>JAGDYQ010000110.1:2551343-2679355 GCA_021962125.1 Bulinus truncatus | reverse complement strand
GGAACATAATATCGCTACATCATCGCGAAAACATTGTCTTCAGCGCCTTTAATATTTGCATGCATTCACTTCTTTTACGCATATTTTGAACGGATGTGATTAAAGACAGATATAAGCTTCGTATGAAGTTCCTTGTAACCAGATGTGATTGTAGATATTGCTGATGCGATTGATACGCCATCCAGTTAGCAGATGTAAAATTCTGCTCCAACTCTACTTCTAGTGATTTTATACTCATTTCTAAAATAGGCAACATTAAATTGGTGGCTTAAAATGCAAACATTATTGATCATGAAGTAACTGTTGCTTCTTCATAATGCAATCTTTAGTTGGTAGATTTGTATTAAAAAGTTTGTTATTGTTTAGCTCTTTGTGTGATGGTTTTTAATACTGTTGGCCGTATTTAGCGTTAAGTATATATAGCGTTGATTTAGATAATTTTAAAGGCATACTGAAGATTTTAAGTATTTAAAAACCACTGATTATACTCACGTGTACATTTTTTAAAAATACAATTATCTCATCCTAAAAATTTGATTTGATTGCCAAGCTATATATAAATATGGATCTTTATATGAAAAGACAAATAATATTTTTTTACTTTAAAAAAGAAAATTAAAAGGAGTTAAAACGTGACACTATTCTTTTTGTGTTTCTATACTAGTTCTCTTTACCATAAGATTGTCGTTAACTCAACTGATGTTGCCCATATTATGACGCTGAGATCGAGTCTTTGATAACGATAGAAATTCTCTCGAACATCTTTTTCAAAAAAAACATTTTCTGATATTATGGTTAACCATTTAATAAAACCTCAGTTTTTTAAATTCATATCAATCTATCAAGCTCAGGAATCTCGCAGTTTTGGGCTTTTTGTCCAGTTTTTCAATGATTGATGTATTTGATTTCTTTCTAAGTTCAAATTACCCATTTTAAAGAGGCGATAACGAAAAATCAAAAATAAAGTATTTTTTCAAACGGTTTCCCCATATTAATTTCTTAAATTCGCATCACACAATATATTCACAATTGTTTAATGTTTGTGCTGGTAGCTTTAACTATTATAATATTAAGATAAACACGTAAAATATTGTGGTAAGTTGTCCACGGTAAAATTATATGGCAAAGATCAATTCTTAATATCATCATGCTTTATTTCTTGTTTCTTTATTAAACACACCTAACAATACGCTGTATCGAATAAGTTGGCAACCTACAGTTCGCCGTACAGCGGCTCTTTTCAGTATAAAGTTGCGGCTCTTTCGATATAATTGCATTTAATCCGTACAATGTGTTGAGACTTAGCAATTGCTGTTGGCTCTTTAAACTTCAGAGAAATTGTAAATTATAACTTTGAGCTCATACTATTCAAGGTTGCGACTACCCTGGTCTAGACGACGCGGTATTTGGCAACAAAGGCAGAACAATTAACATCATCTACGAATGTACCAGTTTTTGCCTAATGTACTAATGTGTTGTCAACGACACAATCTTCACACACCAGTACCTTTACTTTGTGTTCCCAATAAGCGTTTTCATAACATTCGCTTATAATTATACATTTTTAACTCATACGATCTACAATCTTTTTATCTTTGTTACACGTCATCATCATATAATCACACGTCATCAATCGCACGACTTTACAATCACACATAATGCACAATCATCAATATTTTATTCACAATCAAAGACTTTCTCTGCCTCAGGAAGGTAATAGAAGATTTCTCCGTGAGGCTCTGAAGAAGCTCTTCTTGGGTCACGGTTTTCGATTTCCCTCATAATGCTCCCGTGACGCCCTCCCATAGTATTGCACCCCGGCTGTGGCGGAGATGAAAACGGGGCACACACACAACGCTACAACGCCATCAATTAATTGGGCTCTCTTTACCGGGTACAATGGATGGTCGATGGTAAGAGCTCCAGATCTGGGAGGCACCTGGTTCAATCTCCGGAGAGAACAACATTAATCTTTTTAATGGATACGATATATCTCCCCGCAGTGCCTGCATGATCATTACTCTTACTGGTGGGATTAGAAAATTCTTACCAGCGATTATAATTATATGCGAGCCGTATTTGTTGAAATTATTACACTGACAGTGGCATGGCGAAGGGGGCAAAAGGGGGCATCTATACGCCCGTAAACGGTATATTTTTATACTATATTTTACAGTTTGATGGATGATGGGGCGCTAAAAAATTATTTATTACTCCGGGCGTGAGTAAAGCAACTACATGCTGTTAAATAAGTGACCTCTCCAGATTATTACATCTAACCTTTGTTATATTAGATAGACATGTCATTCCAAAACGTTCTGCACTCCTTTATTGATGCTTATAACCTTGGGTGACGCAAGAAAGGGGATGGGTGCAAGGAATGGAATTATTCAAAGAGATAAATAAGACCTAGCATAGACTGATCAGCTGAGATACCTCTAAATAAATATAATAATGAGCCATGTAACATTTTAAAATCATTTCTAGAGGCAATCTTTATATAAATGTCTTTAATTTTAATATACATGATTATCTCCCCAGCAAGTCAATAATTTCTACCTATTGTTTCACAAATATTTATTTTCCATTTACAGTAAAACACTTTGTAAGGTCTCAATATTGACTAGATGTTTTCATATAAGTGGTCCTCCATGAATATAATAATTCTTGTGAAAATTAGATATGTACCGCTACTCACTGGTACGAAGTCTTAAGAGACAGGAAACACTGTGATTTTTCTTTGAATTATTACATAAGTAACACTCCACCCGGATAAAGAGAAAAAAACTAAATGAATAATTATCGGAATTGACAGACAAATGATAGATCTTTTGTTTCATTTGAAAATATTGCACACTGAAACAATTATCATGAAATGGAATTATCATTGATGATGCGTTTAATGTGCTGTTATCTCATATTGGAAGGAGCCCACGTCTTTATGATGCGTTTTAATCATAGTACTAGACTTATTATTACGATTGAATTTTGTGAGGAGTTATGGTGACTATTTAAGATGTTGTTTCAATCTTTTATTTTCAATCCATACTGAGAGATCATAACTTTAAAGCTTAGAGTCATAGGTCTAATAACCTAATACACGAATAGTTTCTTGATTTTCTTCTTTGATCAATTTTGAGTCTAATTAACATTTGAACCATCTGAGAGCTCTATTCATGATTAATGTCTAATCTGATTTCCTTATAGCATCATATGTCAAGTATAACACAGTTATGATATAATTATTTTCGTATCATTTGACATTTATAATTCACTCTACTAAAAATTCGTCTTCGCAATATCTAAAAAAACTAAATTCATCTAATACGATACCATTACTTAATAACTTTCAGCATAATTCAACCAGGAGGAAGCGTTGGGCATCAACTATTATTCCTCATTTTAAAGTTTTTATTGAAGCTTTGTTTCATGGTTTAATGTATTACTACCAAACATCTATTTAATGCAGTGGCGCTTCTATTGTTTATAATGATTTCAGATTCACACTGGATGGCTACATTATTATATTCATTCGCAATGAGTAAGTGCTTGGTTTTGTTTCCTCGGGCTGTTTACATATGGTTTGATAACTCATATTCGGTGGCGTGGCTGCACGATATAACTCCAAAGTGACATCAAAATAGTAAGGCCGTAGTTTATAGCGGTTGACGTTATGATAAATCACTAAGCTATGAATCCAGTATGACTACGCTTACCATATCTGCGAACTTGGACGAACCTGCAGACATAGTAATGACCTTTATTTAAGTTTGGCAACAGCTGAAAAACAATCGAAACACTGGAATGAAGAGTTAACATTATTAGAGACCTTGACAATAATAAGTTAGCCAAGCCATGAACAACAGAATGAAGAATTTACTTTTTTTCAGACCTTTTCCACATAATAAATTTGACGCAATGGCGTTGTTTCCCTTGCACTAATGAAGCTTGCTATCGCGATTATCAACAATTCGCTGCACCAACTGTATTAAAATTATTTGATTGGTTATGCTCATGATTTAGTTGTGCAAAGATAGCAGAAAATGGGCTACTAGATGGCATTTTCAATGAACTGGCTGAGAATAAGGTCTAACAGCGACGAAACAAATGTAAATTGCTAAGGCTTACAATGAACAAATCTCCAATTGATGACTTTGGTTCATGTTGTCCAAAGATACCCGGAGATAACCTACTGTGAAAATACACTCCACTAAGACCACAATATCTCGCGAGTGGTACTTATTTGGTTGTTGGTTTATTGATCATGCTGGAAAACGGCATCGTTGTTTTCGATTTATTATGGAACAAAGAGAAAATATTTCAAACAGCGCACGGTCTTTTTGGCAACAGATTTGTCTCACGTTCTCTTATGGGCGTCTACTTGGTGATCTAATGGCTGTTTGTTGATCATTCTATTAACAGTCGCACGTTGTGCTATGATAAGCTGACGTTTCTGTCACTTTATGGCTTTTTTATCAACTGTCGATATTATCAACATTTTTAATTGGGCTAATTACTTTTTACGAATCGTTTTTATACATGTCTTTATCAGTAAGTGCGCGATACTTCAGTCTTAAATAAGGAAAGGATTATTTCAGCAATTGGTTTTCGTATTTGCTTTATTCTGCAGTTGTACCTGAATGACAGATATATTCTTTCCAGCAGCTTATATCTGCTTTGCCTTTGATTCTAACGATCAAAAGAAACCTCACCCTAGTTTGGAATTTCACTAGTTATTGGGGTCATTCTAATTTTCTTCATTTCTTCGCTCTGGGTCAAGTGGGTACTGTTTTTGAAATCTCATTCTAAGAAGAGAATCTACACTTCATGAGAGGAAGAGTGCCTTTAGCTGGGCACAGGTTCAGATATGGGCCTGGAACAAAAACAAACAGCAACAAACTTAAAAAACAAACAAAAAAACCTGAAAGCAAGAAAGAAGAGCAAACAACTTCATGCTGCATTTAAGATACTTTGTGTTTGTGAGCCCTCGTTCTTGTGTGGCATGACCTTCTAACTAATCTAAGGCTGAGAGAGAGGGTCATGTTGGAACAGGTCTTGCTCTTATTTAAAATGTAATGCTTGACTAAAGTTATATTAGGGTAAAAATTTTAGAGACCCAGATGTTTAAACATATCGGACAGATGAATAGATAGTAGATATAAACTTTGACTGATAGTTCAGTTCGCCTCAGTGACTCATTATAAATAGTAGATCTCTACAGTGCACGACTTTAAATAATTTCATTCAGTTGGGGAAGTAAAAACAACTGGTCTCTAGTCCCCAGATACTGGCCTTCCCTTTGCTACTGCATTTACCTTCCACATGCTTTATTTTCTTCATGTGCTAACCTCCTCTCTATGAGAAGGAACAACTCACTGTTATGACTTTAATCCTTTATGTTATTAGTCTTGATAGTCTGTTGATGCTGCAATGAGAGATTAGTCAGCCATGACTTGTGAATACATGTTTTTTACCGTCTCATCAGCTTGTTCATTGATGAAGATGATCTTATCTGATCCCATTTAGGGCGAGTCATCAGGCGTTTCATGGCACTGCAGAGTCAGCTTTAACTGGGCCTTCAGTTTTGTAAATTGGTTTCTTTATTATCAGCATTAGTCAGGATCGCACAAACATTAATTTGCAAAAACATAATTTTTAATATTTAATTGTGATTGAATTAATCCACTTCAAACCAGTCATGGCCTCTATAAAAGTATGATTTCATCATACCAGTATTTCTGTCATTGATGCAGGTGACTCTAACCCCATATCATTCTTTCAGGCTTATGAACTCTAAAGTCTATTGTCTCCTTTTTCAAATTTTATTTCACTGTTGCAAAAAAAATGAACATTTTGTTTATAAAATAAAGAAATAAAAATTAGGTGAAAAAGGTAGCGGGCATAGTCAACAGTCAAAACATTGGACATTGTTATTTTTTTAAGTTTGTGTTAGGTCTATTTAGGCTAAAGGCCCACTGCATTCATTTTAAAAAGGGGTTTAAAACTGAATACTACCAATATTTAATTTGACAAATTATATTCAGGGTGGGGGAGGTGGTGGGAGTTATTGTATTACAAGAGGATTTAATAAAGAATAAGTGAATGAGCGTGAATCCCTTCCTCCTGCTACACTCATTACCTATGAATTGTTTAGTGGGCATATCCATTCCCAGGGTTAATGACTGATTTTATCTACATTTTTTCAAAATTATTTTTTCTTTTTAACGGAGGGGAATATACGGGGGCGGGAGGGGGATGGTGGAAACGGGAAGTTATTAAAATTATGAAAGCGACTGTTTATTTATACTCTAGCGTTTTATACGACATTTATTCTACAAAAAAATACTTTCTCATTGATGTTTTGCTATAAGGACGATATGGGAATTTCTAGGAGTGCTGATTGTTTCTCGAGGTGCTACTAGGTGCTTTGATTGGTTTATCTGAAGGTGCCTACTGGTGCTGATTGGTTTATACTTCAAAGTGTACTACTTACAAGTGCTGCTAGCAATTTTTACTAAGACTGTTCTGGGTGCTACAAGAGGCTACTGTTTAATATATCCTCAATTCTGCAGCTTTCATACTTTACCCAATACCAGATGAAGATGTATGCATATATATGTTTTTTAATTAAGTCTAGTCCAGCTGCTATGTAATGGGAGTGTTCTACCAGTCTGATCTCCATATATACTATACTGAATACCAAACAACATCTCAGTTATATCTGGCTGACTGATGAGGAACACTAACATTATGATGGCTCACGACTCCCATCTCACATGCTGAGCAATCATTCATATGCAGACCATCATTATTAAATCTTTGACCATAAGCTGAAAAACAGTCAAAAGCAAAATCTAAAGTTGTAGTGGCAACTGCTGGGAGCGTGAGGAGGAGCGGGGATGAACGAAAACGCTTCAATGTCAGCAATTTGTCTCTTTGAGAAAATATACAAAAAACTTTTTAGATTAATTTTTTTCAAAATTTACCGGGTGAAATTAAAAAAAAATCCCTTATAGTTGCCTGAAGTGTACGGTCTCAAAATGGTGCAAGACTTACATTTATTTTTTCTTGAAAATATGAATTATATATTTTGTTAAGCACATTAGACCTTAAATTATAACATAACTTCAAATATTAACAGGCTCTTTGTTTGATCTATTCCAGTAATTTAAGATTTATTTCTAACTTTCCTCTTTAAATGGTTCTGATTTCTTCCCACTTATTCCCTTTGCAATGTTAATGTATTTTGTTTCTGCCTCCTCTCACAATGTGGTTCAAATTTGTTCCACCTTCTACTTTACCAATGGTTTCTCGATTTTATTTCTCTTCATTTCTAAAATCTAAATTCTAATTTCTTAAGCTCTTGTTGCGACTCTTTAACTTTTTGAGGATGAGATAAATCTATTGAATCAAATAAACCATAATGGACCATTACCTGCAATTTCCCTCTCTAATCTACTACTATTCGATTACGTGACCTTTGGTACTACGGGAAAATAGCGGGTGTCAAGGCGACCTTATCTGTCCGCTGATCATCATCGGAGGATCAATTGGTGATCCTCATATTAACGGTTTAATAGACAATCTAGACTTTCGAATCCCTTTTTGTTTCTAAATATTTGTGTTGTTATAACATCCATGTAACTAAGAATTTTATATTATGTAGCTATTTTATAATGCACTGCCGGCACTATAAAAGCATACGAACTGACAATAACTGCACGGTATGCTTCAGACATCTACAATTATTTTACTAAAAAACTGATTTAACATGATTTGTGCAGAAGTGCAAATTGGTAAATAAATAGGTAATACAACGAATTGCGTAAAGTTGTAAAATGAAAGCGATTATCCTGTTTGCAACGATGTCTTATCGTTCTCTATAACTTCTATGGATGCATGAAGTAGAATAAAAAATAATGATCAACAATGTCAAAAACATATACGTATTGAGGCCCATTTCCTCAAAACCCCATTTACTGCCATCAACGATTAGAAGATCAAAAAAGTGAAATATCATCTCGTACGCCAATGAATGAACGACAGAGAAGAGCAAGTTTGGCGTCAGACGGAGTTGAGATGATACCAAATGCCCATCAGAGGCATGCGGGTTATGAGTGTATACCTGGAGGATTACCTGATGGGTTATTATGTGATTTCTTACATTATTATACGTGAATTCTGGTGGCTATTTTGCTGATTATCTAAAGTAAACAACACTGGTGTCACAGTGGCTGTACATAAGGTTATTACACAGTGAAACATTGCATAGTTATACAATGATGTTTGCCATATAGTTATGATGGCTGTATAAATTAATAAAGTTATTAGAATTTACAGAAAGTGGATGCAAATGGTTTCAATTATCAGAATGCTACAAGTGATTCCTACCCTTCGTTTATCAAAATGCTTTGACAAAAGATGAGATAACGATGTTGATTTTCATCGATATATTATTTATTATAATGTTAATATTCTCTTTACAGTAATGATATTTCTTTCTCTCTCTGTTTTGTTTTTTGTTATTGATGATATAAAATACTTAATGAAAGTAAAGGTCGTTATTATATTCTTTATTGCTTAAAAAAGTATGAAAAAAATGTTTCGAATCTATAATAAAACTACAAAAACAGATGTTATTTTTTGTTGTATAAAATAAAGTTTATTTATATATTGTAATAAAATAAATCGTTAATCTCTGTGTAAGTCGTAATAATCGCCATGATGTGACCAATCAGTTTATACCAAATACTGTTTTTTATAGATCTTTGCTATCTTAAAATCATTCATAAAAGTAATGTTTATATTAATTTTTTAATCGTTCGTTTTTTTAATATCAAGAAAGATTCTATGAATTGAGATCAATAATGATATATTTAGCCACTTTAGGTCTAATTTATGTTTGTAAAGGCTATTATATCTTTATATATTATTTTACACACATATATAATATATGTATATGTATATATGTATTGTTGTTTCATCATTATAGTTGTGTGCTCTTATCGTTCAAAGTTGTCTATTCCCCATAGGTTATGTTGCTCTCGTTTCTAAAACACGAAACTGTCAGCATTGATACAAGGAAATTCAATGTGATGAACTGTCGACGGAGTCAGGAGTAATCGATTTTATTAATAGATGATAAGGCTATCTTCGTTATATAGCGAGAAACTGGACGTCATTGAATGTTTCTCACTGACCGGAACAAGAATAGCCCACAGATCTTGGGTGTGACGTAAGCATCCGAAGGATTGCGAATATCAGTCGTGCAAAGGAACCGTATCTCTGGACGGTCTAACACTAAAGTCAAAACCTGTGACGCTACCAACAAGAGCGTTTCCACTCAAGATAACACATTATCTTGGAAATTATCAAACAGGTCAAGCAGAAAATTAGCGTTAACGTTACATCTGGCAGCTTTATTTGCAACATATATTACAGGCGCTAATTTATAGCGATTATTTAACACTACAGTTTGATTCATCAAATATTGAAAAGATATGATGAATTGCCGATGATTTAGCAGGTCACATGACTATGTGCATGTGTTCTATGGTGATGTATCATTCAAAACCTTATGCGGAAGCGTATTAATGGTAGACCATTGTTCAATTAATCTTGGTTGTCGCGTAATTATGATGCATCAGGACTGTAAAATGATCATAAAGTTACTGCGAACTAATCACGGTTCATTACTTAGATTAAGAAGATAATTTATCATTCCAGTTGTTAAATCAAAAGCATTAATGAGCAGATTGCGCCAGTTTTCGCTTTAAAAATCACCTTGGATTTTCTCATATTCAATTTTACTCTAAAATCTTCTTTGAAGGTAACAAAAATAAGGGTTATGAAGATGTAACCTGGATTTGCGAAATTGAAAATTTCTTAATGGAAGAATGAGATGATTATTTTTCGAGATATATACTATTGGTACTGGTCCAAGTGCTGATAAACGTTCTTATCTTTCTTCTTTACCATAGTTTCAAAGTCAAGTAACCTCTTCCTTTTCTCTAGTCTCTTTGACTGAGAAATACGATTCAATTCGCATTTGTCTTCTGAAGGTTTTAAAGTCATATTCTGTGAAATTACAGATAAGTCGAATCTAAAAGTGATTTGAAGCCCATTATAAAGATGTTTAACGTTATCATCTCTGTTGACATTACAAGGTGAATTCAATTGCGTTTCTGATATCAAAATCAGCTCATTGTCATCAACGGTTCTGTTTAAGTGCCGTCATGATTCTTGTTCATATGAATTTAACGATTGATGTGTTAATATGAAAAATCCCTTTACTTTTTACCATACGAGTTGGCTGATACCATACATAACTTGATGTAGCATATTAAGATGCTCAGCAGAAGACATAATAGTGTGAGTTTAACGCCAAGAGAAAACACAAATATTTGGAAATATCTCATGACTGTGACAGACTGTAGAGCAGATTATAAACCAGACTTATATTGTGTGTGAGTGTCACCATTGAACTACGAACTTGAAGAAGAATTTCTCAAATAAGCTAATGAATGAGTTATATACATCGGAGATTTGTTTTTAAAGGAGATATTGTCACATTTTTTCAGAATTATAGCCGATGAAAGAATGTATAAACGTGAAATTGTTCGAATTATATTAAATCCAGTATAGAGATATAATTGTCTTTGCAAAGAAACTTCACGATATCTACATCTGAAAATGCGATCGATATTGGAAAAATCAGATTGACAATAAGTTCAGGTTCCAGAAATTGGTACATGATTACAATTAAAACTGAAAGAAAATCTGAGTGCAGACACTGCATCACACACTGTAATACAAATGACAATGTTTTATAAAGAAGGAAGACCTTATAGATGTTCAAATGCAACTTAGGATACACTACCAAACGCTTTTGTCCTAATACTAAAGTTAACCATGATGGATGCTAAGACAACAAACACCTACTAAAACTGTAAAAACTTTAAGTGTCCTGTTGATTTTGTAAAATGTCCAGATTCTACGTGTTCTAATGAATATGGTAGATGATGCAAGACGTCTCTAAAGTCTATTAGGTCAAGAGAGATACAGTCATTTAAAACTAACTGAGTTTAGTTGTTTAGCCAAATAACGCTAATTTTATGATATATGTAACTCAGATTTTAAACCATACGAAATGAGAAAAACATACAGGATTACTTAGAATGTGATGTACAAATGTCCATGGGCTGCAGCTGTGGGCGTGTCACTTCAAAGCCTACAATAGGACTGCAGCATACACTACAAATAAAATACAACTGTACAGAATTTCAACTTATTGCTACCAAATCAGAAAAATGAAATTTCTCTTTCCATATCAAACAAGTTGATGAAATTCACCATTCTGACAGTAAAATAAAAAATGTTGACAAAAGTTTGGAACACTGGAATACTGGAAGAACTGTCGTATTAGACCTTAGTGATATATGAGATTAGTGATAGTGAATACTTAAGTTCCTATAACAACGATGACAAATTTACTTTTTTAAACCTATCATATAATGCCCATTTCGATATAAATGACAAGTTTGTGTTTCCATACTCTATTAGAAGCCATTTACGACCGTCACACACCTACTGTAACGTCACTTTAACTAAACTGTTTTAAAAACTTAACCCATTTAGTTATGCTGGATTCAAGTTTTACAAAGATACACAATTTTCAAAAACATGGTCCTCCTGATAATTTTATATCTGAATGACATGTTGAGGCATAGAAGGGTCTAACAATGACAGAAGTAAATGTTAATTTCTTCAAAGGGCTTACAGTAAAGACCAATCTCTATCCAGTGACTTTAAGTTATGTTGTATCAAAGATACTTGGCGATAATATACCAACAAGAAAATGTCTAGCCTTTACTGACACAATATCTTCTTGTGACAATATTGTTGAGAGACCAGACTAAAGAGAATCTTAGTTTGGGTGGTTGGTTTGTTGACTATTGCAGGCAACGGACTTGTGTTGGATTTAGAGAGTTGTGTGGAACAGAGAGAAAATATTTCAAACAGCTTACGGTCTTTTGTAACAGGTCTGGCCGTCTCGGATCTTCTATATGGGCGTCTCATTTAACGATCATTGCTGTTGTTGATGCAGTCTGTGCTGATATGCACGTTGCGTACGATGAAAGCTGCAGAAAAAGTTTTCTTTGTAACTTTCGTCTATTTTTTATCAACACTTTCCAGTGAGACATCTGTACATTTTTAATTGATTGATTACTTTGATCGTTTCAGGTATCTTCTTATCCATTCAGTGTCATGATACTTCTACAAGTCTTAAACTGGAAAGGTTTCATTTCAACTGGGTGATTGGTTTTCGTCTTGGCTCTAATCCTCTACCGATACCGTGAACTGGCAAATCTATTCTTCCAATGACTTTAGTATCTACAGCTGAATTCCTCTTAGAACTGCCGGATCTGATCAACTCCCTGGTTGGGATCTTCTTGACTACTTACGTGCATCCTAAATTTTATTCTGTTTCTATTTATAGCTCTAGGTCAAGTGGGTATATTTATGAATGTCATTAAGAAGAGGAATCTACCTTCCATGAGACATTGTTCAGAGAGGAGAACCCAAGACATGAACATAGCTAAGAAACTTGCTTTTGTTGCTGTGTCAGACTTTCTGTGTTGGTTTCCCTTCGGCATAATGGGAATACTGTCTCTGTTAAATCAAGAGTTTGACAAAGAGACGTACGCATGGATGGCAGTGTTTGTACTGCCAGTAAACTCTGCTTTGAATCCAATGATATATACCATCCCAGTCATTATAGACAGGCTGAAGTGTAAAACTTCTGGCTAGACAGATCAAAACATTAGTTTTTCCAAACGTTAATTGAGTTAATTTGAAAATGAGTTTTTTTTTTAAATAACACTGTAACAATTGTAAGATCACTTATAAGTATATTGACCTTAGAAAATTATATATATATATATATATATTTATATATGTAATCCGAATCCCCGCTATATACTCCGATAGTACATCCAAAAGCACTGCATTAATAAACATAACAAATATAGAATCGGGTGTATCTACATAAGACTAATTTTCCTTTGTTTATAGTTTCAACTGAATGATAATTATTTTGTCTGTTTTTTTAATAAACAATAAAGATCAAGGGCTTGCTCTACTTACTATTACATTACATACGGCTTAGCAACGGCAACGCGTATTAGGGTACAGCAGTAATATAACGTTTCTTTTTAACATCTCATATTTATTATTGTAATTTTTATCGCATTTGTTAATATTTGTACTTAATATTGTATTCATTATTGTACTTATTACTGTACTTATTACTGTACTTATTATTGTACTTATTATTGTATTTATTAATGTACTTATTATTGTATTAATTTTTGTACTTATTATTGTATTTATTATTATACTTCTAATTGTACTTATTCTTGTACTTATCAATGTATTGCACTCATTGTTGTACTTATTATTGTACTTATTCTTGTACTTTTTATTGTATTTATTATTGTACTTATTATTGCATTTATTACTGTATTTATTATTATTTTCTTTTTATTGTACTTATTACTGTATTTATTATTGTTCTTATTATTGTACTTATTATTGTATTTATTATTCATTTCTATTGTAATTAAGCTTGAGATTATTTGTCCCCCTTCTAAAACTATCACAAGCTAAGTTAGTACAGTTTACGAAACAATTATATTATAGAAAAAAAACTCATTGAGTTATCTTGTCTTATCAAATATATTTTTGCTCATTGTATAAAAGTAAAGTTCCGTTAAACCCCTAAGGTCCCATAGTGTACCTGATGAAGTTTCGAATTCTTCTGTATCAGTAACCCCAGCATTCTGAGGGTGGTGTAGCAATCACAATGACCAGTTGCCTTCACTAGTCAATATATGCTAGAAAGAGTGAAGACCAGTGCTCGATTTAATAAAAAAACCAGTGACAGGGATGAAAAAAAAATTCTGCAGTGCCTGGGGATAAATGTCAATGGTTTTATCACCAGCAGGGATATATTAGCTAAAGCAGAGCCGAGGATGACAGTTCTCAGAGCCGGGGATGACAGTTCTCAGAGCCGGGGATGACAGTTCTCAGAGCCCGGGATGACAGTTCTCAGAGCCGGGGATGACATTTATCAGAGCCGGGGATGCCAGTTCTCATAGCCGGGAATGACAGTTCTCCGAGCCGGGGATGACAGTTCTCCGAGCCGGGAATGACAGTTCTCCGAGCCGGGAATGACAGTTCTCCGAGCCGGGGTTGACAGGTCTCAGTGCCGGGATATCCCCGGTATCGAGCCCTCCTGAAGAAAGATATTAATATAAACCTATATGGCAATTAGTGCAATGTGAGAAACAATTTATTCTACAATTTAAAATTTTAAAAAGAAAATTCCCACTACGTTACCTAAATTAAAAAAAAAAAATTATTAAAAAGCGCATTCAAAATATTCTTAAGAAACAATACATATTTTTTGTGTGTGCAGTAGGGTTATGACTATTTTGTAACCTCATATTTACATGGCAAGAAAAGGTGACTTTTCATGAGTGTACTATGAAACAAATAACCTTTTCTGAAAATATTTGAAAAACCTTCCCCACCACACCATAAAACGAATATTATATATTAATATATAACACAACACTGTAATGGAAAGTTACATAAGGACAATAAGTGCAATGCATGTAAGCATGAGTATAGATGTCCAAAAATATGAAATGATAATAAAGGACAGCATAGGAAACATAAATTAAGTTTTATGCTTCATCATTAGTGAGAATAAAACAGTTAATAGTGTCTTTGAAGTCTCACAACGTGGAACAATATCTTGCATTATTTGTATAGCTCTTTCTGCATAGCAGTTACTTCGTTCTATACCAGGTATTGCTTAATCTTCACAGACCCAGTGCCTCAAGAAGCATCTTTCTGCTTCAGTGTATCTATCTAAAGCAGGTGCTAAATCTCTTTTCCTATGTTCCAGTCCCTTTGATCTGAAAACCATACTTCAGACCATGCATGTCCTCGCTATGAAAGTACACAGGTTCAAATTTCTCGTTTCTATTTTCCGGAATGCCAGAAGTGCTAGTATTAAGCACTTGAATTCCAACGAGCATTGCCAGAAAGCCGTCAGTCTCTGAAGTGAATTACTGGAAAGGTTTTATTTCATTCTGTAATAGTGAAATACTTGCGTCAAATGATGCTAAGAACTTCTGCTGTCGTCTTTCCATCCTTGTTTTCTCACATGATTTCTGAACTACTATCTTGAGAATCAAGTGACTCTTTAAGTGACTCGTAATTTGCGCTTTAATTTCAGCAACAAATGGATAAGAAATGTTTGGACTAGACGTTTCCCTGCCGAAAAACAGAATCCATAGCATGCTTGAGTACTAGGCCTAAAACATGAAGCTGGCAGCCTATGTACTGAGGTATTTGTCCACTGTTCTGTTGACAGTAATTTTGCAGTTTGCATTACCCTCACCATTTTTGCTGCCGAGAATTTGTATTCCTTGTATCGCAAATAATTACTCGAATACATGAATAGAGTACGTATTCAGCTAGAACAGCCCTATTCGCTATAAATATTGTCTCTGCTTTTCCATTTGTCAGAGACAATACGGCTAATCGAATTTCTTTTTCAACGTTTTTCAGTGAAACAACTTGACCTTTCCTTCTATTCTTTTTCTGTCAAAATGTATACCATTCAAAATTTTGTAAGCTGTTTTTATAAACTGCAACTTAAACAAATCTGCTTCTTTATAGGTTGCCTTACACTCCTGATTGCGAAGGAGCTTCAATATTGGGAGAGTGTTCGCTTAATATTTTTAATACTTTACAAGCTTTATTTGTTGACAAATTTGCTTGAATGGACTGTGAAATTTGCTTTCCTGCAAAATTAATTACAAACAGATGATTAAAGTTGAATGAATTTGAAATAAAAGAATACAATATTCTCAAATCAACCAAGCAGACTTTCCAAATTCCAAGCAGACCACTCGTGACAATTGCCAAACAAAGGTATCATAAGATTTGATTATTTTTGGTACAGTTGCAGTAGATGCATAATACATTCAAACAGTGCACTTAAAATTTAAAATAAACTTTTTTGATTTATTTTGTTTCAGACATGGAGGTAAAAAATACCCTATAAAGTTCCTGGATGTAATTAATGTAATTAAATATTTGTTATTGCGCAATCCATAAAGAAGTACCGGTAATTTTATTGAAAAACGCTTCTTATTTGTAAACACAAGATGGCGTTGGCGGGGAAGGTTTTTTTGAGTGAAAAATAAATTAATATTATTTTCATATTTTGTTCACAATTGTTCATTAAAAAATGCCATGTAAATTAAGATTCTGAAAAAAAATGTAAAAAGTACTAACCCTAGTGTGCAGTGATGGACTAAAGCTAACTATAAGTTTAACACATTTTTTTAAAGTTAAAAGCAGAGTTTACCTAAGAGAAATAAATTTACGCTAAAACTTAAGACATAAACTAATTCTATTTAGCTACTAGCTTTTAAGTTTGAAAAAAAATTATTTTGCTTCTTTTCAAAATATATTTAAAAGATTTTTTTTTATACTAATTGTTTTGTTCATTGTCCATGTGAAATTTACATTACGTTTTTTTCTTCACAGTTTGTTGTCCATCACATTTTGTTACACTTTATACCAGCTCTGATATTTTGAAACAAAGCAGTGGTTCTTAAACTTGTGTGACTGGTCGCACACTTAGAAATCAGCTCGTTTTACGCCGCGACCAAAACACAACAGATAAAATTGTATGCGATCTTCATTAAACAAGTGAGCTCGCGAGTCGTGATTCAACTCATTTAATGAATCACTGCATTACGATATTTTGAGAACCACTGCATTACGATGTTTACTATCTTTATACACAATATAAATGCATATTTACGTTACGAATCTCTACTTGTTCGTACAATGCAAATGTTTAATGTTGAGTCATTTCTATCTATTTTATTAAAGATATTTTCCACAGATGTCTAAAAAAAAAATAATTAAAAAATAATGGAATAATGGATTCAAATTCAATGTCGTTTGGTTTAAAATTAAATTTTCTTTTAGTTTATAAAATAGTTCCTTTTTAAAAATGTTTTTAATTTCAACATTTTACAAATAAATTAGGTATATATATATATATATATATATATATATATATATATATATATATATATATATATATATATATACATATTGTTTTACCTTATGTATTCTTAATGTTATATATAAATATTTTATCTAATCATATATCTGTCTAGTTATCTACCTAGAGATCTATCTATAGGAATATATAAAGACATATTGTTTGACTTTATGTGCTAATATTAATGTGATAAATACTTTAGTGATCTGAGTGTTTAATATGTCAAGTAAATATTTGAACTAAATTCGATACATTTAATTGATTTCTTGATGTTTCTTTTAATGCGCTTGAATTTTAATATTGTTTACATTTTTTTTTCAAATATTTATTGCTGTATATATGCAAATTTAACCATAAATTTACATTTGTTAATCATAAAAATATCGACTTCTTTATTTTTAAGTGTTTTTGTTTACTTTTTTTAACAAAACACAGTATTATAATTGACTTAGCACTTTTTTTACGATTATGGTCAAAGTATTGTTAATAGCATATTTTCCGAAAGATTTATTTGTGAATACATTTGATTAAAATATCATTCTTTTATCGAAGTTTTGGTTTGTTTTCTGCTATCTGTTTTGATTCTTTAATTATTTCCTCTTTTGTTTTACGCCGACTTTTTTATTAGTTATTTTTCTTTGCCAGTCAACACAAGACCACTCAGTGAAACATTGAAACTGTTTCTCTGTCTGACATGAACATGCCACGTCCCATGACACACATCATACCACACTGCTCGCCACACATTATACCTGACTGCTCGCCACACTTTATACCACACATTATGCCACACACCACACACTATGAAACACAAATTGACACGTATTGTGCCACACTCTATGAAACACATCGCAACATATTGTGCCACACACCACGCTCTATGAAAAACACACATCGCCACATATTGTGCCACACACCACGCTCTATGAAATACAATGCCACATATTGTGCCACACACCAAACAACACATTATGCCACACACTATCAATACGTTTTTTTTTAAATGCAGCCTAAAACGAATATTTTACTTCGTTGCTTGGTGTTTTATTCGGAGTGATCCAGGTACTCATTATGTAGCCCAATCTGCTGGCTATGGGTTCGACTCCTGGCCTTTCCCTCCATCCACACCTGTCCCCCGTGGTACATCCTTGGTCATTGCAATCTCGTTACGGAAAAAAGGCACTGAAAAAAAACAACAAAAACAATAAAAAAAAAATCCCATTGATGGTTTGTTTATATACCTCTAACATCTCAACCTCTCCAGAACTTCATATAAAAATATTTTCTTGATAGAAGCTACATGTGAGTCATGTCTATATGTTTTCACCAATTATGTCTTGTCATCTTTTAGTCTAGCATAGAGATGCAGGATTTTATAATGTCATCTATAATTAGCCGATATGGCATCTTTAATTTTTATTAAGAGTAGGTGTGCAGCGCTAAGGATGCTAGCCCCATAGGTAGGCCTACTAATGCTGCCCCCGGCTAATACAGACTATACAGTCAATCACGTGGTGCTTCCTAGGCTATAGAAGACTTGGCTTTGGTGTCAGGAGTTTAGAAACGGCAAAACAAAAACTGTCCCAGTAGTAATTATAAAATCACGTGACATCTTGTTAGTGTAATATGGACAAACCATTTTTTTTAACATAATGGAGTTTCGCCGGCGCTCAATTAAAACTAATGTAATTGATAAAATGAAAGAATGAATTACACATTTAGGCCTAGTCGAAAGATAAACTAAATAGGAATTGACTTAACAGACTGAAGCAACAGAATTAAAAATCTAAACTAAACAACATAATGGTTTAGTTTTAAATCTAATATATAGGTATAATTATAACTAATGTGTGTGCGTTTGTGTGTGTGTTTGTGTGTGTGTTTTGTGGGTGTGTTTGTGTGTGTGTTTTGTGAGTGTGTTTGTGTGTGTGTTTGTGGGTGTGTTTGTGTGTGTGTTTGTGGGTTTGTTTGTGTGTGTAAGTTGGTGTGTATGTGAGTGTGTATGTGGGTGTGTGTATGTTGGTGTGTATGTGGATGTGTGTATGTGGGCGTGTATGTGGCTGTGTATGTGGGTGTGTATGTGGGTGTGTATGTGGGTGTGTATGTGGTGTGTATGTGGGTGTGTATGTGGGTGTGTGTATGTGGGTGTGTATGTGACTGAGTTTGTGGCTGTGTATGTGGGTGTGTAAGTGGGTGTGTATGTGGGTGTGTATGTGGGTGTGTGTATGTGGGTGTGTATGCGGGTGTGTATGTGGGTGTGTATGTGGTGTGTATGTGGGTGTGTATGTGGGTGTGTGTATGTGGGTGTGTATGTGACTGAGTTTGTGGCTGCGTATGTGGGTGTGTATGTGGGTGTGTATGTGGGTGTGTGTATGTGGGTGTGTATGTGGGTGTGTGCATGTGGCTGTGTATGTTGGTGTGTATGTGGGTGTGTATGTGGGTGTGTATATGTGGGTGTGTATGAGGATGTGTATGTGGGTGTGTATGTGGCTGTGTATGTGGGTGTGTATGTGGCTGTGTATGTGGGTGTGTATGTGGCTGTGTATGTTGGTGTGTATGTGGGTGTGTATGTGGCAAAGTATTTGGCTGTGTTTGTGGGTGTGTATGTGGCAAAGTATTTGGCTGTGTGTGTGGGTGTGTATGTGGGTGTGTTTGTGGCTGTGTATGTTGTTGTGTATGTGGCTGTGTATGTGGGTGTGTATGTGGGTGTGTGTATGTGGCTGTGTATGTTGGTGTGTATGTGGGTGTGTATGTGGGTGTGTGTATGTGGGTGTGTATGAGGATGTGTATGTGGGTGTGTATGTGGCTGTGTATGTGGGTGTGTATGTGGCTGTGTATGTGGGTGTGTATGTGGCTGTGTATGTTGGTGTTTATGTGGGTGTGTATGTGGCAAAGTATTTGGCTGTGTATGTGGGTGTGTATGTGGCAAAGTATTTGGCTGTGTGTGTGGGTGTGTATGTGGGTGTGTATGTGCCTGTGTATGTGACGAAGAACAAAAACAATGTTTGCTCCAAGTGGTTGAAAAACATCAGAACAATTTTGCAGAGTGTAATCGTGAACAGCTGACTAATATTTAAATATGAAGAACTTTTTTTAAAATTCTTGTCTACCCTACAGTACAAAGTACAAAATAAATAGTAGGAATGCTTATTTGCATTGCTTATATTATTATTATTATTTTTCAAGAGATTGACATTCTTTAAAGAATTAACTTGACAAAATGAATAAAACTTTGTTTTTCATAATTTTTTACTTAAATTTCAAATTTAAAAATATAAACCATTCAAGATTTATATATTTTGTTTCATTTAATATTATAAACAATACTAAGCATACATTTGTTACTTAATATATCAGTTTCGCATATAATGAAACATTAACGCTGTATTAGATTTGACCGCGAATGATTTTACACCAAAATCTGGAACTTTAAACCTCTTGGGGGACCACTAAACATTGTCCAATTGAGCAGAAATTTTGCAGGTTAACTATTGTTACCATACAGACATATTCTGTGGGGTGAGACATCAACATTTCAAAACTTCATTTTTTGGGACACCCTAATGTGGGGTGTATGTGCCTGTGTATGTGGCAGTGTATGTGGGTGTGTTTGTGGGTGTGTATGTGGCTGTGTATGTGGCTGTGTATGTAGGTGTGTATGTGGGTGTGCATGTGGCTGTGTATGTGGGTGTGTATGTGGGTGTGTATGTGGCTGTGTATGTGGCTGTGTATGTGGCTGTGTATGTGGCTGTGTATGTGGGTGTGTATGTGGGTGTGTATGTGGCTGTGTATGTGGATGTGTATGTGGGTGTGTATGTGGCTGTGTATCTGGCTGTGTATGTGGGTGTGTATGTGGATGTGGATGTGGCTGTGTATCTGGCTGTGTATGTGGGTATGTATGTGTATGTGTATGTGGCTGTGTATCTGGCTGTGTATCTGGCTGTGTATGTGGGTGTGTATGTGGGTGTGTATGTGGGTGTGTATGTGGGTGTTATGTGGGTGTTATGTGGCTGTAAGTTTTGTCGCCTATATAAACCAGAATCGCTGAATCAATTAAATTTAATTAAAATGTCATCCATTTGGTCAGCTAATAGTGGGTTTTACTCGGTTCGGACACGTCTGATCAAATGTCCATCATCCAGAAATGCAAGAAAAAAAAAAGCAAAAAAAAATGTTCAGGTAGTTTGATTTTAAGTAGGTTTAAAAGTTATTACAATATACCGACACACAATGTACTGACACAATATACCGACACAATGTACCGACTGAATGTACTGACACAATGTATTGTCACAATGTACCAACACAATGTACCGACACAATGTATCGACGCAATGTACCAACACAATGTACCGACACAATGTATTGTCACAATGTACCGACACAATGTACCGACACAATGTACCAACACAATGTACCGACACAATGTATTGTCACAATGTACCGACACAATGTACCGACACAATGTACCAACACAATGTACCGACACAATGTATTGTCACAATGTACCGACACAATGTAACGACACAATGTACCGACACAATGTATTGTCACAATGTACCGACACAATGTACCGACACAATGTACCGACACAATGTAACGACACAATGTACCGACACAATGCATTGTCACAATGTACCGACACAATGTACCGACACAATGTACCGACACAATGTACCGACACAATGTACCAACACAATGTACCGACACAATGTATTGTCACAATGTACCGACACAATGTACCGACGCAATGTACCAACTGAATGTACCGACACAAAGTACCGACACAATGTACCGACATACATGCAAACCAACTGAGGGGTTTAAAAAAATGTGTAAAATAGTATAAAACTGAATTGAACTAGTTCTATATCTAGAATCAGTTATGCTAGGGCTAAAATAATCATTATTTTTACCGCTTTTACCAAAGTAATTGAAACACTCCATTGTTCCAATTGGTCTACTAATTGCAGTTCTCAAGTTAAATCTAAACGTTTAGAAAATCGGATAAGCTATTAGTCATTTATATCTGAGCATATACAAAAACAATGGTTTTAGAAATGTATCAAAGCAACAAATGCGTGTTTTCTATTATTGATACTTCTGCAACTTTCCCGCCAATAGAAAAGGTCAATATCACGGATATGTCGTCTGAAAGTTACCGGAAACAATGGAGTGGTCATACAATGAGAAAAATAATTTGTCATTCAGGCGGGTAACTATAGAAATGTTATTGTAGTTTTTTTTTTTCACATGTGAACAGGATGGGTACATAAGATTAACATTAGCAGTAGACGAGCTGGACACAAGCTGTACACAAGCTGTACACAAGCTGTACTCAAGAACAATGTTGCGACAAGTGATGATGCTCTTGTGCATTTTTCTGAGTAAGTTTTTTTTACAAATATTGAAAAAGAAAAGTTTGTTCAGTGTTTATTAGAAATACTCATACCATCATACCATTTTCATAAGGAATATTTTTATCAAAGATTTATTTTATGCATTGTTAAGAAATTACAACACACACTCCATGGCGTCATTCCGCTATCGCGCTGTAGTTTATTCTGAGTTCTAGTTTATACGTCATTTTGGTAGATACGACGCATACCACAACCGACATTGGGGAGCACGAGTTTTATTTTAGCAGTTCTGAAATCAGTCTAGCTTTGGGCATCGTGGTATGCGGATGCATGTTGTAGCTTTATCTAGACAGTAGTTATTGTACTCCTCTTGAGTTCACCGTTATATGTCAGTCAGTTCATGTTTATTCAGTTATTTTGTTTGAAGAATTAAATATTATTATTATTGTTAGTTCAACCGAAGTCAACTTAGTATATTAGTGTTGTTCGCTATTGTTGGAAAACTACTAGTTTAATAAAAGAACCTTGCAACATTATTTGGCTTTTACGACGGAGTAATTAGCCATATATATAAACAATATTTTTATGAATTTTAAGGTGAATTAATTAAATATAAGTTAAACAAAGATGAAATACATACATGATATATACAACAATAAATGTAGATGATAAGCACAGGTGCCGTGATAAGATTTAGATGATAAACACAGTCGCATATGATAAGATTTAGATGATAAACACAGTCGCCCATGATAAGATTTAGATGTGGATCTAACTTTGTAAAAATGAATGTCCCAAACATTTTAAGGACATTTTTTTAAATTTCATATTTCAACCTGACTACTTACCAGGGGGACGGATGGTCGAGCGGATGTAGAGCGTTTGACTGTTGACTGGAGAGTCCTAGGTTCGAACGTTAGTGAGAACCTTGGGATTTTTTCAGGTACTGGTGAAAGTCGTCAAGTCCACTCATCTCTAAAAGGGTACCTGACTTTAAGTTGGGAAGTAAAGGCGGCTAGGCGTTGTGTTAAGCACACACTGCCTTCATACGTCGAGGTTATAGAAACAGATGAATTCTTCACTTCATCTGTCCCGACGATGAGTGCTTAGGGTCTTAACAACTTACCGCAACGTTTTAATGTTGTTTGTTCTTTATGCGCAAACAGTACGTACGCACAGAGACGGATCTACAATTTTAGGGACCCTAGGCCAACCTAAATTTGAGCCCCCATTTTGAAAAGTAAAAAAAAAATTGCTAAGTTGTTTTCTTTTAATTTGTGTATACCACTCAACATTTTGGGGGGGGGGGGCTTATTTCCCGGGGGCCATAGGCCACGGCCTAATCGGCCTATCTGTAAATGTATGTACACTTATAAATATTTTAATGAAACAAAATCTTTCGTTTCGATGATTATTTTTTAAATGACAAATATCTGTTACACCGTGAACGTGTACATCGTCTTAAGACACAGTGTCCAGTTAACAGCAGTGTTTTCCAAAGTGTTGTACGTTACATCGTCTTAAGACACAGTGTCCAGTTAACAGCAGTGTTTTCCAAAGTGTTGTACGTTACATCGTCTTAAGACACAGTGTTCAGTCTACAGCAGTGTTTTCCAAAGTGTTGTACTGGTACAATGTCTTAAGACACAGTGTTCAGTCTACAGCAGTGTTTCCTAAAGTGTGGTACGTGTACATCGTCTTAAGACACAGTGTCCAGTCTAAAGCAGTGTTTCCCAAAGTGGGGTACATGTACCTCAATAAGGCGGAATCCATTTTTTTTGTGGAAATTTCATAAAATTAACGTTTTAAATTTATATTTAGTTTATGCAGATTCCTTTTTTGTCATTATTAAACAAATGAAATATATTGACCTAGATATGCTGCGGGTTGATTATTTTCGTTAAAACAACAAACAGTTCAAAAAAGATCACTAGCTTACTTCCTTTGCTATAAACAAAATAACAAAATCACTTGAGCAAGTAACGCATTGAAGAGATAAGCACATTTATTTATTATATTAAGTACATGTACACAATGGTACACTTATTCGCGAACTTACAAGTGAGGGTTACCCGCGATCATACCTTCCAACTTTAGGGTACAGTCGGAAATAAAAGGTTGAGAACCGCCGGTCTATGTCAGCTGAAATCAATTGTAGCCTTGTTTTGAAAGACTAAGTGTACCGATGGTCTATGTCAGCTGAAGCTTCAATTGTAGCCTCGTTTTGAAAGACATAGTGAACCACTAGTCTGTGTGACCTGAAACTTCAATTGTAGCCTCGTTTTGAAAGACTAAGTGAACCGCCGGTCTATGTCAGCTGAAACTTCAATTGTAGCCTCGTTCTGAAAGACTAAGTGAACCGTTGTTCTATGTCAGCTGAAATTTCAATTGTAGCCTCGTTTTGAAAGACTTAGTGCATGAAGGTAAAAAAATATTGATAAATAATCGTTAAAAATATAATTCAGCGATTTGTTGATTTTCGACATGTATCAAAGTTCCCCAATTTTTCACATATGGGCGTTTGTCTATTTGTTATTGAGTCTAACGGTTTGTCAGATCTAGATATAGGTATGTGTGTCACTTAGACAAACTTAAATGACTACTTCATTCATAACCCCGATGTATAACGCATTAAAAATGCACAACATCGGTGTCCGACCTAAACTTTACCCGCGGAATAGTATTTCAAACGGAATATTATTTTTCCGCAGGATAATTTTACTAAAAGATTGGGGGTAAAAGTACTGGGTTAATAAACAGATCTACACATGTATATATGTAAATTTATAAAACAATTCAGTGACATAATATACATACAGACTAAATTATATTTTGTTGAGATAGCCTTATGATTATTTCATTAATGCAATAGTTAAACCTTAGGATTATTTCATTAATACATTCTTTAAACTTTAGGATTATTTCATTAAAATATTGGTTAAACCTTAGGATTATTTCATTTAAATATTTGTCAAAACTTGGGAATTTTTCATTCAAATATTTGCTATACCTTAGGATTATTTCATTAAAATATTAGTTAAACTTATGATTATTTCATTAAATTTTACTCTAAACCTTTCAATTATTTAATTAAAACCTTTCTATAATGTACCACTTGATGTACATTACTGATGTGTTGGCAAAATGCAAATTTAGCTTTTACTCCACCTACATATACATGTAGGCCTATGCTGATTCTATCTTGCTGACAGTTACAAAAAAATAACATTTTAATTTGAGTGTTTTCTTCCTTAGGTTCGGTTTTTTTGTTTCCGTTGAAGAGCTGCAGCACTGACAACCAAATCTTATTTGTGATAGACTGTCGCCATGAGGTCATTGAGCAAATAGATTTCATCAACCAGACAGTAGACTATCTTCGTTATAACAGGAACTGGACGTTGGTCAATGTTTACTACATGACACATGAAGATAAAGAACCAACAAGACTTGATGTGTTGACTGAAAACATCGCAAAGAAGTCCAATGAAATATTGAATCAATGCAACGGCACGATTTCTGTAGATGACCTGTTTTTAAAGACAAATTTAACTACGGGGATGAAACATTCTATTCTGAAACTCAGTGTGATTTTCTTAAATATAGACAACGGTAAAATGGAGTTAACTCGAGAGATTGCAGGTAAACAAGACGATGAAAATGAAAACAATCGATTTTTCATATTAAAACACAAGGGGAAGAATCAAATTCCAAATAATTACTTTCATTAGGTTGAATCTTACAAAGATTTGAATATTTTTAATGTGTTCCCTAAAATCTGCGACTTAAAATGCACCGATACCAACTTGACTTTTGTTTCACAGGATTTTCAAAAATCATTTTACCATGTTGAATATACAAACATCAGTCACAAAGAAAGTGTTGAATATTGTGACAAAAAATACAACAGTTATTTGGTTTCCATAGAAACCTACGAGGAATTGGATTACTTGATGTATACGATATTGAAACAACACCTATTGTCAAATGTTTTAAAAACAGTTTATTTCTATTTAGGTCTTGTTTTGAGCCCATTTGAAGACATTTTTTGGTCATCTGGAAATCCCTTTGCTTTTTATCACAATTTTCAACAGCTATGGACACCACAATGTGTGTATCTTATGTACAACACAAACATCAGCGATACTTCAACATTCAAAAATAACCAAAGTATTTGGAGATATCTAAATCTGATTGACTGTGATCAAATTATTAATGATACCTACATTGTCTGTGAGTGTCACCAGCAACTGCAGACGGAAGTAGATTTAGACTTCACACTTTTGAATAAACCAGACACATTCGGTTTAACTAGTTATTTCCATGTGTCGTTTTATTCTGTATTTAACACTGACAGAAGACGTGATCTACTTTCATTAAATTGTACAGATGCCAGATACACACCATACGATGAAAAAAATTATTTTTGCAAAAATACAAACCTGGTTCCATCCATAAATACGTATGTCAGATCAACTTACATGAAAATATATGGCAAAAACAAATGTTATTCTGTATGTATACCCTTCTATACACTTAACAGTGGAAGTGAAGTAAACTCAAACATAGCGACGTCCGAATCTTTATGTTATGAAAATAGACGTTTTGAGTGTTCGTCAAACAGTATAAATATTCCCAAAGAACTATCTACAGTTCCTTGCAAATCATACGGTGGCTCTTCTCTTAAATGTCTAAAGATTGGCTATAGTTGTACAGACAACTCTCACCTTGAAAACTGTGAACATTTTCAATGTCCTGATGGTTTTATCAAATGTCCACGTTCCTATTGTATTCCACTTATATATTTAGAGTCCAATAAACGTCGATGTCCATTGGGTGAAGAGAAAAACTTATTTGCACGAAGTAGGAGAATATGTTCAGCGAAGATAAGTTTAAAAATTAAAGATATTTGCATCAACACAAAATATCTAGAAAATTATTTTAAAGAACCACTTTCTTACATCTATAATGAAAACAACTGTCCTCCTGGTTACAGCTGTATGTCGTACAAATTTAAAACTAACTTAACGCGCTTTGTACAACAAAACAATGATCTATATAACGTATCCAATTCCTTGCTCCCTTTTGTTGGTAGTTATTTTTATTATTCTCACCTACAAATTGTTGAGATTAAAGTCCAGAGCTGTAAAATACAAAATTTTGACAAATCTTTGAGACATTGGGAGAAAACGCAAACTGTTATATTGGACCTTAGTAGAAATGAACTAAGTAACAGCGATGACCTAAGATCTGTAACATCAATGACAACTTTGCTGTTTCTAAATCTTTCGCGTAATGCACATTTGAGTATAAATGACAAGTTTGAGTTTCCAAACACTTTAGAAGTTATTGATCTCTCGTATACGTCTGTTACGTCACTTTCGGAGAAATTTATTGGGGTATTAAACAGTCTTCGAATGTTGGATCTGAGTTATACCAAGATTCATACATTTGAAAACATGGGATTTCCGCAATACTTTACATTGGACATATTGAACATAGAAGGTGTAATGATGAGAGAGATTACTGCTGATTTCTACCAAGGGCTTACAGTAAACACCAGTCTCATGTCCAGCGATTTTAAATTGTGCTGTCCACAGATACTTGGCAAAAATATACATTCCGGTAAATGCCACGCCCCTGATGACGCAATCTCTTCATGTAAACACATAGTTGGGGACACATTGAAGAGAATCTTAGTTTGGGTTGTTGGTTTGTTGACTATTGCAGGCAACGGTATCGTGTTGTTTTACAGTGTTGTGTGGAACAGAGAAAAAATATTTCAAACAGCTTACGGTATTTTTGTAACAGGTCTGGCAGTCTCGGATCTCCTTATGGGCGTCTACTTGATGATTATCGCTGTTGTTGATGTAGTCTATGCTGATGTTTACGTTGTGTACGATGAAAGCTGGAGAAATAGTATTCTTTGTCACTTTTCTGGCTTTTTATCAACACTCTCCAGTGAAACATCAACTTTTTTAATTGGACTGATTACTTTGGATCGTTACATAAGTATCTCTTATCCATTCAGTGCACATGCAACTTCTACAAGTCTTAAATGGAAAGGTTTCATTTCAACTTGGGTGATTGGTTTCGTTTTGGCTTTAGTTCCTGCAGTTGTACCTGAATGGCAGATCTATTCTTCCAACGGCTTATGTCTGGCACTGCCTCTTAGTACCACAGGTTCTTACAAACTGCCTGGTTGGGAATTTTCCATGGCTATTTACGTCATTCTAAATTTTATTCTATTTCTTTTTATAGCTCTAGGCCAGGTGGGTATATTTGTGAATGCCATTAAGACAAAGAATCTACCTTCCATGAGGCATTGTTCAGAGAGGAGAACCCAGGACATGAACATAGCAAAGAAACTTGCTTTTGTTGCTGTGTCAGACTTTCTGTGTTGGTTTCCCATCGGCATAATGGGAATACTGTCTCTGATTGGTCAAGAGTTTGACAAAGAAACGTACGCATGGATGGCAGTGTTTGTACTGCCAGTAAACTCTGCATTGAATCCAATGATATATACCATCCCAGTCATTGTAGACAAGCTCAAATGTAAAACCTAAAAAAAGATTGAAATCAAGAAAAGCCTCTAAACCAAAATAACATTAAGATTCAATATAAAACAAATTTAAACGAGTTAATTTTTTTTTTTTAAAAAGTTCTTTTTGTAAAATTCTTAAGTTGTAAATTTTTGACATATTCTTTTAGAAATGTTTTATTTCGTTATTCTCAATACTGACTCAAAAATATTGTGCTGAGTTTTTGATGATTAAAAAAATCATTTTTATTAGTTTTGAGTTTTTTTTTGTTTGTTTTTTTTTTGCATTTTGTTTCTATATAAATAAATAAATATTTTTAAGCTATTTTATTACACTCGCACACACAATTAAACACGCGCGCGCACACACACACATGTGTTTCAATTGTTCAATAAAATGTGTTGATAAATGATTTTGGTATTTTATATTTGTTTTTTTACATATGATATTTATATTTTGATACTTCGTTTACTCAACAGTTTTTATTGTGTGACAAAATATTTTTTCCCATAATATATATAAAAGCGATTTGGGTTCTACGATAAATCGAAAGTAAAGCATTAATATAACAGTATTCCAGTTTAAAATACAATAAAAAAAATCGGATCTGCCGGAAACCAAAAATAACATAGCCTACTGATCAAGTGTAATGCGATATAACTCTATGCAAATGTTTTGCAGGATACAGATAGTAACGATTTAAAATGTTTATTCTGAGTCATATTTTGAGAAATGACGGCCTCACATTTTTAAATGTCAAATAAACACATTTTTTCGCTGCAATTAATTTTAGATTATAAAAGATTTACTTTGTAAATATACCTTATTTTACTACATATATTGTGTATAGCATTCATGTAATAAAAACAATTTTTTTTTAAATTAATCGATTTTTGATTCACTCTAGTCATGCATTTCTTATTATAAGTACACACAGGGGCGCCGAGAGCCAACAAGGGCCCCAGGGCAGGACATCATTTCGGGCCCCTTAATAAACAATGAGTCGTGAAAAAAATGACATGGTCGGGGCATCCGGACCCCATAACAGATGCGGGTCCCCTAGCAATGACCCCCCCTGCCCCCCCCCTCTCGGCGTGCCTGAGTACACAGACGCAGCATGTCAAAAAATAAGGGAAAGCACTAGTAATATTTTAGTTAATTTTTCTAATCAGTGACCGCCCTTTAAAAGAATGCCCACTACGTTGAATTAGTGGTTCATTTCGATTATTTAAAAATGTTGTATGAAGATACACACAGCCTACATGGTAGATGTCAATATCATGTGTAGCTAAAAATAATTTGGATAGCCACATGCAGCTAATCCTTAAATTTCCTTCCCCCCTCCCTCCATCCATCCTCCCATGTTGAGTTTAGCGCTATGGTTGTGTCTTGGACGATCAATCAATTAATTAATTAGTTAATGAAGATAATAAGCCAAAAACAACAATTAAATGTCACAAAATAATAACTATGTATTGAATAAATCAACATATTATATGAATTTCACAAAAAAACACACACATATATATATATATATTCTCTCAATGTGTGAGTTGTTTTCAGATTATAATATGTGTGCCATATAATTTGACATTGTTTATGTGTATTTAATATACATTTAATTATGTAATACGATTCTCATTTTGTGAACGAACAAGACTTTTTTATAATCATTAAAGATCATTTTTTTACATGCACAGAGAGATTTACATCTACATTATTTTGTATAACATATACCGCTATAAATATGAAAAAAATTGCGTCATATTTACTCAGGTTGAATTATTTTTTATGTATTTATGTAAAAGTTTATATACTACATTTTGTAATCCTTTTTAGGGATAGATATGTTTGAGATCTCGCAAACGTGTTCTTGATCAATATTAATGTATAATCAATAATTTATTTTGCAATTAGTTAATTTTTTTTTTTCGTTAACTCATAAAGACAAAAACTATTTCATTTTATTTATCAAGAGAAACAACCGTGCTAAGGCCTAACTACAACTAATGTGACTTATAAATATATTACATCCCTTGCATTAGTAATACAATTATGACGTACCACCTGAGATATTCTCACATCAATGGCTGTAAAATTGGGAAGTGAAAAATGCCGGTTGATTTGCCATGTGATATTTAAATATAATAAGATTAAAACTTATCGCAAAAAAATGTATTGTTGAAAAACGATTATTCTTAAAAACTCATTTTTTGTCGTGTCTTGTTTGTTTATAATCGTGAAATTTTTAATGGTTTTATTCCATAATTGTATAATTGTTTAATTATATTAATTGTATAATTGTTTAATTATATTAATTGTATAATTGTTTAATTATATTAATTGTATAATTGTTTATTGTATACTTGTAGTCTATATTTTTTTACATTAGAAATTGTTTAACTATTAATGGTACAATTGTATGGTTGTATATTTACGCCTTGAAAATAAAAAAAAACAACTGTAATAAACAAGTTTTCAAAAATATCTGTATTTTTTTTTTGGCAGGTAGAATATTTCCCTTTTTTTCAAGTAGTATCTATACATCAAATATCTTAATCCTTTGTCAACTTAATTATAACTAGGGTTCGAAAATTACGCGTAATATTGGCGCGCGTAATTTACGCGTAAATTACGCGTAAGTTACGCGTAAATTACGCGTAAGTTACGCCAAAATTACGCGTAACATTAATGCCCAATTACTTGAAATTTTTTGTTCCTTTTGTTGCTCACGCTCACTGATTGCAAGTAGATGTATTTTTTAGTAATGTTTTCAAAGGTTTTTACTTGTAATTTACCGGTCATACTAATTTGCCCCGTCGTCCACGTATTTCGTCGTGTACTGACTGCATCAGCGGCGGCCATCTTTGGCTGAGTAATACGGTCGACGCGGGCAGTGCTCGATTTACCGCCGGGGATGCCGGTGATATCCCCGGCACTGAGGTCTGTCATCCCCGGCTCTGGTTTAGTTTTTTTCATCTCCGCCGGAGATGACATTTATCTCCGGCTCTGCGCAATTTTTTTTTCATTCCCAGCACTGATTTTTTCTTAAGTCGAGCGAGCACTGGTATACATTTCCGTGTAACTTCAAAACTTCATACTGCGCTTCTATCTACCGAATCAATAGAAATAAACGTACAGTAAGAGTTGAAGTATTTTTTTGTAATCTTTGGTTCTAATTTTATGTTCACTTTTAATTCGTCGCTAGTAAGTCGTAAGGCGCAAGTTATCTATCGAAAAATGTTATTTTTATATACAAATCCAGACAAAGATTCAAAGTTATATTTTTATTTTATAATTTTAAATTAAGTTGCTAAAGAGCCGTCTTGGAAAAACGTTAGCCCAAATAAAGCTGTCTTATTCAAACAAACAAATGTATTTCAAGGAGTCAAATCTCAAAAAGATGATCTCCATACTACGTCTACTGCTTGTAAGTCATGTGTTACAGTATGTCCGTAGCAATAATTTGTTATTACAAGTTTAAAGTATCCGACTTTAATAAGTTTAATTGGATGTTGAAATCAAAATACCTAAGTAGCTGGATGTATTGATAAAATAATGTTTTATTCTGCATGCACTAGATATATGTTTAATGGTAACACTGGAGTAAAACAATTTGCTCGTAAACAGTGTAATATAAGTTTTCAAGACATATTCACAGCTATAAGATACGTCAAATTCTGCCAGGGATGTACCTTCAGGCCAACCAACAAAAGAATTAGTTATGGAACAACGTCATAATTTGTTTAAATACTTTAAATAATTATGAGTAATAGAATATTTGCTTTCAACAAACAGAGAATAAATGAAAATTTAGCATTTTTTTTTAAAAATAAATTCATTGCTTGTTATTTAATGTGCAGCTTCGAATTTGTTTGAACCAACGTGAACTGTGTAATTTAAGACAAATGTTTTCCCTATTTTTTAAAAATATAATGGTTGGTTTTGTCTATGAAAATAAATGAGTTACTTGTTGGCCCGAGGTTTGTAAATTGGAGATCCTCAAAAAAAATTGTTGGTATCTCGCCGCCGCTGAGAATTGACATCCCCGGATCTGGTTTAGTTTTTTTCATCCCCGCCGCGGGTGCCGAACTCAGCAAAAGACGGCACACGCGATCGACGCTGGGGCAATACGCAGCGTAATACGGCCGACGCGATCGACGAAAGCACTATACACAGTAAAATGTTTTCTATACGTTTCATGGCATTTGGAACATATATAGATAATGTTTAAAAATTATTTTTTTTTTTATTTTTGGGTTTTATAACCTCCCGTTTGGTTTGCGGCCGCTAGCCATACAGCTCACGGCGGCATTGTGTACTTTATCGAAATTTTTTATGATTTCGTCTTATTTTTAACCAGACTTTGGCTTCCTTATTGAAAATATTTATTTTATTATGTTTACTGAAACGATATAAACAAACAATATACTGTGCGGTTTACGTTGTTTTACCAAACGAATACTTCCGATTTAGGCTTCTGGCCGGATGTAGATGGTACTCCTAATCACTGTAATTAATTAATCGCCGCTGTTAACACAACAAATTGCGACAGAAAAAATTAAAAATAGCCGTTAAATATGTATTTTTTAAATTACCGTAATTTACACGTAATTTTCCAAAATTACGTTACGGATTTCAGGGAAAGTGTCACTTTGTGTGGCTGGTGGTTCACATGCAGGGCCTGAAACGAGTTGACCACAGCACAATGCGGATCTCATGGAGAATGTCACTTTGTGTGGCTGGTGGTTCACATGCAGGGCCTGAAACGAGTTGACCACAGCACAATGCGGATCTCATGGAGAGTGTCACTTTGTGTGGCTGGTGGTTCACATGCAGGGCCTGAAACAAGTTGACCACAGCACAATGCGGATCTCAGGGAGAGTATCACTTTGTGTGGCTGGTGGTTCACACGCATGGTCTGAAACAAGTTGACCACAGCACAATGCGGATCTCTCGGAGAGTGTCACTTTGTGTTGCTGGTGGTTCACATGCAGGGCCTGAAACAAGTTGACCACAGCACAATGCGGATCTCATGGAGGGTGTCAATTTGGTGTGGCTGGTGGTTCATATGCAGGGCCTGAAACAAGTTGACTACAGCACAATGCGGATCTCATGGAGAGTGTCACTTTGTGTGGCTGGTGGTTCACATGCAGGGCCTGAAACAAGTTGACCACAGCACAATGCGGATCTCATGGAGAGTGTCACTTTGTGTTGCTGGTGGTTCACATGCAGGGCCTGAAACAAGTTGACCACAGCACAATGTGGATCTCATGGCGAGTGTCACTTTTTGTGGCTGGTGGTTCACATGCATGGCCTGAAACCAAAGCAAACAACAGGATACATTAAAAATACTTCAAACTTGGGGACCTCGTCTAAGGCGTGGCCTGGATCTATAACTAGGAGGGGCCTTGCAGGAACTGGTTTTTGGCTGTTATTTAAAAACTGGTACATGACTAAACAGTTGGGGGTGAAGGTCAAAAGGGCGCAGGATTTGTGTGCGATGACATTGAAATCATTTTAACCAAGCAGCCCCAAATTTTGGATTGACAATAACATCAAATGTACCTTTGTTCGGTGTATGCCGATTTCCATTTGATTATGCCTTCCTCTCTCTCTCTCCCCCTCCCAACAAAAAAGCTCACATACTAATCCCTCAAACTACATTAGCAGAGTTCCCTCAAACTACCTTTGCCTGTCTTCACATTGGTCATTTTGGAGACACATGACTAACACATTGTAGTTTGTTTTGGATTTGGTATTCAATGGCAGCCAAGTTAAAAGAACGAAGTAAATGGAAGATGTAGGCTTTTCTGGCCACCTCGCTCCTCTTTTCTACGTTGTCACCGCTTGTCGTGAAGTAATTCCAGCTTCGCCTCTTTTTCGGGGAAATGTAGTGCATTCGTAGTACAAAGATTATATATTACATATAATCTTTGGCATTGTTCGGTAGTTTGTACGATGCAATTGTTAGACTGAATATGTTTTAATTATTCAAAACCTCGTCCGTATTAAATAATCTTTCGATTGTTTGGCGACCTACTATAAATCACATCACGACCCTCGTTTGACTCAAATATATATTATTCTAACTGTGTTTGGTAAAAACATATACTAAAATGAGGCAATTATGTTCTATTAAAAGGACACCACCAGTTTAATGTAAATATTAGTAACCCAATATACATCAGGAGTAGTTTCCGCTGGACCGAGACGTTTGAATTATGTGTAGTTAAAAATGTAAACAAAGCCCCCTCACCCCTCCCCCCAAATATAAAACAGGAGTTGTGTCCACTGGTGCTTGACGACTAAACAAAAAGCAATACAAAATGTAAACAAAGTTTAGTAAACATCGCCAGTTAAACAGCAGCAGTATCTCATACTGCCTGGCAATTGTATTGTATTTGAATTCCAAAGTGTATGTTGTCTACGTCTTGAGATAGTGACTGTTCTATTCTCATTTTTTTTCCCGTATTTACTTTTTACCGGTGGACAGTGAAAACAAAATGCTGTGCATAGTGGGGGGAGGGGGGTAATGATACGTGAGAGTTTGAGAACTACTGGCCTGAAGCAATCATGACATATATGGCTGTTGGTTTAAAAAGAAATTACTTGTTACGGCCTCTTTCTATATACTTCATACATGTTACTGGCCCTTTGGTTTATGTTATGATTTCTGTGTTTTAATTTAAACGTGGAGATGTCGATTTACGGATTCAGCTTAATGCAGGGGCGCGGCCATTCAGCATAAATTATGCGGCTCGAATACATGCAGATATTGTGAGTGCGAATGGGAAATAATTGACAAATACACGGTTATTATCATCAATTCACATTTTAATACGTTGTAAATTGTAATTGAAGTAGACAATATATATATATATATATATATATATATATATATATATATATATATATATATATATATATGCGGCCTGCCGATAACAATCAAGTTTTCAATGTGGCCCTCCGTAGAAAATGTTGCCCACCCTGGCTTACTGTCTTTCTGTTTCACTCTGGTCGCTCACTCCTTTGACACCAAATAACCAAACGAACTAGATGTGTGGTGAACACGACGTTTTATTTTACAAATTGCACATAATAATATAACAAGTTCATAAATGAACACACTTTTAAGGTCCACAATAATTTACTCTGCCTCAACTCTGACTAACTAAAGATCTTTTAACTATTCTCGTCGCTCTCGTGTGTGAGAACTACTGATCTATGATTCCAGCCAGACTCCCCCCCCCCAATCCCCACATCACCGAACAACCGATCCTGCACACATCATCATTATTTATTAAAAGTTCGACATTTAGCTGCAAAATTTAAAAAGTAAAGTGAAGTAAAGAAATAATTTTTACCAAACCGATCGTTTAAATATTATTTTTGAATATTATTGATATGATGTCTACATCAAATATATATGCAAACACGTCCAGTAATTTTCTGGTGAAGAACTTTCGAAGTGATGAAAAAAGGCGTGAATCCTCTTTCCATTTTTAGTTATATAGATGTGATCAAAATTGAAAAAAAAAAAACAAATTAGTTTTTGTTTCTTACCTTACAACCGAATGAGAAATTATTTTGATTTTTTGTTTCGGTTAAACTTAAACTTAAGAATCCAGCCTTAATCAGCAAACCATATTACATTTATGAATTTGTGTTTTATTGTTTAAAATATATTAAAGATTGCTCGATTATTTTGAACTTACACTAGTATTAGTCTAATTAACATAATTTGTTTGCAATTTAAAAACAAATAAAACTATCAAACTATTTAATTTAAAAATAAAATAAAATTTTAGCTGAGAACTTTATTTGTCTAGGAATTTGGCAGAACCTTTTTTTTTTTTATTAGAATGTTCGATTACTAATGGTGACTTGTTACAAATACTTTTTTAGTTTGACAATTTTAAAATAATGCGTTAAAAAAAGAAACAATCATTTGAATATTATTTTATTATTACTTCAAAATATTTTAAAATTTTATTTTGCATATTTAAAGCCACAAAAACTATTTAAAACAAGGTTTGAGGGGAACACAAAACATGTATCAAATCGAAACGCAGACAAGTAGCGATAATTAGTATTTAAACAGGAACCATTATTCTTGACTCTGATTTTTTCGATCTAGAGCTGATTGACAGACATGAATGAAACATATAATATTTATTTAGATATAATTACATTAGGTCTTAGATACTTAAGCTTTCTGAATGGCATAAACATAGTGGATAATAAGGTTTTCAACATTTCGTAAACAAAAAATATTAGTAACGCGATATTCGCTAGGTTGCCCTTTAATATCTGGCTCATGCTAAACGTCACCAACATTGGCTGGCACACTAAGACACACTACTCATAACACATACACACAACACACAACTCGAAGCACATATACACAAACTCACACACATAGGCCTAAATGTCCTTCACTTGCATGATAGTTAATATCAGATAACTATACCCCGAAAGTGAAAGGATCCATACAATACATTCAGGTTGCTCCCTGTTTTTTTGTGACATAAATACCATAGACTAGTGAGTAGCTTTTTTGTCCAAAATTATTAATAAATCACTAGTTGTCATGTGATATTTTAAAAATTCGTAACTTTGTATTTTATAAAAGTTCTGGTTTTAGTACTCATATAATATTAGGTATTAAACGTGAAATTGTCACATTAAAGTTACAATTATTAAAATGTATAAAAACATGAAAATCCCGACTGATTATTGGACTAGTTTTGACCTTCATGACAGATGACCAGCCAGATAGGAGTGGCATCCAGTGCAGAAAAACATGAGGACATGTGAAAATCACTGTTACAAAAATGTTCTATTGGCTCGATCTAAATGTTGATTATATGAGGACTAAATCAGAAGTTTGTAATACTTAAAGTTTGACTATCACAAAAAATATTTAAGCACGTTTAAGTAAATTGTAAATATTTTTGTAAAATATTATTTAAAGCTGTAAACGAATAAACATTTATTATTTACTTTTTTTTAAATGATTAAATCTTCTATTTATTCTAAAATGTAAACTAGTTCTTACAGAAATCAACAGAGGAAGAATCAAATTCTGGCAAGCCTGAAAGACTATTTTATGAAAGGTGGTATGAAGATTTTTGAAGGGGTCCATGGATAGTATGTCTAGACAGTCTGTGTAGGTCAGTGAGTCCCCGATATATTAAAGTTTATTAGCGGCCAAGGTGGATAATCAATGAATTCAATACCGCCTAGTAAACTTTTCTTACATCCCTTGAAAATATTTAGACGGATCTAAATATGAGATTGTTGACTTCACTGCCTGGAAACCAATCGATACATATACCTAATAGACGAAGACATATTCCATTTAGATACATAATTCTTTGAAATAATAACACAACAATATGCTACATTTGAAAAAAAAACATAATTAAACAAAAGTTTTTTTTTATTCACTATCAGGAAATAAATAAATATTTCACAAATTTATATTTATACTAGCAGTGTACCCGCGATGCCCGATAAATCGGGAGTTCAATCGTGACACTTGAAACATTTCTAACCCAACAATAGTAAAGATATGGGGGCTAATGTATGTCATTTACCTAATGTGAATAAATGACCTACATTTCAAACGTCACAAATTATGTCAACGTTAAACAACCAAAACAAACAACCAACCATACTAACCAATCAAACCAATAAAACCAACCAACCAAACCAAATAACCAAACCAAATCAAACACTATTCTTTTACCTACCTAAAGTTCATAAATGACCTACACTTTATACTCACAAATTACGGTTTACCCGTCAACATTAACCAACCAAACTAAACCAAATATACAAACCAACCAAACAACTAACCCAAGAAAATGGAATAACTAAACTGTCAGGATATTATGGTGTGCGGGGATAGAGAGAGAGCATGCGTGTGTGACTGGAAAAATGGGGTGTGTTTTCCGTGTGTGTGTGTAGCTGGACAGGAAAAGCAAGGAGTTAATGAGGGGAGTTAAGTGTGCTGGAAAGACTTGCAGAGTAAGCTTGTTGAAGGACTGTCAATACATGGAGTATTATTGTGACCTTGTATTCTAATGGACTTTAGATATTCTTTTCTTGTGTTTTAAATCAACAATTCGGGCTTGTGTAATTATTTGTGTGTATGCTGTTTCCAATTAATCCGGCCTTGACTGACATAAACAAATAAAAGCAACCAAACTAACCGAACCAAACCTAATAAACAAACAAACCAAACAACCAAACATCTATCCAAACCAATCACCAATCAAACCAAACACCATTAGGTAAAGATATATATACTAATTTATGCCACCTACCTAATATGACACCCACCTAATGATTGTTTTATAAGTCTAAAATTACGTTTACCCGTCAGTTCTAATAACTTATTCGTTTTAACAGTAATAAATTATCTCAATGTTAAAATCAAAAAGAATCATTGCAATAATGATCAAATGATTATTTTCATGCCATATTGCAGCACAGATCAAGTAGATGTGGCACGATACAGCACCCACGCGCAAGTTCAAATCGGCTTCTTACTTTCTTTTTTCTTACTTACTATCTGTCCATATATCTACATACAGATCTGTAACATATATGAAAAAAGTTCACGTATTTCATTGTCCAATGATTTGGCGACTTGACGAATAGTTTTTTTTTAAGAGAAGAGATTACGTGGTGTATTATTGGTATCACAGAAACTAGCAAGGCCCCACTAATCACAAATAATTAGTATTTAGCCCAAACCTATTATCATGAAAAGTTATTCATTCCAGAATAAGAAAAAAAAATCTTGTGAAGAGCGATTAATTAATTTGTAAATTTATTGAAAAAAAAAACAATTAGTATATTAAGAACATCAATTTTGTTTTGTTTATGTATTGCTTGTACGTTGTTTATGTTTTACTTGTATGTTGTTTATGTATTACTTGTATGTTGTTTATGTATTACTTGTATGTTGTTTATGTCTTACTTGTATGTTGTTTATGTCTTACTTGTATGTTGTTTATGTCTTACTTGTATGTTGTTTATGTATTACTTGTATGTTGTTTATGTATTACTTGTATGTTGTTTATGTCTTACTTGTATGTTGTTTATGTATTACTTGTATGTTGTTTATGTTTTACTTGTATGTTGTTTTATTCAAAGTATGTTGGTTCCATTTATATCTACCCATGAATAGTATCGGAAATACTACACTGACCTATTGGGACTTATCGTCCGTGGTTGGCTAGAGGGAGTTGCAAAGGGTAGGGGTGGCGACGGTACAGGGTGGTAAATATAAACTTGGTCACCTGTGACTGGTTCCAATATAAATACATAGATAGAAAATTAAAATTAATTAAGCAATTTTTGGGGACAGAAACATGTTTCGTCTTTAACTTTTCAAGGACTGGATCATCTCCCTGCAAGTCATTGATTTCTCCCAATTTTGACCCTATATTTGAATTTGTTTTACATCAAAACACTTTAAGCAGGTCTCCAAGTTATAATTTTTTTAAGTAGCCACTAATTCATCACATCTGAATATCTCCTTCAAATTAGGCCCGTCTGATCAGAAACTATGCCGATTTGTAAACAATTGAAAAAGACACCCCCCCCCCAAAGTGCGGGTTACCTGAGGCTTCATGTAATCTATACGTTGATTTGATGAAAGACAAGGACAGATGGGCGTCATAGTGTTAATACGAGAGGGGCGACATAAGTAAATTCAAAATAAATATTACCAGAGGAGCATTATAAGAACATAAAAACTAGCGTGCCAGAGGGGGCGTTATGGTGTTGATACCTGATTGACAACATAAAATAAAAACTAGTGTTAATAACAATGGGACATTAAAATAATATAAAACTAGTATCAATATAGAGTTATCATAAGAGAAATAATATATTTATGAGTGGCTTATGTAATATAGGTTATATTTTTCACCACCTTGTGTCCTACATCTTACTATAACTTCATATTATAAATTTTGTCGAAAAACAAACAGATTACTAGAATTTCAACAGCTGTTTTTATTTACTACTTAGGGACTTTACGGAGAATTTTGCACACCCATAATGATTCATAATAACTCCGTAAGTTAGCTTAATGTATTTTATCAACAAATAATTTTTTCTGTGAGATAATAATCATACCAGTGGCATGAAAAATAACGTGGATCAAGTTGAAATGAATACTTCAGGCTGTCAGACATTTATTAACCTATTACCTTAATAGAAATGTGTTGGACATATAAATGTTTTAACAAGAGAACTCTTTAACCGATAAATCATCTCCAGTAATATAACTATAACGCACATCGCACACATGTCTTTCTGAAGTAATGATCAAACAAATTGCGTGATGGCAATTATTTATAGTCTGCCGATGTAGTCGTTAATAAAAGACCGATATTTCAAATATCATGGTAATATCATTAGATACATTTCTCGCATTCGGTGCTATCAGAAAGGAAAGTTTGGATAATTCATTTACGTTTTCAGGGGTAGAATGAGCTTTACTGAAGCTGTAGTAGAACTGTACTGGAACTGTAGTAGAGCTGTACTGAAACTGTAGTAGAGCTGTACTGGAGCTGTAGTAGAGCTGTACTGAAACTGTAGTAGAGCTGTACTGAAACTGTAGTAGAGCTGTACTAGAGCTATTTACAAGTACAATGTCGCTTCATGTGTTTCTGTACTTGTGTCTATATCTGAGTAAGTTATTATTAGTTCAATGATTTATTTTATGTAACATTTTCTCCAACTGTTTTATTATTGTATGAGTTGGTTTTATTATTTGTAGATTGTGTTTTAGAAATGCTAATTAATAATTTAAAATTTTTCGTTAAATAATATTAAAAAATTAAAAGTGAATCCAATTTATGTTTATTTTTTGTCTAAACATTTTTCAATATGTATTTTTATATAATATTATGTATGACTAAAATATATTTACTTTTCAGTTCAAATAAAAAAGAGGATTATTTAAATACAAATCCAGAAATCTAATAAAAATGATGTCTCGTGCTTGATATAACTAACTTTTAAAGATAAATATTAAATGTTTTATAATCTTATTTTCTTAGAAACAGAATTTATCATAATAAAAAACTAACCGCATGAGATTATGTAATTAAATTCTATTCTTAAACCTAAGATAAATATTATATTAGCTAAAAAATCTATTTACAAAAATATATATTTTGTTTTTAATTAATTCGCTCACTCTTAATAGCTCGCTGCTTTGACACATAATTTGAAAAATATAGAAAAACATATTTTCAATTAAACTTATCAGCAAATGCTAGTCACATGAAAAAATACGTTAAACAATCTAGTTTATCTATTTTTTAGTACTAACCTAAGTTTATAGAAATGTGAAAGAGTAAATAAATATGAACATTTAAATTTTCAACCATGTTATTGAAAGAAATCACACAAGAAAACAATAACATTTACTTGTTGATATTTTTATGGTAAAAAGCTAAATCTCTAAATCCCATCAGTTAAAGTCAGGACCGTAGACAGAAATTGTTGGCCCCGACACAGTTTTTAGAACTGTAGTCCCTTTTTCCTCTTTTCCTACAATAAAGTACATTTATTATTTACTAAAATAAAATAAAAGGCGATGTTGTGGCAATACTTTGACACTTTATTTGTGTGTAAAGTCGCGGTATGAATGAGGCGATATCTCTCATTTCATATTAACCGCTAATTGAACGGTTTTTTGCAGTGCCCTTCTTGATAGAACATTCTAAACCATAAAATTGGTTGACGGGCAACGGAAAATATACAATAAAAGTTGTAGCAACTGGTCATGTCGGAGAAAATTATTTAAACCATGAAAATCTAATTCTTATGTAAAATTTTGAAAAGTGTTAGTGAAATAATTACTTATTTTTTACTTAAATTTGTGTAACATTGTTTTACGATATTATAAATCAATCACTCACTAGTCTATTGAGTACCTATAATGGAGTCTAGATCTAAATACACAGACTGGTAGATAGATATATACTTACAGATCGTCCATTTATTAATTCAATAAAGTTATGCACTTTTTAGACTTTTTACGTCATTCCCCTCTCCCCCCACACATACTCCAGATCATAAAAATCAGGGGTGGGGTGTCGACCAAAATATTGGCCTACACCGACACCGCGCGGGGGGGGGGGCAAACGGAGATAATTGTGTATTTTTTCCATGTATATATCTCATACTATGTATATAAAGATGACCATCTAATTGTATTTTTATTCTTTTTGGTTCTACAACCAATGTATGGCCCTGACCTGCCATACTACTCTTCTCCACTTTTCCCGACCCAAGGTCTTCTTTCTCCACTCTCTCACTCCTATGGCTTTAAGGTCTTTCTCCACTTCCTCCAACCATCTCCTTCTTTGTCTGCCTTTAGGCGTTTTCTCATTGGGTGTTGCCTTATATATTGCTTTTGGACATCTGTTGTTTTCCATGTTTTCTATGTGCCCTGCCCACCTCAATCTATTCTTTTCGATTTCAGTTGTTATATTTGGTTCTTCGTACAGTTTGTACAGCTCTGGATTGGTTCTACTTCTCCACTCGTTATTTTCCTTTACTGGCCCATATAACTTCCTTCCTAAATATTTTCCTTTACTGGCCCATATAACTTCCTAAATATTTTCCTTTCCCAAGTGCTTAGCATATTTTCTACTTGTTTGCTGAAATTGTATATTTATACTTTATCGATATTTTTTTATTTAATGTATACATTTAATAAACAATATATACTTTTTCTGGTTAAATATTTTGAGCTCTGGTGAAGTATATTTGTTTCATATAAATTCACTTTTGTTACTGATTCCTTAAAAAAATCAATGTAAACTTATAATCAAAATCGGAAAAAAAATGTTTCAATAAGCATTTATTTAATGCAGTACTTGGTGAAAAATTAAGAAAATATACACATTTGGGCATGATCAGCATAATAACTTTTTGGACGCACTTGCAAAACATATTTATCCCCAACCACATCCTATTTTTAATTGCGAGAATAGCTAGCCAATTCTAAGCTGTATTTTAAATTGACTGAATATATTTACTTCGATCATTTGACTTTTGAATGCTACTAAAGTAAAACTGATATAGTTTCGCGATCGATCATGATTTTTTTCACTACCGAAATGGTACAATCAGTTGTTTACAACTTAAAAGAAATATTGACAGTATACCAACAATCCAACATCCTACAGTGTATAATCAAATCGACTGGTAATATTCGTGCACATATTATGCAACTATAAAGTTTAATACAGGTTTTATATATTAGTACATTTGCAACGTTTTCCTATCTTTCCTATTCATTATCAGGAAGTTGAAGCTCTAAAGTATAACCAAACTGTCCGACTTCCTGGGCACCCACAAACACAGTGGTCCCCAATCCCCAGTACAGGTCCGTGGATCAAATGGCACTGGGCCGCCCAAGAAACATTAAATTATTTCCTTTTTATTTATTGTAGTTTATTTCTCTCAGGATAGTGCGACACCTACCCCTCTCGGGCCGCGGTATAATTATCAAATATCGACCGGTCTGCGGCGAGAAAAAGGTTAGGGACCACTGCACTAACACACATACACACACACACACACACACACACACACACACAAACTTCTTTTATGGTACCGGCAGCTTTTATTTTGTTTGAACAAAATAAAAATAGCCTTTGTATCTTACTAAGCTGCTCTTTCAAAGCAAGTTTGTCGGCATCTTTATTTTCTGAACTCACCATGAATATACCTAATTTTATAGATGAATATATAAAAGAAAAAAAAACTTAAAGAAGATATAATTATGTTGAAGCATGTATTGTATGGGCCTAATTTGTTATGTAATTACTAAATAACAAAAGTAAATACATAAAATTCCCGAACTGTGCAGTTAAATGTGTTTATTTAAATAATTATGAACAGGGCGCCGAGTTAAACGGGTCTCCGATATAGTAATCTTGAAAACAGTGTTAGCTTCTAAACCAGACAAGGGCAATCTACGTCCCGTTAAACGTTTTGATTTGACCCGCAGTACACTCCCCTTTTTTTCATTTACATTGATAACATTTACATTTATGTTAGCTCAGATAAAGTATTATAAACACTCCAGTGATCTGCTCTTGGTCCAGCCCTTCAATCAAATTTAAGAACCTATTGTGGTTCTTCAGTAGTTATAAATTTACATCCCTGATCTGTAATTTTGCAGCATGTCCATTGCGATGAAAAAAAAGTTATTAGTCGTACATGTAACATTGATAGGTCACGAAAAACACTAGATATGGACATCAAGAGTAGCTGCAGTTAATACATTGAAGTAACAAAAGTGTATGGTTTACTTTAAAATATGCCACAGTATGCGGGATGTTATTTTTATAGTAAACCTGAAGCGGCCAATTCGCTACTTTTATTAATGTCTCATTTATGTGTAAGCTTATGCTCAAATATTGGTCAAGATTATTATTAACGATTGCCTTAGTCAGCAAGTCACTGCAAAGTACAGACATATCCAACAGCACTAGAGTAATGATGTTTGGAAGTTTTTAAGTGGCCATTCAGAGAATGCAGAATTCTTAAATAAAATCACGGCAAGGGCTACAGACAATGATAAAAATGGTTGTTCCAGACCTATTTTTTAGAAAAGAGAGAGACGTATGAAGACACTACATACTTAACAGTTAATAGAAGAATGAATCGTTATTTTACACCCGAATTAAACCTGAAATATGAATTGAAAATATTTGTATTGTAATAGGTGGTGGGGGGGGGGGCGCCTCCACAGCTCCAGCTACGGACTGGGCTTTAATGTAGTGCCATTGTGACGTAGATTGGTAATGTTTCAGTCTGGCTGAGAGAAATTAAGCTGTGGAGAGTGTCATTATTCTTTGAAGTTCTAAAAGACTTGAAAAGGTTTGTATTTTATCTTTCACAAACATGGATATTGATAGAGAGATGCAAACTAAAAATTTCTCATGATTTACAATGATTGAGTGAATAACAGAGTGAACATAGCCAGTAGCCTTCCTATCTGCTTACAGTCACAATTCTGTTAATGTTGACAAGTTCTTTTAATGTAGAGAATCTCGCTTTGGAAAATAATACATTTGTTGATAAACAGATTTACCAAGTATTTATTTAAAAAAGAAAAGAAGAAATTAAGAAAACTTTATATTAAAGATTAGCCAAGAACTATCTGACGTTGTTCTGGATTATTTAATTAAAGTTCTGGAATTTATGGGGGGGGAGTTTTTGAGCCGACACAGAACCGATTACGGACAAATACAAATGCCGACACCGACACCGGGCAAAGTACAAATGCCGACACCGACACCGGCAAAAACTACCGACACCACCGACACCGACACCGGCTCCCCAGCCCTGGTAAAAATACAAAGTAATAAAAAAAAAAAATATAATATCCCCCTTCCTAATAAAACGTTAAATAACAAACTTCAAATTCACCCACTAATTGTAATAATTGAAATCTAATTTGACTAATACATATAACAAGTTCAAAAATAAAACGGGTACACATCACCAGCCCTCCAATATTTTATAATAGTATGTGGCTCTTCTAACACGTCAGTCTGTCTTCTCTAACAATATTTCTGGAACATCCATATTATATAATTGTCTGTAGCCCTTGCCATGATTGCATTCCAGTATTTTGCAAACTATTTGTCTAGTAGCCATTTATAAACTTCCAAGAATAATTGGAGTTATGCCTTTAAATCTGTTTTAACTAGCAGTAACTTTGTGATTTAATCAACATACAAGCATAAGGCTACACATTGTATTGTAAAATTGTTCAATGTAAATGAACGGGAGAGTCGGATCTAACCGCTTAACGGGCAATACCTGACTGCTGGCCAAAGATTGAATATGTCTGGCTGAAAAATGTTTTCAAAATGACCATTTTGGCGCCCTCTTTAGCTCGGCGCACAATGCGGCAACACAAGACACATGATATAGACTATATGGCATAATAATCAACATTTATATTCAATTAATTGAACGATTGTAAATATTGATAAAAATAATGATATATAACATATTATGTATAGCAAAAAAGGCTAAAGAAAAATTAATTTAAGATTATGTATTGTTCAGTGTTATCAAAATAATTGGTTTCGCTAGATCAAATTAGACATAATGAACGATAAGAGATTTCACGTCTTAAAAAATATTGAACCAGTTTTAGATTGCGTAAAAGAGTGACGACATAAATATACGACAGAATACGCAGATTGATAAACAAATAATGTGTCCTATCCCTTATGATGACTCATTGTTTGATTATTGATTTGTTCTCCTATTTGTATGTTAGGTGCTTGTGACCTGGTTTTAGTAAGGTCAAGCATGTATTAATATGATTGATGAAATAGTGTAAAGGCATTAACCTCTAGTTTTGGAGCGAGGCTGCCCACTCACTATTCTGGCATTTATATACAAATTATGATGACGTGAGTAAGAAGCAGAAGATAACGGGGGATAATAACAAACACATGTGGAGTTATGTGTTCATGGATGTTATAGTAAGATGTGATTTATTGGTGAACTCCTCAGTTGTTAATCATTTCATTCTTTTTATATGTAGATTATCATCTGTAAATAAAACGTATTAAAGTTCAGTTGTCAATTTTCTATTATAATTAGTTGTGTTATGATATTTGATATTTCGAACACTAGTGGGATACGACATTAAGCAATTTCAAAAAATAACATATACTTGTTTTAAAATTACAGTGGCTAAAAATAGCTCCAAGGGAGTTAATTTATATATATATATATATATATATATATATATATATGTATATATTATGTATATATTATAAAAAGAGAGAGAGAGAGAGAGAGAGAGAGAGAAAGCGAGAGAGAGAGAGAGAGTATATACTGAAATTCATATTTGGTATCATTATAAGAGAATTCCAATTTTTAATATTTATATTATTTCAAAAGTATTGCTATAACTCTGCTTCACCCCATCCCCGGTCGCACCTCTGCAAGGAGATGAATGATGCAATCACGACTTATGCACACATACACATAGTTAATTAGGTCCTTCACCCCAGCCTTAGTACAAGTGATGAAATAGTGTTATTCACTACTTGCACTTGCACACCCACGCAGTTACCTTCATTCTCAGAACACTGGTGTCAGGATGGATTCAGCGTGGGTGGGACTGTGCTGTGATTCAGATTGGCCAGGACGGACAGAAGAAGTGGTGAACCAGACGGAGTGGACGGACAGAAGAAGTGGAGAGCCAGACGGAGTGGACGGTCAGAAGAAGTGGAGAGTCAGACGGAGTGGACGGTCAGAAGAAGTGGAGAGCCAGACGGAGTGGACGGACAGAAGAAGTGGAGAGCCAGACGGAGTGGACGGACAGAAGAAGTGGAGAGCCAGACGGAGTGGACGGACAGAAGAAGTGGAGAGCCAGACGGAGTGGACGGACAGAAGAAGTGGAGAGCCAGACGGAGTGGACGGACAGAAGAAGTGGAGAGCCAGACGGAGTGGACGGTCAGAAGAAGTGGAGAGCCAGACGGAGTGGACGGACAGAAGAAGCGGAGAGCCAGACGGAGTGGACGGACAGAAGAAGTGGAGAGCCAGACGGAGTGGACGGACAGAAGAAGTGGAGAGCCAGACGGAGTGGACGGTCAGAAGAAGTGGAGAGCCAGACGGAGTGGACGGTCAGAAGAAGTGGAGAGCCAGACGGAGTGGACGGACAGAAGAAGTGGAGAGCCAGACGGAGTGGAAGGACAGAAGAAGTGGAGAGCCAGACGGAGTGGACGGACAGAAGAAGTGGAGAGCCAGACGGAGTGGACGGACTCGTTTCAACTGGATTAGTTGTACGCATAATGGACAGTGCTTTGTTTTCACCTGGACTATTATAACATGTACATTGTAGACTGTGAATAAATATTATTATTCAACTAACGTTCCCACACGTCATATAGTGCCTACCTAAAGAAAGAGTTTGAAACAGTATTATGGTATATGTATAAGGTGTTTACATTTTCAAAGAGAGTAATATTTTTAGCTATTAATATTTTCAGCATTTTCCTTTTTTATGTTGATTTTTGTGCCTGTTATTCAGTTTAGTAACATTAATTCAAGTTATGTACTTAAAAATAAATTTTCATTTACACAAACATATTACACAAAATAGACAGTTTCAAGAATCGAAAAATGGATTATTGAAATATTTAATTTTCTGATTCTGTGGTTAAAGAATGTAGGTTTATGATCAATGTTAAGAAATAAAGAGTTCTGAACATGACCTTTAAACTGGGAAATAAAATTATATATAGTGGAAACAAAATTGAAGTCATACCTCCTCCCCCCCCCTTTACCATTTTCCACTTTGAGACATAACTCACGTGCAGGCTTGCGGAGCCGGAGCCGAGGAGCCGGGAGCCGCTACTTTTTCCTTGAGCCGGAGCCGAAAAAATCTTGCGGCTCCACGGCTCCCAAATGTTGTTTATTTTTTTACAGCAGAGATTTTTTTTTAGCTTTAAAATTGCAAATTTATTTGATTGTTTGCCTCCTACAATTTGAAATGTTGTCATGTTTTACGAACGCCACAACAGTAACAGCATTTAAATTAGAGCGTGCACGCACATCACCACAAGAAATCTTTAATGGGGAATCGTTTTGTGTTCGTTTTAAATCTTGTTTACCCTCCGAAATTTTTTAGTGCCATGTTATTTTGTTATATATAAAGTTAAAACAGTTTTATTTCATAGAATAATTGTATCAATCATTAAAAAAAAATTACTACGACGACAAATAGAACGCGTCATTTCGTGTATTATTTGACCGCGAATTTGTAATAGACTTAAAACAAAAGGATCGCTTTCTGTATTTAACAATTTTATTATAAACAGAAAAGCTGAAATAGAGTAAATAAATTTATAAGACTGTGGCTATTCGGACCCAGGTCCCATAAAATCCGATTGTTATTCGGACCCTCGGCAAATATGCACTAAGCTTAGCTATATTTAAACTTTATTAGACGGAACACGAAAAAGTAATAATACAGAGTCCGCTTAGGGGAACCATAGCCACTGATCATACATTTCGAACAATTTTAAAAAAAATAAACAAAAAAAAATAATAAAGTTTATGTATAGCTAAGCTAAGTGCATATTTGCCACGGGTCCGAATAACAATCAGACTTTATTGGGACGGGGTCCGAATAGAAATCGGAGTTTATTGGTACCTGGGTCCGAATAGTCACTTCGAATTTATAAATACTAAATATAAATAATTAAGTCTTTAAAATATTTTAATTAATGTATCATTTTACTATTTGCTAATTTGATCATTGAAATAACTTTTCATTACTTATGAAAATTGCGACTAATGAAACCTTGATCGGAAAAAATGATATGTTTCTGGATGCACTGAAATGGTTTGTTTTTAGGAAAACCAACAATGCGTATATTTTTCAAGTTCCTGACTATGGGGGGTGAAAGCGGCAAAATTAGCATAATTTTTTATCAGCGTGGAGCAGTTACAAAATTTTTTGTCTCGTTTGATTCTATCTTAATATGGAGCCGGAGCCGAGCCGAAGCCGGAGCCGTCAAATTTGTGGGAGCCGGAGCCGGAAAAAATAAGGCGGCTCCGCAAGCCTGCTCATGTGTCTGTATTGAGAATATCGATACTCGAAAAAACTCATTTTCGAAAATACCGGTTATTGTAACAGTGTTCGATATTGCGACATTTATTCCTTCCAATTTGTTCACTTTACCTCCTACCCTGAATATGTTAACTGTAATATAAGGACTATATATTGAACAGTTTATGTCTGCAAGCATTCGACTAATTAGTTTGAAATAGTTTTATGAGAGTTACCGTAACCCTACTGTCTCTCCCTCCTCTACACTGGGTTATTAAAGAGAAGTTTGATTTTGGTTAGAAAAACTCACTTTAGCACATGTTATTATGAGTTAAACGCTCAAATTAGAAAAAAAAAGCTTTCCCTCATCCATAGCATTGAACTTAAGAGATGGTAAATCATTGTTTATAAGCTAGAAAGATGAGAATCAGTTGTTCGAATTTGAGTATAAAATATTGAACATTTTAAATCGTTAAAATGAAATAAAGTTATATTTATATATCATTTGATCGAGCCGAATAAGGGAATACAAAATGACCACATGTGGCCCGCGGGCTTTTAGTTTGACATGCCATTTTAAATCTGAAAGCTACTTTAATTAGATAGATTTGCATTTGGTTATATTTGTTTGTTTATTCACATTGATGTTTATATATGCATAATATTTATCTTGATAAGTAGCAACGTTTTTTTTTCCTCTGCTTAGGTTCTGTTCTGTCGTTCCCGTTGAGCAACTGTAACATAGAAAACAAAAAAATTCTATTTGTGATAGACTGTCGCCATGAGGTCAGAGAACAAATAGATTTCATCAATAGATTAGTGGAGTATCTCAGAGTGTACAAAAACTGGACGTCATTGAATGTTTCCTACATGACACACGAAGATAAAGAACCAACTAGTCTTGAAGTGTTGACAGCGAACGCCTCAGAGAAAGCTAATGAAATATCAAATCAGTGTAACGAAAATTTTTCTATGTATGACTTTTTAGAGTCCGTGATACAAAAAACCACGGTACAAAAACATTCTACTTTGACAATTACTTTCGTTTTTTTAAGAATACAAAACAAGGATTATATCCTCACGATTACTGGAAAACAAGGATAATGCATTAGTAAATAATATTTTCTTTTATTAAATTACAATAAAAATTTCTTTACCAAGTCAATCGATAGTACAGTATTTCAAATCTCACGAAAGTACATTCATAACACCGAATCTTTTAAAGATCTAAATATCCAGAACATATTCCCCAAGATATGCAATTCAACATGTACCAACACAAACTTAACTTTTGAATCTGAGAATTTCCAAAAGTCATTTTACCACGTTGGTTTAAAAAACATCAGTCACAAAGAAGGTGTTGACTATTGTGATAAAAACTTCAACAGTTATTTGGTTTCTATAGAAACATACCAGGAACTAAATTATTTGATTTCCAAAGTTCTGAAAACCAACTTCTCAGCTTTGAATGAGTTTAAATCATTCCATGTACATTTGGATATAAATTTGAATAGATTTTGGGAAACAGAAACATATTTCTGGTCATCTGGAAATCCATTTACTTTCTATCAAGTTGTCTTTCATTTTATACTGTCAATAGTGAAAGTAGAATACATTCCACTAACTTAACGTCTGAACAATACTGTTATTCAGATGATTTACAATTACCTAGTGAAAAATGTTTGTCTAAGAAAGGTGAAATTAATCAAGATATACCAATGGTGTCTTGTAGAACTAACTAGGATGTTTCTCTCAAATGTCTCCTCCTGAATCGTTACGGATGTAAAGACAACACTCACCTTCAAAACCGTGAGAGTTTTCAATGTCCTGAAGGTTTTATAAAATGTCCAGGTTCCTACTGTATTCCAATCTATGCTGTTACTTATGAACAACGTCAATATCCGTTTGGTCAAGAGAAAGTATTATTTGCAAAAACTAAACTAGTCTGTTCAGCGGAGATAACTTTAAAATTTACAAATATCTGCCTCAATTCAAAATTACACGACTATTATATTAAAATAATTAAAAACAATAATAAAGATTCAGGTCTAAATATATGTAATGAAACATGCCCAGCTGATTACAACTGTATGACTTATAAAGATGAAAACAAATTAAAGTATTTTCTTAAGAAGACCTTTCAGCTGTACAACATCTCTAATTCATTGCTTCCTAATGATTTTTACTCATTTTTTTATTGTCCATTACTACACGTTGTACAGATCAGTATCAGTGAGTGTAAAATACAAAATGTAGACCAGTCATTGGAACACTGGAATACAGAAGAAACTGTGATATTAGACCTTACTAAAAATCAAATCAGTGACAGCCACTACTTACGTTCTTTACAATCAATGACTAATTTATTGTCTCTAAATCTTTCACATAATGAATATTTAAGTATAAAAAAAGAGTTTGTGTTTCCATACTCTCTAGAAGAAATTGATATTTCGTATACATCAGTTAAGTCACTTGCTAAAACCTGTTTTGAAAACTTAACATTTTTAAGAATATTGAATCTAAGACATACTAAGATAACCGTATTTGAAAACATGGGGCTACCAAAGAATTTTAAAATAGGCACATTAAACATTCAAGGTTTGATGTTGACAGAACTTCAAGTTAATTTCTTCAAAGGGCTTACAGTACAGAAAAGTCTACTGACCAGTGATTTTAAATTGTGTTGTCAACAAATAAGGGGAGATAATATTTCATCCAGTGTATGCCACGCCCCTGATGACGCAATCTCTACATGTCAACACATAGTTGGAAACTTTTTTAAAAGAGTCTCAGTTTGGATAGTGGGTTTACTGACAATTGCAGGCAACGGCATTGTGTTGATTTACAGAGTTGTGTGGAACAGAGAGAAAATATTTCAAACAGCTTACGGTCTTTTTGTAACAGGTCTGGCCGTCTCGGATCTCCTTATGGGCGTCTACTTGATGATCATCGCTATTGTTGATATAGTCTATGCTGATGTTTACGTTGTGTACGATGAAAGCTGGAGAAAAAGTTTTCTTTGTCACTTTTCTGGCTTTTTATCAACACTCTCCAGTGAAACATCAACATTTTTAATTGGACTGATTACTTTGGATCGTTTCATAAGTATCTCTTATCCTTTCAGTGCACATGATACTTCTACAAGTCTGAAATGGAAAAGTTTTATTTTAACTCGGGTGATTGGTCTCGTTTTGGCTTTAATTCCAGCAGTTGCACCAGAATGGCAAATCTATTCTTCCAACGGCTTATGTCTGGCACTTCCTCTTAGTACTACATGATCTGATCAACTTCCTGGATGGGAGTTTTCCATGGCTGTCTACGTCATTTTAAATTTTATTTTATTTCTATTTATAGCTCTAGGTCAATTGCTTATATTTGTGAATTTGTTTAAGAAGAGGAATCTACCTTCCATGAGACATTGTTCAGAGAGGAGAACCCAGGGCATGAACGTAGCCAAGAAACTTGCTTTTGTTGCTGTTTCTGACTTTCTGTGTTGGTTTCCCATCGGCCTAATGGGAATACTGTCTCTGATTGGTCAAGAGTTTGATAAAGACACTTACGCATGGATGGCAGTGTTTGTACTGCCAGTGAACTCTGCATTGAATCCAATGATATATGCCATACCAGTCATTATAGACAGGCTCAAACGCTAAGTCCCATCCAAAAGGTAGATTTATTTCTATTTTTTGTAATATATCAAATTATATATGCAAATCAGATAAAAAGTAAGAGAAAAACGTCTATAAATCAAATAGTAAACATTAAAAATCTACATAAAATATAATTAACTTCCAGTAGCTAATTAATTTCTAAATTTTTGATGCATTTCTGCAAATAAACGATAAATGCGAACATCAAACGCTCCCACCATATGCGAACATCACATGCGTCCATCACAAGTGTCCATAACACAGCCCATCATATGCGACCATCACATGCGTCCATCACAAGTGTCCATAACACAGCCTATCATATGTGTCAATCACATGCGTTCATTATATGCGTTCATTACATTCGTCCTTCACATTCGTTAATCATATGCGTGCATCACATACTTACGTTAGACGCGAACGTCAAATGCTTGCGTACGTCACATGCGAACGTAACACGAGTGTGTCAGAGGAGTAGTTCAATGTAGTTCAAAGGATTACGTCACGTGCATACATGACATGCGTACGTCACAAGCTCACTTCACATGCGTTAGTCACATTCCAGCATTACATGTCTAGCGTAAAAGATTATTTTTCAATTATTGTCTAAAGCTTAACATATTTGATTAAGCATCTATTTTTTAAACAAATAGAAACAAACTTTGCGAATATATTCTGTACAACTAGGTTTTTAAAAGATACACATTGTGAACATATCTTATCTATGTGTTTATTGATTTTTGTAATCGCTCACTACATGAAAGAGTTAATATACAAAAACTAGACTGCATACCAAGCGAAATTAAAATATATGTCTAATTTCACAAAGGCAGTGGCTTCGAATACGACCGGGTGTGTTTCGTATTTTTTTTTTCCGAGACACACCAGCAAACTGTGATGACGTCAGTAAACAGAATGAATGAGAACTCGTATTTACTGCAGACTTTGATGACGTCATTTGCTGTTAATAATCGGAGATATTTTTATTTTGCTTTAATTTTTTTTCGGGTCTGTCCAAGCCTAATAAATAAAGTCATTTGCTGTTAATAATCGGAGATATTTTATAATATTTTTTTAAAAATAAATACGGCTTTGAATTGTATATTTTTGTTGTCAGTATATATACTAAGAGTTTTCGGGTCTGCCCAAGCCGAAGCCTAATAAAGTCGGACAAATAAAACAAAAAATTATGCGCTAATTTAGTATCTATCGTACCCCCCCCCCCCCCCAGAAAGCTAGCACTCGTTAATTCGTCTCCGTCAGTATTTGGTTCGATTCTCGGATATAAATGCTTCCCCATCCCCTCTATTTTCGTTTCTTAATCTTATTATTATTTAGTAAATTTGAAATATGTAGGCGTCTCTGAATTTTTTAAAGTGTGACGCAAAAATGATGGTAAGGAAAAGTTATGTAATATTTAGCCTTAGGACTAGCTATACCCTGCAAAGCCTTTGCAGGAAGATAAACTATTGTAAAGCCATTGCCGAACCTAGGATTTGGGGGCCTTGCATTTTGACATTCGATACCATGACATGAGATTATGTTCTTAATATTTAATGTAAAAAATAATTTTGGGGTCTCCCTCAAGCTGGAGCCCGGCGGGACTTTCGATTTTGGACCCCCCCCCCCAATCCCTTAAAATTGTTACGCCTCTGTGTTCAGCTTTGATACATATTTTCAATTTTTTTTTTTTTTAAGTTATGAAATAGTTAAAAAAAACCTAATTAGTTTTTGTTTCTTTTTTTTACAACATCCTAAAATATAAATTATTTCAATTAAAAAAAATGTCAAAGATATCTAGTTAGTTAATTTTCATTAAAACAACTAAAAGGATACATTTTGAAAAAAAAAAAAACACAATAAAAAAAAATATGTTTCAGGTAGGAATCGAACCTGGATATAGTCAGCATAAAAATGAATCACAGACGAAACGGTTTCACCACTGTGCCAGGAAGACACACAAGTTAATTTCCAATTTTAATGTATAAGTAGATAAAATTAGTCGTTCTCACGAAAAGAAAATAACTTTAAATCATAAGAGTTCTATCTGTTTACTGACGTCATCACAGTTTGCTGGTCGTGTCTCGGAAAAAAAAAATACGAAACACACCCGGTCGTATTCGAAGCCACTGCCTTTCACAAATTGGTAGCTGACATTGGTCAGGGGAAGAAGACGTAACCTGTCATTAGACTAGACACACAATACCATTTTATTGGAATGTCAATGTAAAATACTTTTTTCATTTATTTCATTCCAGATATCTTTTAGTTCAATATTTCTATTTAATAATTATCATACACATTTTATTACAAATCCTAAATGATAAACCGTATTAATTTGTGTAATGTAAATTGTAATAAAAAATATTTATACTCTGTGTTGCTTTGTGTATTCTCAAATATTATATCTCAGTTTTGAACCTGTTGTAATGTAGTAAAAATTCTGAAATTGGTCACACTCACAGACGTAGAATCTACATGATAAAGGACGATTTTTAAAATTTCCAGTCCATGAGAAAAAATATTTAGGAACTGAGAAGCTATTTAATTGTTAGATATGTTTATAATTGCAAAATTTTTCCTTGAGATTATAATGAAAAATAACAAAACCTAGCTTAGCACCGGGACATAAATGAGCGTAAATGCAACAAAAAATAATAATTTAATTATTTTGATGAATTAAAAAAGATTAAAAATTAAAAGAAACGGTGATTAAAATAATCTGAACTAAATATATCTTTAACATTTTAAAATAAGTAGCATGAAATTATGAATAATCTCTGTATCTAAATGGGCACTCATACAAATAGTTTAAGTAAAAATAATTTATAAAAATGTATGTATGATATAATAAATTTTTCACGTCTTATTGCAAACAAGATTTTTAACAAAAGTTTTTTATATTACTCTTTTTTACTTCGAATGTTATTTATTCTGTAAAATTCTTCCAGCCAGTTATCAGTTTATATTAATTATATTGATGATTTTTGTATATTTGTTTCTCTGTTTTGTGACTATAACTGTTCTCCTAGAAAACTAATGGAATGATTTTTCCTAGTGGATAAATGAGTAACATACTGTACACAATCTTAAAACAATACACAACTTAATATTTAATCTCTGTTAAATAAATATTTTGTTAATTCATTGTATCATTTACCTTGCATATCTTCAACATTAAAAAAATAATAAGAAAACACTTAAGATTTGACATAATTTTATTTCATGACTTTTGTTAATCTTACTTTCGTTTCTTATTCTGTTGTTAGTTTGAACTCATGTGATTGAAATGTTTTCAATTCTAATTTATCAAGAATTGACAACAGGTGTATTGATCTTTACTCATAATAAACTAATACGATATCATAGTGAAAGTAAACAACATGGTGACATTAGATGGTGCGATGGTGCAATTGTACCAAGGTCAACTCTGTATTATTCCTTGTGAGGGTTGTCGAAGTGGTTAATGTAGGTATTTATGAACAAAGTTATGGAGGCGTATGGTAGCTGTGGCCTGCACTCTCTTTCTTTCAAAATGAAGTCACAAGACTAATTCTTTACTGATTCAATTTATTTGAACGAATACAAAAAGTATATGTACATAAAATCACACTTCTAATCAAGTCTTCCAATCATGTCTGACCACAAAAGAAAATAGTTGTTACAAAACTCCATTAGGATCATATAAAAAATGTCTATCTTCTTCACTCAAGGTGAACTCTCTCTCTCTCTGTCTCTCTCTCTCTCTCTCTATTACATGATAATAATTAACTAAACATGAGACGTCTAAACTTCACGAGAGCGGTTTCTTGACTGACTATTTCCTTTCCGGAAATATAAAAAACAGGATCTCCAGTTGATTAAAAACTGTGATCCGTAAGATATAGAAAACAATCCATTTAATACATTCCTTGTAGACATAAAATATCAAAAACAATTATCGCAGTAAATGATGACATGAGGATACAAATATGATTACAAAGTACACGCGATATATATGAATTAAGTCATATGAATTCCAATCCCTATGATACAGTGAGCAATACATCCATCCATAGTGAATTATGCATAATAAACACAATTCTTATCTATTCATTTAATAATACAAATGCCAGTGCTGAAGTTTGCAATATTCACGGTGCACATTTATCAAAAGGTAAAATATTTGTTAAGGACATGCAGCACGCTTTGCTCGTTCACTAAAATGAGAGGAGAAGAGTTTAGATGGGGAGTGTGGGGGACTGCTGTGACTTTTATTTCTGTTTTTCCATAAAAGTTTAAAATTTTCATAAAAAGAAAGATTTATAAATCTTCAAATTAATTAAGTTGGAAATCAAAGAACTGCAGGTTCAACAATTTATTCTTGAGGTCAACATAGAAGGTAATATAAAGACATTTCAACAGTCCCCCCCCCCCCAATTAATATGAAATAACACTCTTGGTGGGCCAGAGCAACTCAGGCTTTTAAAGCTAATTAGTGATGCACCATTTGTAGATATTGTCCAGTCAGTGGTGCAACATTTACAAACATTAGCCAGCCAATTGTGCAACAATTTTAAACATTAGTCAGTCAGTGGTGCAACATTTACAAACATTGGCCAGCCAATGATGCAACAATTTTAAACATTAGTCAGTCAGTGGTCCAACATTTGCAAACATTGGCAAGTAAGTGGTGCAACATTTACAAAGATTGTCCTGTCAATGGTACAACATTTACAAACATTGACCAGTCAGTGGTGCAACATTTACAAACAATGGCCTATTTTTTGGTCCAACATTTACAAACATCGGCCAATCTTTAGTCCAGCATTTTCAAATATTAACCAGTCTGTGGTCCAACAATTGCAACATTGGCCAGTCATTAGTGCAACATTTTCAAACACTGGCCAGTGTATGGTCGAACATTTAAGACAATGTCCGGTCTGTGGTGCAACATGTACAAACATTGGCCAGTCTAGGGTCCAATATTTGCAACATTGGTCAATCAGAGGTACAACATTAACATACATTGGCTAGTAGTAGGTGCGATATTTACAAACATTGGCAAGTCAGTGGCGCCACATTTACAAACATTGGCCAGTAGGTGGTGCAGCATTTACAAACATTGGCCAGTCGTGGTACAACATTTACAAACATTGTCAATTCAGTTGTGCAACCTTTTTAAAAATTGGCCAGTCATTGGTGCAACATTTACAAACATTGGCCAATACGTAGTGCAACTCTTACAAACATGGGGAAGTCAATGGTGCAACATTTACAAACATTGGCCAGTCAGTGGCGCAACATATAAAACAATTGCCTAATCTGTGGTCCAACATTTACAAACATTATCCAATCTTTGGTCCAGCATTTACAGTTATTGGCCATTGTGTAGTCCAACATTTGCAACTTTGACCAGTCGGTAGTGCAACATTTACAAACACTGGCCAGTGTGTGGTCCAACATTTACAGACATTGGCCAGTCATGTGGTAAACATCTACAAACATTGACCAATCAGTGGTGCAACATTTACCAACACTGGCCTATTCTGTTGTCCAACATTTGCAAACATTGGCCAGTCTTTGGTCCAGCATTTACAAACATTGGTCAGTCAGTGGTACAACATTTACAATCATTAGCCAGTCCTTTGTGCAACATTTTTAATCATTGGTCAGTCAGTGGTTCAAAATTTACAAACATTGGCCAATACGTAGTGCAACTCTTACAAACATTGGACCGTCACTGGTGCAATATTTACAAATATTTGCCAGTGAGTGGTGCAACATTTACAAACATTGGCCAGTCAGTGGTGAAACATTTACAAACATTGGCCTGTTTTTGGTCCAACATTTGCAAACATTACATGCGAGGTAAATTTACTATCGATTCGCCCTCCGTCCACCTTATAATTTGATGTAATTTATAAAAAGGAAAAAAAAAACAGCATCTTTAGCCTGTTATATGCTGGACACAGGACGTATTAGCGCATTTTCGTGTTATATATCAGTGGGTATGTTTGCTTTCAGTAAATATTTATAAATTTAGAAAATGTTTATAAATTCAATTGTGTAATGCATATATCAAAAAAAAATATTAAAAGACGTTTCTTTATATTTGAAAAAAAATATTTTCTATTAAATCTAACTACTAGTTGTTTGTGGTCACTGAAATAGGACTCAAAATTGAAACATTCTGAACTGTAGTCTTTTAATCGTCCGAAAACTCCGTCAATTGTTTTTTCATAAATAGTGGTTGCCAATCTTGTTTCACTTCCGTTCAATAACCCATTCATTTGTTGCGCCACCGCAGCGTATAATGTGTGGAATGGGGCCGTGAAAATGACATAATTATTAATATAGCTTATATAGTAAAAAACGGTAAAAACACTGATGGCCAGCCCTCAGATGAGATCGCGAAATGGACTATTGATTGAGGAATGGCAGGCCAAGACCAACAAAAAAGTGTATACATCATCGGCCTAGGACTTATGGTTGCTGAGATCTATGGTGATGACGGACCGACAAAGCGGGGACATTAGCGCATTCGACTTCTCGAAAATGAGCTAATCACTGTTTAACAAAGTTTATCACGTTTGCCATGAATTATTCAAACAAATTGTACTAGCTAACATTTATAAAGGTCATAATTTCTTAAGACATGAGTTACGCTGTCAGACAATGGTATTTGGAAATTTAGTCGGACTGGAGAAGGCAGAAAGTGAGAAATGTAAAAATGAATTTATCACATACAACTTAACCTCTCTTATTGCCCAGACAACTTCACCTCTCTTATTGCCCAAACAACTTTCATAGCACACAATCCAGTTGCAGACGGAATAGCCTTATAAACTACTGTCTCTGCCTCACGACACGTGCAGTGTTAGTCCTGAAAATTACGGTGTGTGTCGTAACAATATTATAACTCTATTGATATTCGCTAATTGGCTAAAACGTATTACCTTCTTTCTAAATAGATGTCTAGTTGATCAACTAAATGGACCAACATCCATCCTGAATATCACTCGTCAGAACTCAAACCCAGTATTCCCAGCCACAAAGTTCAAACAACTGCGAAACATAGATAATTAAAATGAAACACCTCAGAATACTAACATGCTTTGATATTCAAGCGCCAAGCGAGTTATTTTTTGTTGTATTCTATTTCAAATATTTATTTGTGTTGTGTAAATATCATGTTTTTTTTACAATTTTTTTTCTATGTTAATTTAAAGCATTTCTTTTCGTGTTTTTATTTATTTTGCAAACAGCTTGTACCATTTAACATTTAAATACTGGGAGTCAATAAAATTGTACGCTTTAGTTAGTTGCAACTGAGGCCACGTAGGCACCGAGATTGATGGGCCCCGTGCTTAGATTTTTTTTTTAATATCATCTTACAGAAAAAAAAAACATAAAGTGTGTTTCATCCCTACATAGAACACTCACCCTAGACCAGGAAGTGATCTGATAATAGGTCATGTGTACTGTTGAGGCCGACTCTGTATGTACACTATAAGTAGGCCGCATCTGTAGTACACTTTAAGTAGGCCACCTCTGTACGTTCACTTAAAGTACTTGAAATAACTAAATGCATCATGTTTCGGACTAGCTCCTTAAATGACCATTGACTTGTGACAACGGATTCTTTCTCAATATTTCCCATGGTGATTCAGAAACAACAACTAATTTATTGTCCATTGATGACTTATTAGTTCGTATTGATTTGATTCATCGTACATGTATGTGAAAATAAGAAAAATAAAAAATTGAAAACATATTTTGTAAAGATCCTTCAAACAGGTATATCCATCTTTAAACATAAAACAATATGATACAATTAGTCAAATATTTGTAAGACATCCAGCGGTGATAATGTCCAGTTGATAATGAGGAAATAACTCAAATGATTAAATCGAGAGACAAGCAAGAAGACATTAATATTTAAATTCCGTAGACTGACGTAAGACGGAGTAAACATATATAGATAGACATAAGAAAATTAGAATGGCTTTTACACCTAAATGAATATAGAATAGCCTGCATAGCATGGAAGTAATCTATACAAATGTATGTTTTCAATGTAATATTACCTGATCCTCAGAGACTGCAGACCATGCTTACGTATACCCCCTTGCACTACAATGCTGCACATTCCAGTGTATATATCGATATATAGCATTAATAATCTAATACAATAATAGCGATTTGGGTTCCGCGTTAAATCAAAAGTAAAGAATTAATACAACAGTATTCCAGTTTAAAAATACAATCATGAAAAAATCGGATCTGCCCGAAACCAAAAATAACCTAGCCTACCGATCAAGCCTAAGAGGATATAACTCTATGGAAAGGTTTTGCAGGGTACAGCTAGTTATCATTATTATTTTTATTGCACTTTTATTTGCAATGGGGAAACTTTTATCGAATAATTAGAAATTTTTATGTGCTAAGAATTTTTGGGTCGATTGGAAGGTGAACTTTTGTTATGCAAAACAAAAATGACCCATATTTTCTTTAATTGTGATACAAAGCTCCACCAAATATAATATGGGGATATATGTTTATATTTTAGTCATACCCCTAATGGAGATCCAAAGTTTCTTAAGTTAATCCATCCTGGCTATAATGGGACATGGCTGGGTTATTCTACAAAGAACGGTTACTATGACTGCTACGGTATATATATATATATATATAATATATATATATATATATATATATATATATCAAATATGTGTCATTTCATGTAAATCTCGTAACACGGGGCTTGTAGGTGAGTGAATTTTAAGGCCCACTTTATAAATGTAAAAGATCACTGAAAGAGAACAAATTGTAGTCGACCATACAATTAATATGAGATATAAAACACTTTTGAACACCATGTTCTACTATGTTTACCATAAACATGTCATTGCAAATATTGAATCCTTTATAGACCGTGTCTCAATGCAATCAACGAAATACTTTTGACATCGTTAACATTGTTTATACCAAAAAACCTAAAAAAAAAGAGAACTGAATTCTACTTATTTCAATTAAAAAAATCAAGTCACAAAATGAAAATAAGAAATGTTGAGCTGTTATTCCCCACGTCGGGGTTGCTAACTACTTTTGTTCATAAATAACATAACTCTAACATTAGTTTTTGATCTGTGGGTAAATATTTTACTCGGTGGGAAATACATAACAACTACTTTTGAGATTACTCTGGGACAATATCAGAATTTCAATAAATCTTTGTGCATCACGCATACATAATATTACGTTATTGGTTCTTTTTTTTTTGTGGGTATGGTTTTTCAGAATTTCATCTTTGGATAACCTAAATAACGATCATCTACTGGTGTCCTTCACGACCGAAATAAACTTAAGTTTAAACGTGTTTTCTTGCGACAGTGGGGGTTCAAGTTGAGTAATTTTTTTAGTGTTTAGATAGTTCAAGAGGTTTAATAGCTTCATAAATCAATGGAGTTTCAAGACATTACGTTGCACATTTAGTCATATATCTGACCAAAGACAATAGCATTTGTTCTATGTTTGTGCTAATAGCCTTCTAGGAGTTTAGCTCCTAGCTTGTGGTGGTTTATATAGCCTTCTCTAAGTTTATTTCATAGCTTGTGGTGGTGTATATAGACTTCTCTGTGTTTTAGCTCATAGATTGTGGTGGTGTGTATACTTACCTCATACCTTGTGGTGGTGTATATAGTCTTCTCTGAGTTTACCTCATACCTTGTGGTGGTGTGTATAGCCTTCATGGAGTTTACCTCATATCTTGTGGTGGTGTATATAGTCTTCTCTGAGTTTACCTCATACCTTGTGGTGGTGAATATAGTCTTCTCTGAGTTTAGCTCATATCTTGTGGTGGTGTATATAGTCTTCTCTGAGTTTAGTTCATATCTTGTGGTGGTGTGTATAGCCTTCATGGAGTTTACCTCATACCTTGTGGTGGTGTATATAGACTTCTCTGAGTTTACCTCATACCTTGTGGTGGTGTGTATCGCCTTCATAGAGTTTACCTCATACCTTTTGGTGGTGTATATAGCCTTCTTGGAGTTTGTCTCATAGATAAGAATGTCTCTGTGACTGTTTTGCCTTCATCATCCTGTATAATGCATTAATTATAATTTTATTATTGGTCCTTTAGAAACAAAAAAAAAAACATTTCTAATTATTCCCGAAACACTGGTGTCCATTTTAAGTTCTCATTTTTTGTCAGGTTAATCACTAACTGCGCTATCATTTGTCTATAAAGTGTACAATGGAATTTAAATTACCCAGCAAGCAAGCTTTCACTGGTTTACTGATAGTAGAAATAGTCTGGCTGTGAAAGCAAAATGTGATGTACTTTCACTATATGCTGTTTTTATTTTGTAGTTTTACAGACAGATAGTCAGGCGGACGATCAAGCAGCCAGGTAGATAGACAGACAGACAGATACATAGATATAGAGATAGATAGATAAATAAATTTATAGACAGATATGTAGATATATAGATGTTTTAATAAATCTACAAGTCGCGGTACATGTTTTTGTAAAACTTATATTTATTTCTTGTCGTACGTTCTGTCATACAATAATAATTAAAACATTTAGTTATGTTACTCTGTTGTACATGTTGTAATGAAATGGTTTATTTACTCACAGGATGTGAGTATGGGGACAAAGCAACAGACTGTACTTAGTAACTCAACGATGTGGTTTGTTCAAATAACATGGCATTGTGTTGTGATTACTGCTAGTATGTTTTATTATCATGATATTTGCTATTCTGCATTTCCCTGACAATCTAACAATGTTTCGGTCACTAGAGCAGATTTGGGTAAGTTACGGAAAGCGGACTACGTGAGAAATAATACAAACATGGAAAAATAGTCTTTTACATATTTTTTATTGATCTTTTATCGGCAATGCTATCAGAAAACACAAAACGATGTGATTGCCATCTATTTTTGAATTATGTTTTAATAATGAAATAAGACAAGTAATATAATATGAACCGAAGCTAATTTTGTGTTGAAAAAAATATAATATTTTGAACGTAGATCTGAAATAGTAAAATAAAGATGAATAAGGTAAACAATACTTTTTATGAACATAAAGTCTCTATTATAAACAATAATTTTATATGAACGTAATTAAACTTTAATTAATAGAAACAGTAATTTGATATAGTACTGGTATTGAATTTGAAATTAATTTGTTATTTTGAACAGTTAAATTTATAAATATAAATATCTATGTTGATCATTACATCTCATTTCTTTATGTAAACATTTTCATTGGTTACGTCGGCAAGCGATCAGACCAATCACCAACAGCCATCAACATCACACTACCAAGTCAAGCTCTTCATGATATTTGTTAAGTAAAAAAAATATTATTGTTGAAAACAAAATATCATCTACTATAATAATAAATATTAAAATAGTTGAAATCGTTTGTTTCATTATTTTATCTGTTGGAGTGTTAATCTTAATTCTATAAACATTTTAATATATAATAGCTGGAAGCATTTGCATTTTGTTAATTTTCGAGGTATTTTCTATTTTATGATGTGGGCAAAATTGAAAAACTAATTTGTAGTTGTTTCTTTATCTTACAACCAAATGAGAAATTATTTTGAATTTTTTTTTATTCGGTTAAACTTAGGCTTCTAGAATACAGCCTTAATCAACAAACAATAATACATTTGTAAATGTGTGTTTTTTTTGTTTAAATTATATGAAAAATTGCTCGATTATTTTGAACTTATAATAAATATTAGTGTATGTCAGTGGTCGCCAACCCCCCCCCCACCCCGGTCCGCGGACCAGCACCGGTCCCCGTGTACCAAGCGGTACCGGGCCGCCATAGAAACATAAAATTAGCTATTATTATTTACTGTGGTATATTACTCTCTGGATCTTGAGACTTGCATTGAATGAGAGGTTGGTTAACCGGGAGGTGAGTGGCTGCAGTGTCTAGTAACTTTGTTACTTTCTCATGTATAACAGTGCTTAGTGTGCATGTATTGTTTGTTGTAAATTTTGCCCCCTTTTTAGTCCACATTTACTATCTGAGTCTAGTTTTTTTTCCGTGTCACATCTCTGTAGAATGAACTCTCAAATTTGACCCATTCATTAGCGAAAATTAGTACAAAACAGACGTCATTATAAAGTTTCGTTGGGAAAAAAGTGTGTAGACAGAATCAGAACCACCACAATCAGAAAAACAAAACTTTTACAAGAATACCGTGAATCCGACTTAAAATATATTTATCGGGACATATGGTTCCCACACACCAATTCCGCACTGCATAGTTTGAGGCGACCGGCTATCTAATGAATTAATGAAACCTTCAAAACTAATTCACCACTTAAACGCCAATCGCCCTGGATTAATAGACACGCCCCTGGATTAATAGACACGCCCCTGGAATATTTTAATAGAAAAAAAACGGAAACATAAAGGACAAGCAATTTCTAAGGGCCACCACATCATTGAATGAGATGTACTGAGAGTAGCATATTTGATGACTAATCGTAATGAAGACATTTGGCGTGAACTAATAGGAGAGTGTGATGTTAAAATACAGCATTAGTGGCTTTCTCGGCTAGCAAGGCGCATTGAGGAAATGGTCGATGACATTGAGATACAATTGTTAAAAATGATTAATAAATCGCCATGGAGATTGACGTTTCTACAGATACCAACAATACGGCTATACTACTTACTTATGTGCGAAATTTAACTGCTCAGATTAAAAAGATTGCACATGAGAGTGGGTCTACACATTGTATCTTTCACAGGGAAATGCTGGTAAGTGGATAAAAAAAAAATCACCGTAATTTAATAGCGTCTACACTTTTATTAGCTCTCGCCTATTTGAACAGCTTTGTGAGGAGATTGACGCATAGTAAAGATACATTTCCTTGTAAACAGAAATAAGATGGTTTTCCAGAGATAAATCGCTAACCAAAGTATTTGAATTACGAGAGCCATCGCAAAGATTTCTCTCAAAACAGAAGTCACTGCTGACAACTGTTTTCATGTTGGAAGACATAGTAGCAGCAGTTAAAGCCAAACTGAAGTAATGTGGTGATATCATGTGAAGAAACAATGTTTGGACATAATTCAAACATAAGTAGGCGTGATCTTATGCAAGACTGAAACCTGAGCATTCATTCTCCCAGTTGGTGCACGATCACCTGTTTTTGCTTTACAAAGAGTTTGAGCGCTACTAGCTAACTATCCATGTATGTGCATAAGAAAATCACTTGCTTGAGATCGCAAATGACTGCACTACATTCGATACAACTCTGCCAGTGTTCTGCATTAAAGTCATAGCGGAATACACTGAGATTACCCCACAATACTTAAATTCCAGTGTCATTCCCAGACATCCTGTTTTAGGGTGATTCATCATTGCAAGGTAAAAAAATAATTTTCTCCGATTCTAATGCATTGTGGTTCATTTTTTTTTTCTTTTGACAAGCAAATCAAGAAAAAATAAACTTTTTGAAAAAAAATGACCACTTTTAGAGGTCGCTCAAGCGACCCGAAGTTTTACTCTATGCGGCAGTTCTGATGTGTCGCTTGCTTGCTTTTGCTATAGTGCAATTTTAGTTCATTGTAAAATAAAGGTATACCGTGATATTTGAATTTTAGATTATATCTAATTTTATTATTCAAGTTTGCTGGATAATAAAGTAGTTTTTGACTAACTACAGTTGAGTAGTTGAAGACGAAAGAAGACATCTGACGGTTTATATTACTACTTGGTCTTTAAACAACAGCGAAAGTGAGGATAAAGGTAAAGATGACGTTGATTTTGAAATTGAGATTCCTGTTTACCACAAGAAGCTTCTGTAAGAGGGTTTGATGCCAGACAAGAAATTTGAAATCAGAATTTCAATTTAGAAAAGTAAATGCCCGTTTGTTTTTCACTGGGACGGAAAGATAATGGAGAAAGCTACAGATTATCCAGAACTGCAGTCACACGTAGACAGATTAGCTGTAGTTTTAACTGGGAAAGAAGTTGAGAAGATCTTAGGTTTAGCTAAAATACCAACCGTGCTGGTAAGGTACAAGCCAATGCAACAATACAGCTGTTAAGACATTGTAATGAATCGGATGGGATTATTGGTATATGTTTTGACACAATGTCCGTCAACACTGGTGTTACTAAGGGGATATTTTGCAAGAGCTGTTACATTATGCCTGTCGACATCATGACAGTGTTGTGTCATTCCTGCAAGACAGTCTGTCAAGTGCCTCAAATTACATATCACGTGAAGTTTACAGAGGGATGATCAAAGCCTGATTGTTGGTATTTGGCGTCAGTGTAAGCAATCAACCGTACCACTTTCATGCGCTAGGCAATTACCATATGGTTCGCTGGATTGCAAAAGTGATATACTGCTTCAAGATCTACTTGTTTAAAAATCAGTTCTAGCTCGCGATGATTGGACAGATCGAGTGTTTAAAGTGAACAATTGCACATACGGCATCACTTTGTAGGTATCTCATCACTATTTGCAATGTGTTCAGTCGGTATTGATACCAGCTTCAATGAAGTTGACCCATTATCCTGGGATCTATTGCCGTCATTTGCTGAAACTAATTGTATTGTTGATTCCTTTAAGGCGTCAATGATGCAGCCGAGCGGTCAGTTGCATTGATGTCATCATTTAATAAGTCAATCACTAAAACGGAATAATCTGAAATGCAGAGATTGCTGCAAAATGTAGAAGATCACAGAAAGAGAGTGCCAATGTTAAAAAAAAGTACACTGAAGTTTTTTAAGAAGCGTTGAACTGACGATCATTAGTATATTGTATTGTGTATATTTATAATACAATGTATACATGAATAAACAAGCAGAAACTGTTGCATATCATTGTATTTTATGTTATTTAACATTTCAACATATCTATTTCGCTGTAATAAATGTTTAATGTTGATTATTAGACAATGATTAATTTAATGTTTATATTGTTATGTACAAGGATCTTTCGGGGCGTTGACTTGACGTCGTCACTAATCAAATGTGTCAGTACTCTGACACATTAGAATAACACACCTGCTAATACACACAGTAGCACAATACTGAAATAGTCAATCAGGAAAACAAACACGGTATTCCTCAAAAGCGAAAAGTAATAAGTAAATTTAATCCAACCATATATATGAAAATAACATCATGACAAGAATATACTAGTCCCATGAATACATCCACAGCCTAACTTCTACAAAACGTCTACCTCTAGCTGTGCCACTTCAACGACTGACTACCACGGGCTGTTACCTCTTAACTCCCCACTGCCGTCCCACACAGCAGACTACTGGCTAGCCCGTGTGCACTAGTTCCGGTCTCCTACCGTGAATTCCTTTGTACGATTAGCACGCCGTGCCCTTTAACCCCAACCCAGCTCTCATAGCCAGCACCCGACAGTCCCCCACCCAATATCCCAACCAATGCACAACACTCCCCCATGGCCCCTTTAGTGTCAAACATATTAGAGTTTGGCACTCAATACCACCAATATCTCCAAAGTCAATAATTCAAACCCTTTGAACTACTGTTCACTTATTAACTCATATACAACTCGATAATTATTCTTCAGCCCCATCTCATAAACTTAGTTGGTAACAACATATACCAATCAATATACATGTGGGAACATTATTACCAAATCGCATATGAAACATAAATCATAATCAATTATATGAAAATAACAACTGGTTTACATGAAGATGTCACATCAATTACATGAATATATCAATTCAATTACATAAAAATATCAATTCAATTAATGAAAATATCAAGTCAATTACATGAAAATATCAATTCAATTACATGAAAATATCAAGTCAATTACATGAAAATATCAAGTCAATTACATGAAAATATCAAGTCAATTACATGAAAATATCAAGTCAATTACATGAAAATATCAAGTCAATTACATGAAAATATCAAGTCAATTACATGAAAATATCAAAACATTTCCTGAAAAAGAAATATAACAATAATGTCATTGTTTCCGTAGACCCTGGAGTCTGCTCTACCAGTTCAATCAGCAGCTCGTCATAGGCATTCTTCCAAAACGTCACGCCGGTATAAGTGTAGACTATCAACGTCTCTCTATGTGCTGCATCTTGAGAGGATGTCAGCAATAACATTGTCCTGTCCCGGTATGGGCTGTATGACGAACCTATAGTTCTGAAGCATTAGCGACCACCGAGCCACTCTGTTATTGATTTGTTTCTTCTGGTTGATAAACGTTAACGGGGCGTGGTCGGTGTATAATGTAAAAGTACACCACAAGAGATATTTCTCTAATTTAGTGATACACCAGATTAAAGCTAGACCCTCCCTCTCCACCGTTGCGTAACGAGTCTCAGCCGGCAGTAGTTTCCTGCTGACATACATCACTGGATGGCAGATGCCCTCGGGGTCCTTGTTCATTAGGCACCCCCCTATTGCATATTTAGCGGCATCTACCGCTAGGAAAAAAGGCTTTGAAATATCCGGTATTCGGAGAACTGGCTCCCTGGAAAATATGTCTTTTATTCGCTGCAATGCATGCTGACACTCATCTGTCCACTTTATTTTATTCGGCTGCCCCTTACATACTAAGGCGACAAGCGGCTCTGTCAACTCAGAAAAGTGGTCAATAAACTTCCTATAGTAGTTGCACAACCCCAAAATAGTTCTGACTTGTTTCTTTGTACTGGGCGGTTGAATGTCCAGGATTCTAGTGACGTTGTCGGACAAAGGCGTGATCGTGTTATTTCCAACTTTGAACCCCAGGAACAATATCACCTGAAGGCCTATCTCCACTTTACCCGGTTTCACCGTCAAATTATTCTCTAAGAGAACATGTAAAATGTCATCTATTCCCCGCAGGTGGTCCTCCCACGTGTTGTGGAATATACACATATCGTCAATGTAACATATCACATCCTGTCTGTGAGAAAACAATTTCGCCATCATTCTGTTGAATGTTGCGGGCGCGTTAACAAGGCCAAAGCTCATATAGTTTCATTGGAAAAGCCCAAATGGTGTAACGAACGCTGTTATTGGCTTTGAACTGTCCGTCAATGGTATTTGCTAATATCCGCGTGATAGGTCCAGCTATAAAATACTTGGCATTGGCAAACTTCCCTATGATATCGTCAGCATTTGGCATTGGGTACGAATCAAACACAGTTATGTTGTTAACCTTCCGATAATCCACACATAACCGTACACTGCCGTCTTTCTTCCTCACGAGGACTATCGGGGACGCATACGGGGACTCAGATTGCTCAATAATTCCCATAGCAAGAAGTTCGTCCAATTCGTTTTTCAGTTTATCACGGAGGTGTAAGGGGACTGAATAAGGCTGGAGTCTGACTGGTGTGTTATCCGTGAGGCTGATGTTGTGAGTGATCGCCCTTGTTTTCCCAGGCCGATCCGTCAATATATCTCTATACTTCTGTAATATCTTAATAATCTCCCTTGCTTTGCTGTCCTCTAGATTGTGCAAGTTTACATTTAGGTATGTGCTATCATTATGTATCTCCGGGGTCCTAACATCATCTAGGTCATTTCCAGACGGTTCGTCCTCGTGTTGGAGAGTACAGCAGGCTCCAGCATCCGTCACCAGACCCGTCGGTCGGCGGTTGTATTTTTTCAGCATGTTTATGTGGAACGATTTCAGTTTATTATTGATTTCTATCTCATAGTCCACCTCGGACAATTTCCTTTTCACTGTAAATGGGCCTTGCCATTGTATGAATAACTTGTTTCTTGGATCGGGTAAGAACAGAAGCACTTCATCATTTTCATGAAGGCATCGCAAAGTTTTATTTTTGTTGTGTCTCCTACGGTATTTGGCTGATTTTTGGGATATATTACGTGTCGCAACCCGACATGCTTGTATGATTCTCTCCCTTGTGTCTATGACAATTTGGTATGCATTTTTCACTTCACTTTTCAGGCTTGGTTCGCATAGTATGTCTTTATATAGTTCTAATGGACCTCTTACATTTACCCCGTAGACCATCTGAAAAGGGGAGAACCCTGTGGACTCGTGTATGTTCTCTCTGTGAGAAAATAAAACTGACGGTAGGTACTTGTCCCACTCTTGAGGACTTTGGCTGACTATTTTATTCAGTGCTTGTTTCAACTTCCCGTTGTATCTTTCACATATTCCGTTGCTCTGTGGGTGGTACGGTGTCGTAAATATATGCTTTATTTTTAGAAGACACTGCAATTGTTGAAACACCTCTGAAGTAAACTGTGACCCTCTGTCCGACAGTATCGTTTGGGGGAACCCAATCCTTGTAAACATTGTGTATAGGGCGTGTGTCACATTCTGTGCGGTAATGTTAGTTAGTGGTACGGCCTCAGGCCATCTTGTACAGGCGTCCACTAATGTTAGAATGTACTTATGACCTTGAGTTGATTCTACTGGCATAGGCCCAATCAAATCTATTGCCACCTTTTCGAATGGGTTTTCGACGATGTCAACTGCCTGTATCGGAGCATGTATATGTTTCCCTCTCGGGCCCTTGCGCTGACAAGTATCACATCCTCGAATGTATTCAGTAATCGTCTTGTGTATATTGGGCCAGTAGAACTGTGACAAATTTTTTTGTTTTGTACTCCTAATGCCCCTATGGCCGGCCATGTCACCATCGTGGGCTATGCGTAAAATTTTCGTCCAGTACGACTGTGGGACCACCAGTTGTATTGCTGATTGTTTCTTCCCTTCAAATTTCCGGAATAAGACTCCATCCTTAATAAACAGGCCCGATCTAGGATGGTCCCCACTGTTATTTTGTGTTGCTTTATACAGGCGCCCTATTACCGTGTCCGTGGCTTGTTCTAGGGCCATATTATGTCCGCTATTGATAGTTCCCTCTGTGGTTACTGGGGCTATCTCTTCTCCCTCCTTAGGTTCCTCAGGTTCTTTAGGTGCTGTTTTCACGCTTCGTGTCACGACCACATTACTGACATCACTACATAGAGTGTCGTCACATCCAGTATTATCTCTTATCCAATGTAGAATATCATTGTCCGAGCACTCTTTTATACCCGAAATATTCCCCACAATCAGGTCACATACAGGGTTGTTGACTACATATGCCTCTACGTTCCCTGTAAAGTATGGTGTCGCAATGTGTATTACCGCCTGAGGTAGTCTATGTTCCTCACCCGTAAATGATGTCATCCTCCCGTATTCCCCCGTATATTGTGCTTGTTCCATCAGGCTTTTGCGGACCGTTATCGTTGTGCATCCTGTATCTCTTAAAAACTGCACCGGAGTCGCGTTGACATAGCCTGGGTAGAACTTCAGTTGTCCGTGGCGTGATACAATGGCTAAGTCTGTATCTTTCCGTTCTCCTTTTCGCACGTTTAGTTTGTTGAGGTTCTCCGGATACGGGTCATTACCTTCACATGCATTGGGGGCATACCGCCGGTACCGGTACGGGTTCGTAACCCGTTGAACTCTGCCTGGGTCCCTAATGACTCGCAGTCTGCAGTCTCTCGCGATGTGATTCGGTCCATTGCAAGCGTAACACCGAATACCCGCATCGCCCGGAGAGGGACTTCTGTTCACGTGGACATAGTTACTTCTATCTTGACTCAGATTTGCGGGTCTAGGTCGTATTTCTTTACGCACTGCAAAGCATGTGTCGATGGTATGCTCGGGGTCACCATTTGACATGGGTCTGTCAGGGTGGGCCTCTTTATAGACCCGCATAATCTTAACCACGTCAGTGGTCGACCGTGGCTCTCTCTCCTGTATGAAGGATGTGAGGTCAGTTGTGCAGGAGTGGGTTATCCTGTCGATCACAATAAAATCTCTTATGTCTTTGACGGTGTTGCCCACATTGGCACGTTGTAACCACTTGTCAAAGAACCCCACCACGTTGTTCACAAAAGTCTGGGGGTCCTCTTGGGTCGCTGGGCGACTATCGAAAAAAAGTGTCCTAAATCGAGCCGCGTTATGGCCATATGCGTTCTGCAGTTCTAGTTTCATCCTGTGATAGCTACCGTCGTCTGCCATGTCGTACTTCTGGCACAGGGTCAGCGCCCTGCCCTGTACCAGGTTGGTCAGGATGTTCGGCCACTCCGTTTCCGGGATCGTTTGTGCCCTACAGTTATCTTCGAACCTTTTGAGGTAAGCGTCGATGTCATCTTTTGCCTCGTCGAATTCCCGTATCTTTTTCCTGTACCACGGGATCGGGATCACGTTCCCGGCCTGACCTAATTCGGTTTTCCTCATCTCTATATTCAATCTTTGCATTTCCAATTGGTATTCTCTCTCTCTCTGTTTGATTTCATCCTCTCTGTCTCTCTTTCTGTTTGATTTCATCCTCTTTCTCTTTCCGTTTGATTTCCTCCTTCATGTGTTTATCCACGTATTTACTTAGTTCCTCCCCTTCCAACATCATTCCTTCCTTTCCGAGTTTCACCAATCTCTCCCGAGCCTCAACAAGTGAAAGCCCCTGGGCCATTTATTTTTTTTTCCACAGAATCTTTGCCTACAAATTAATAATACAAGCAGGGCTGATGCTCCACCAATGTTATGTACAAGGATCTTTCGGGGCGTTGACTTGACGTCGTCACTAATCAAATGTGTCAGTACTCTGACACATTAGAATAACACACCTGCTAATACACACAGTAGCACAATACTGCAATAGTCAATCAGGAAAACAAACACGGTATTCCTCAAAAGCGAAAAGTAATAAGTAAATTTAATCCAACCATATATATGAAAATAACATCATGACAAGAATATAATAGTCCCATGAATACATCCACAGCCTAACTTCTACAAAACGTCTACCTCTAGCTGTGCCACTTCAACGACTGACCACCACGGGCTGTTACCTCTTAACTCCCCACTGCCGTCCCACACAGCAGACTACTGGCTAGCCCGTGTGCACTAGTTCCGGTCTCCTACCGTGAACTCCTTTTAACAATTAGCATGCCGTGCCCTTTAACCCCAACCCAGCTCTCATAGCCAGCACCCGACAGTCCCCCACCCAATATCCCAACCAATGCACAACAATATTATAAGAATTCATGTAATTAAAGAAGATACTATAAACTTCAGTCTCGATGAGCGACCTCTAAATGTTATTCAATTTCAATAAAATTTGGCATGAAAGTCTAGGACTATGAAAGGAAAAAAAATTAGCAACAATGCAATATCAAATTGCAAAAAAAAAATTTTTTGAATTACCCTAATCCTGTATGTGCTAACAGTGGTTATTTTCTTTTACGGAAATCCGTTTATTAGAACAAAATTGTGAATGCTCTTTTTATTTCTTATTGCTATAATAATATTTATTGTCACTTAACATTTTCGTCCTTGTTAATTATAACATATTTTTAAATTAAATTATCCAGTAACTGAATCGCATATGTGTACCTTGGAGACTGACATATGCAATGCAATTATGGCTACTCATCGATCTGATGAGCAGGCATAGGATATTGTCGCACTAACTTACAGAAATACCCGGAGTGGTTTCCACATGCCATAAGCCCTCTTCCCTCCCCTCCTTCCCTCAACTTCCCTCCCTTCTTCACGACTGGTTGCACAACTTAATACAATTGTAGAACATCAACTTAATAAATATTGTTGTAACCGTCTTCTTCTAACACACGGCGCTGCACCATTCGTCACATGGACAGGTGTGTAAAAAAGAGATGGTGGGGGGGGGGGTTGAATCAACAGTCGCACCCCTCCCCTCCTAAACTGGCGTTAGCATCAGGACGATGCGACGAAAGACGAGTCACTGACCTAGTTTGAAAAAAAAAAGGGGGGGGGGATATACTGCGAAGTGTAATATATAAGCTAGTGACAATAGTGAAAGGACAGTACATGTGTAGTTAGGAAGTTATTTGGTACACAGCAAGTTCGTTACCTTACTGTAACACGTTCAACTCGCTTGTCGCCAGTAATGATTTTCCACCTGGATCTATTAGTTTAGCTTAGTATAGATTTCATGTTTATTGAATTTGTAGTAATAAATAAAAGTATTAGTGTAGTGATTGAATCCTCGTGTCGTGTGTCATTCTGTGTGTATTTAATTTACTCTAATATTATTATTATTGCAACTAATAAATATCCTACTTATAAAGCGCTAAGCTTGTCCGGGTCGCTGTGTGTGGGGAATACGTTCTATAAATAAACGACTTTCAGTATTTGATAAAGTAATCACGTAACCAGCGAGGTCACGAAAACATAATTCAAAATGGCGTCTTGCGTTGATTCCCGATTCGATATTTATACTTCAAAAATCTACAGTTTTAAATAGTTTCTGTGGTTTATTATTATAAAATGACATAGTAAAGCAGTTATTTTTTACTTTTCAGTGCATTTTTTAATGCTTTGTTTTGATTTTAACTATAAATTGAATTCAGGGCAAAACGCTATAAATAAAAATCCTCTGTGACGTCAAATACAAAAAAATAATAATTATGCACTTGATTTCACGTAAATCGGCTACGCGTTTCACGTAAATCGGCTGCGCATTTGATAATAAAGTTCAGTTATTATAGTTTGTTAACATTGTGTATTGGAGGTTATTGTTTCCTCGATGGATTACTGTTTGATGATTGTTTGTTGGTTATGGCAGTCACATCTTTTGACATATGAAATGTAGGTCATTTCTGCACATTATGAAGGTGGCATAAATCAGCACCTAATTAAATTAATTAAATTAATTAGAAAGAGGTTTAACATTACACCTAGATTTCCCGGGCTACGCCTGGCTTAATATCTAATAGCCTATATATATATATATATATATATATATATATATATATATATATATATATATATATATATAGGGTGGGTCAAAAAATTTTTTTATTGAAACATTATTATTTTCAAAAGTTGTTACATCATGGTAGTACATGGAATATGTACAAATATTTGAAAACTACATAGTTTTACTACTCCCAACTTTTGTTCGAAATTTTTACTATATTTACTGTGAGTTTTTTGTGACTGAACATGTTAAATTTGTGACCTAGGTTATTCAAAAAAGAAATGATATGCATATAAAATTTGTGTTTTTTATCTTTATAACCTTTAAATGAATAACTAATTAGTTCAGACAACTGGGATAAGATTGCATCCATTTTCTCTCAATATAACTGGTGTACCATGTATTCATTATCGGATCACTCATGGTTGTTTTATTTCATTTTTGATTAATTTTTTTTATTATTTTATTAAGTTCTTCTATGAATATGAGTTCTTCTACAAGAAGTGCAACTGTACATTCTGTGTTTGGGTCAGCAGCTGAATTGCCTAAAAGACAACTTCCAACCAGTGAAGATGTTTTCAAGGCTATTGGTGGATGCTTAAAATGGAACAATACAATCATAGCCTTCATTCACGAGCGCACGCATTAGCGCATGAAGTTAAACAATTATATGACCAGGCTAGTATCCCTACAAATGACATTACCAGTATAATTGTTCGAGTAAAAAGATGCAGGTGTTAGGGATAGAGAAGGACTGTAAATGTCAACAATAATAATTTCTGTGCTTGAGTGGGCATTTTGGGTGGATCAAAAGATGGCAAGAAATATGTTCATAGACAATGTTGACAAGCAAACAACAAAAATATTACAAAATCGACAGAAAAGAAAACATTCATTGATGCAGGGTGGCGATCAGATAGGAACCACAAATGATAACGTCAATGATGAGAAAGATAATGATATTCCAGATCAGGATGCTGAAGATGATGAACTACTTGATGTAGACTTCTCCAGCGATGAGGAATGTTCCAAATAACAAAACAGATATCAATATGAAGCAGTGGATCGATGTAAACTAAGCAATAGGGATACATGTCTTATCGTTAAAGCTGTGTTGAAGGACTTAAACATGTTAACACCATCTACAGCTCTGGATCCAGCAAAGATGCGTCGACATAGAAAAATTTGGAGAGATAGGGCAGCCAAGGAACATACTGATGAGAGCAAAGATGGTTAACAAAAACGAACAGGGTTTTTGCGATCCATCTTGTCAAAGTGGGGCTAGAAACTTTTTCTATATGATACAACTGCTTCAGAACCTTGATACTGCTGATCAATCTATTATATTGCCTGTATTGGAAAATAACTGCTACTTTGCACATCCAGAAAACATTCTATTGGCTGAAGTTAGGACAATGATGAAGAAATTGGAAGGTATGCAGTAAATAAAATCATAACAGCACGACATAAACAGCTCCATGCAGAGTTAGAATTTTTCAACAAAATGACATAATCCTGAATATTGCAGCTAAATCATATGATCAGATGATTAACTGGGATCTTTGTGCAGTGACATCCCCTCCTCTGCTGGAACATATTTGTGATGATGAACTTAAACGCAACAACCCAATCATACTGGATCAAATTCCCTGTCACTCTCAAGCTGTTGAAAGAGCAATTAAAGAAGTTACTGCTGTTAGTTTGAAAGTGTACGGACATTTCAAACTGTACGGACATAGCTCTCGACATGGGATGGTTTTGCAAACAAAGAAATCAAGGGATGTTCTTCCGAAAATTGAAAGCAAAGCAAGTTTCCTGTGACAATCCATAAACAGTATTATTCATATGTACATTGTATATTTTGCATGAACGATTTATAGATTTGTACAATTTCATATTACTTATACCAAACATTCTAAATGTTGTAAAATGTCATACATTGGGGAGGAGGGGTACCTGGGTCAAAGGCGAAATCTTTTTTATTATTAAAGTTTAAGACATTTTAATATCTTAGTAATGATATAGTAGATTTAAAAATAATTTTGTTAAAAAAAAAATATTAACATATTGATATTTGTGGGTGCGGCATGCCGCCATCTTGAAATTTATGACCTTTTTGTGGCAAATATTTCTGAAATATTTATAGACTGTTTCATATAAAATGTACATTTTTATAATCAGAAAAGCTTACTTTAGGGAATGTCAAAGTACTTTTTTGATAATGTAATAAATAAATTTTTTATGAATTTTAGAAATTTTGTATGGTGAAAATAAGCAAAAAATGCTAATTTTGAAAATTAAAAAAAAAAAAAAGGACTTAACATTTCTTGAAAAGCCTCTGACATTATATAAATGCACCTCTTCGACATAAAAATTAGAAGTTTTATCAAAATCTGACAGGTGGTTTTTGAGATTTTCTTGCCATAGTGAAGCAAAATGTCAAAAATATTTTTTCAGAGAAAAATGACTTTTAAGTTTTTAAATTATTGAAGTTTCTGAATGAGTAACATTCTGAAAATACATTTTAATTGATCTAAAAAAAATTTTTCTATAATATATTTAATTCGTAGCTGTTATTGACATGTTTTAGTATCTAAAAATGTAAAAAAAAAAATAGTTTTTTTTTAGACATAGTGCATTTTTTTCGCCCCGTACCCCCTTGAACTAAAAGTTGGGAGTGGAAGACATTATTTGATTTTTACAAATTTGCACAATAAATAAACGACTTTCAGTATTTGATAAAGTAATCACGTAACCAGCGAGGTCACGAAAACATAATTCAAAATGGCGTCTTGCGTTGATTCCCGATTCGATATTTATACTTCAAAAATCTACAGTTTTAAATAGTTTCTGTGGTTTATTATTATAAAATGACATAGTAAAGCAGTTATTTTTTACTTTTCAGTGCATTTTTTAATGCTTTGTTTTGATTTTAACTATAAATTGAATTCAGGGCAAAACGCTATAAATAAAAATCCTCTGTGACGTCAAATACAAAAAAATAATAATTATGCACTTGATTTCACGTAAATCGGCTACGCGTTTCACGTAAATCGGCTGCGCATTTGATAATAAAGTTCAGTTATTATAGTTTGTTAACATTGTGTATTGGAGGTTATTGTTTCCTCGATGGATTACTGTTTGATGATTGTTTGTTGGTTATGGCAGTCACATCTTTTGACATATGAAATGTAGGTCATTTCTGCACATTATGAAGGTGGCATAAATCAGCACCTAATTAAATTAATTAAATTAATTAGAAAGAGGTTTAACATTACACCTAGATTTCCCGGGCTACGCCTGGTTTAATATCTAATAGCCTATATATATATATATATATATATATATATATATATATATATATATATATATATATATATATATATATATATTAGGGTGGGTCAAAATTTTTTTTTTATTGAAACATTATTAAAAAGTTGTTACATCATGGTAGTACATGGAATATGTACAAATATTTGAAAAATACATAGTTTTACTACTCCCAACTTTTGTTCGAAATTTTAACTATATTTACTGTGAGTTTTTTGTGACTGAACATGTTAAATTTGTGACCTAGGTTATTCAAAAAAGAAATGATATGCATATAAAATTTGTGTTTTATCTTTATAACCTTTAAATGAATAACTAATTAGTTCAGACAACTGGGATAAGATTGCATCCATTTTTCTCTCAATATAACTGGTGTACCATGTATTCATTATCGGATCACTCATGGTTGTTTTATTTCATTTTTGATTAATTTTTTTTATTATTTTATTAAGTTCTTCTATAAATATGAGTTCTTCTACAAGAAGTGCAACTGTACATTCTGTGTTTGGGTCAGCAGCTGAATTGCATAAAAAACAACTTCCAAACAGTGAAGATGTTTTCAAGGCTATTGGTGGATGCTTAAAATGGAACAATACAATCATAGCCTTCATTCACGAGCGCACGCTTTAGCGCATGAAGTTAAACAATTATATGACCAGGCTAGTATCCCTACAAATAACATCACCAGTATAATTGTTCGAGTAAAATGATGCAGATGTTAGGGATACAGGAGACTGTAAATGTCCACAATAATAATTTCTGTGCTTGAGTGGGCATTTTGGGTGGATCAAAAGATGGCAAGAAATATGTTCATAGACAATGTTGACAAGCAAACAACAAAAATATTACAAAATCGACAGAAAAGAAAACATTCATTGATGCCGGGTGGCGATCAGATAGGAACCACAAATGATAACGTCAATGATGAGATAGATAATGATATTCCAGATCAGGATGCTGAAGATGATGAACTACTTGATGTAGACTTCTCCAGCGAAGAGGAATGTTCCAAATAACAAAACAGATATCAATATGAAGCAGTGGATCGATGTAAACTAAGCAATAGGGATACATGTCTTATCGTTAAAGCTGTGTTGAAGGACTTAAACATGTTAACAGACTTAAACATGTTAACACCATCTACAGCTCTGGATCCAGCAAAGATGCGTCGACATAGAAAAATTTGGAGAGATAGGGCAGCCAAGGAACATACTGATGAGAGCAAAGATGGTTAACAAAAACGAACAGGGTTTTTGCGATCCATCTTGTCAAAGTGTGGCTAGAAACTTTTTCTATATGATACAACTGCTTCAGAATCTTGATACTGCTGATCAATCTATTATATTGCCTGTATTGGAAAATAACTGCTACTTTGCACATCCAGAAAACATTCTATTGGCTGCAGTTAGGACAATGGTGAAGAAATTGGAAGGTATGCAGTAAATAAAATCATAACAGCACGACATAAACCAGCTCCATGCAGAGTTGGAATTTTTCAACAAAAATGACATAATCCTGAATATTGCAGCTAAATCATATGATCAGATGTTTAACTGGGATCTTTGTGCAGTGACATCCCCTCCTCTGCTGGGACATATTTGTGATGATGAACTTAAACGCAACAACCCAATCATACGGGATCAAATTCCCTGTCACTCTCAAGCTGTTGAAAGAGCAATTAAAGAAGTTACTGCTGTTAGTTAGAAAGTTTAAGGAAATTTCAAACTGTACGGACATATCTCTCGACATGGGATGGTTTTGCAAACAAAGAAATCAAGGGATGTTCTTCCGAAAATTGAAAGCAAAGCAAGTTTCCTGTGACAATCCATAAACAGTATTATTCATATATACATTGTATATTTTGCATGAACGATTTATAGATTTGTACAATTTCATATTACTTATACCAAACATTCTAAATGTTGTAAAATGTCATACATTGGGGAGGGAGGGGTACCCGGGTCAAGGCGAAATCTTTTTTATTATTAAATTTTAAGACATTTTAATATCTTAGTAATGATATAGTAGATTTAAAAATAATTTTGTTAAAAAAAAAATATTAACATATTGATATTTGTGGGTGCGGCATGCCGCCATCTTGAAATTTATGACCTTTTTGTGGCAAATATTTCTGAAATATTTATAGACTGTTTCATATAAAATGTACAATTTTATAATCAGAAAAGCTTCCTTTAGGGAATGTCAAAGTACTTTTTTGACAGTGTAATAAATAAATCTTTTATGAATTTTTAAAATTTTGTATGGTGAAAATAAGCAAAAAAGGCTTATTTTGAAAATTAAAAAAAAAAAAAAGGACTTAACATTTCTTGAAAAGCCTCTGACATTATATAAATGCACCTCTTCGACATAAAAATTAGAAGTTTTATCAAAATCTGACAGGTGGTTTTTGAGATTTTCTTGCCATAGTGAAGCAAAATGTCAAAAATATTTTTTCAGAGAAAAATGACTTTTAAGTTTTTAAATTATTGAAGTTTCTGAATGAGTAACATTCTGAAAATACATTTTAATTGATCTAAAAAAAATTTTTCTATAATATATTTAATTCGTAGCTGTTATTGACATGTTTTAGTATCTAAAAATGTAAAAAAAAAAATAGTTTTTTTTTAGACATAGTGCATTTTTTTCGCCCCGTACCCCCTTGAACTAAAAGTTGGGAGTGGAAGACATTATTTGATTTTTACAAATTTTATATTTTTACAACCAGTAGGACCATAGGCATTTTTTTGAATATGTTTCAAATTCCCAACTCCAAAAAAAATTTTTTTGACCCACCCTAATATATATATATATATATATGTATATATATATATATATATATATATATATATATATTCATCGTGAATAATGCATAATAACCAAATTTCTTATCTATTCATGTATGTATATATATATATATTATAAATTTATTTGATTCTTTAAACAAAAGATATTTTATTGTAATCAATATATTATTTACTTTTTCTCTAGTTTAGTCATAAAGACGCCAGGTAGTTCCCAATACACTGAATACAATTCATATAATCAATGTTTGGTGTCGGTACGAGATAAACAACTGGAAAAAAATTTGGTAATCAGTCACATATAAATAGAAAACAATGAAATTAAATGACCAGAAAAATAATATGCAAATTCACTTTGAAGGGTGCTCACTTTTACGAAAAAATTAATTTAGCACACTGATGTAAAAAGTTCTGGTAAAACTAATTTAGAACAGTGTGGTGATCTGAAAAAATATTATATTTAGTGAATAACGAATGCCCTTGTATAAAAAAAGAAAACACATCCAATTCCAGAAATGTAATAAAGTTGCACGGACAAATATTTACACATTAAGCTAAATATAAATGTTAGTTAACTTTAAGAAAATATTATTTTTACTTTTTTTTAATATGTATTTACAGACTGTTTTTTATTCTTGTATTAATTGTTTAGATTTTTACAATTCAAATAAGTGTTGATAACAATTGTACGATTTTCATTTTAATGCAATTTTCCTTCTATAATCAGAATTGTTTATTAAATAGGTGTTTTATAATTTGTCTATGTATTAGATATTATAAAAACAAATTCAAATTTTGTACTGATTTTCTTAACAGTGTTACAGTGATTTATCAAAAACAATTTTATCACTTTTTATATTCTTCTTTGTTTTTCTGTGAAATTGTTATAATCTATTGAAAGCTGGAAGTTTATTGTTCATTTCCTCGTTTATCAAACGTATTTATCAAAACCAGAGGAGGACGAGATGCAAGGGGGGGGGGAGATTTATGGCCGAGTAATTTATGGCCCTAGCTGATCGCCACTTTCTTTATTGCACAATAAATTAGGGCACGAATATTCAAAAGGTAAAGAGCATGACTGTAAATTTGAGGATCCCGAGTTCAATTCCTTTGAGGACAGATGGATATTTTAGATCTTTGTGAAAGTTATATCGCCCGTGGTGGTTCCATGGCTCAGTCGGTGATGAAAGAAGGTTTACATGATCTAAGATATTACCTGATCTTTTCGGGGACTTCATACACATAGTGAATTAACTCTGATATGCTTATGTTCCAGACTTTAAAGGCAACTGACACTTTACATTCTCTGGCTAAAATTAATCTCCACCGTCTGAATCAGTTAAAAGTGCAATATGTATTCACACACTTGAACCCGCTTCTAACAACTCTGTGATATGCAGGAACATGACTTATTAGACCACTAGAGAGATAGTGCCACAAACATTCTTATAAAAAACAATGACAGAAGAGATATACAGACAAATTGTACACAGCTTGTGAGATACTTCTCTGGGCCAATTATACATGTGCCAGTAAAGAGGTTTGCAATATTCATAATGTACATTTATCAAAAGGTCAAACATTTGTCAAAGAAATGCAGCACGCTATCCTCGTGCGCTAATGGGGACGGATGGTCGTGCGGTAACGCTCTCGACTGTCGACCTGAAGGTACCTGGTTCGATCTCCGGTGAGGACCAAGGAAATTTTTCAGGTCTTGGCTCAAGTTCCCGATATATCTCCCGTGGTGCCTCCATGGCGATTGCACTATCGGCTATGGTGGGGATGAAAGAAGGGCACCATAAAACCGTCCCATTAGTGGTTTACAGGATCTAAGAGATTACATCTCATCCTTACAGGGACTTTACACATCCTCGTGCACTAGAGGGGGGGAGGGGTGTTAAGATGTTAGGGACCGCATAGACTTTTATTTTTCCGTTTTCCCATAAACGTTTTAAATTTTAATAAAATTGAAAGATTGTATTAAACCTCAGTTTATTTTAGCATGTGAAACAGTTCGGAAATCAAGGAATTGATGTCTCGCTATCTCTGTTGTGAAATCTACAAGGAAGTTAATATAAAGATATTTCAACAGCCTTCCCCCCCCTCAGATTAATATGACCAAACACTCTTAGTGGGCCAGAGCACCTCAGGCTTTTAAAGATAATTACTGGTCCAACATTTGCAAACATTGGCCAGTCAGTGATCCAACATTTGCAAACATTGGCCAGTCAGTGATCCAACATTTGCAAACATTGGCCGGTCAGTGATCCAACATTTGCAAACATTGGCAAGTCACCGATTGCTTTTACAGCTTCAAAATGTATTTTTAAAAATGCACCTATAGCACATTTACTTTTGGAGCACAGAAGACATTACGAGATGGTTTTGGATATGAGAACGCCAATTCCTTTGTTATAAAACCCATCCATTGTATATAACAATGCAGTTAAAATTATTTTAAAAAATAACATATCAATAAGATTTGCTAAATTTTAACTAAATTATATATTTTATAAAATGTTAATATAGGTTGTGTTTTTAATTCGTATTATGATAATTGTAACACAATATATATTGTATATAATGTTATGGATGTTATGGATACTGTTGTAGACACCAATTTAACGTTGGAAATTGTCAACGTTATGGTACTATCGTTGTTCCACCAAATGCAATACTTCTTGTTCTTCACTTCTGCTTCAATGTAACGTTATGGTTTGAACGTTATGTGCTTGTTGAAGTAATGCTGCTCCAATGGATTGTTGATATAATGCTGCTCCAATGTAACGCTGTGTGTTCCTCACTGCTACTTCAGATAACTATACTGATTCTATGTAGCTGCCGATATTATAACTGTTTTATAAAATTAAGTAGCGTTCAGTCTCAATGCACTCTCAAACAACACACCAATCAATGAGGCAAAGTTCCACGATTCAATAACATTTATTGAACGATAAGAAAACATGTGTAGTATGAACTTATGTGCAGCAGTATTCACAAATGCTTCGTGCACAATATAACACGTAGTATTCCAGGTTCCCGAAGGAATTATCTGGCAATACTTTGACACTTGGTATTCTGAGTTCCCGAAGGAATTATTCAGAGATACTTCGATAAAATAGACTTTGACTGTATACTGCAAACTCAATAACTTGATAGCTTGTGCCTCTATTATTTCTCTACTAACTTCTCCTCTAATTATCTCTACAACTATCGTCGGTCTGTCGATCTGTAAGTCTTCGTGTCTCTCGTAAGTCTATACGTCTCTCGTTGGTCTGTACGTCTCACGTAGGTCTGTCAAAATCACAGTTACATCTCTTATTTATGTTATGGTGAATAATCACGTGCCCCAATGCCCCAGAACTTTTGATTGGCTTCCCAACATCCTTTCTAGCTCATCTATATATTAATAACTCTTATTCCAGCCTAGGGATTGGTGCGGCCAAATACAAATGTATGTTTGCAATGTAATATTTAGTTGGAAGTAATCTGTACAAATGTATGTTTGCAATGTAATACTTAGTTGGAAGTAATCTATACAAATGTATGTTTGCAATGTAATTATTAGTCGACCTGGATGGTTTACATCACCCTGCACTACAATGCGTCACGGTCAAGGTTGTTAGGACACGATTATGGTCACTTCCTATATCTTCTCCAGGGAAAGACATTGTTTGCGCTTTATTAATATTGGATTTGAAACACTTTGGTACATGGATGTAGTCTATATGATTCTTGATTAGATCTCCAGGACTGTTCTTAGATGTTTGTGTCGATAAAGAGTGTCGGCGATAGTTAGGCGATGACTTTGATCAAATTATAGTTATCTTATTTTACTTAATGAATGGTTCTATTTCCTGGTAGAATGTCGTGGTCATCGTGGTCAGAAGTTAGGACATAGGTTTAGGATTAGGTTTATATACATATCGGCCCTCACACTGGGTACCACTGCACGGTCGTTATTGATCCAGACCTTGACCGATCCGGAATGGTCATCTTAATCTGTTCTGACTTAGTGGCGCCCATCTACTCTCCATGTCAGGGGCGGATATATTGTTACCGGCTTAATCATGGACACCCGTTACATGTAATTGGAGTTCACCATCACTTCGCTATCTAGCCAACTAATCATTGGATGACATTTATAAAATAGAAAAAAAACAATCACTTTAAAAACAACTGATCTCGTGTGCCTTGACTTATTCAAACAATTGGTACTAGCTAACATCTATAGAGGTCAACATTTCAAAAGACATGAGTTGGACAGACAGAGTACTGGTAGTCAGAGAGTTAGTCGGATTAGAGAAAACAGAAAGTAAGCTATGTATAAATAAATTTGTCAGGATACAATGTCACCTCTCTCATTGCCAAGGCAACTTCATCTCTCTCATCGTCAGTACGACTATACCTCTCTAACCGTCTATACAACTTCACCTCTCTAACCGTCTATACAACTTCACCTCTCTAACCGTCTATACAACTTCACCTCTCTAACCGTCTATACAACTTCACCTCTCTAACCGTCTATACAACTTCACCTCTCTAATCTTCTATACAACTTCACCTCTCTAATCGTCTATACAACTTCACCTCTCTAATCGTCTATACAACTTCACCTCTCTCATCGTCTATACATCTTCACCTCTCATCTTATATACAAAATCACCTCTCCAATCGTGTATACAACTTCACCTCTCTCATCGTCTATCCGAAATCACCTCCCTAATCGTGTATACAACTTCACCTCTTTTATCGCAAAGACAACTGAACTCTCCCTTCATCTATACAACTTCACCTCTCTAATCGTCTATGCAACTTCACCTCTCATCTGATAAACAACATCATCTCTCTCATCGTCTATACAACTTTTATAACAAACAACCCAGATACCTCTCGACACGTGCAGTGTTCATCGAGATAATCGTGGAAAGGGGGGGGGGTCAAATATACCTTTTATTGATATGTATTATATGGCGAAAGCCGATAACTTGCAGTATAAATGAAAGTCTAGTTGGTAGGCTAACTGCTGGTAGTATAAATGAAAGTCTAGTTGGTAGGCGAACTGCTGGCAGTATAAATGAAAGTCTAGTTGGTAGGCTAACTGCTGGTAGTATAAATGAAAGTCTAGTTGGTAGGCTAACTGCTGCTAGAATAAATGAAAGTCTAGTTGGTAGGCTAACTGCTGGTAGTATTTATAAATGAAAGTCTAGTTGGTAGGCTAACTGCTGGTAGTATGTATAAATGAAAGTCTAGCTGGTAGGCTAACTGCTGGCAGTATAAATGAAAGTCTAGTTGGTAGGCTAACTGCTGGTAGTATAAATGAAAGTCTAGTTGGTAGGCTAACTGCTGGCAGTATAAATGAAAGTCTAGTTGGTAGGCTAACTGCTGGCAGTATAAATGAAAGTCTAGTTGGTAGGCTAACTGCTGGTAGTATAAATGAAAGTCTAGTTGGTAGGCTAACTGCTGGTAGTATGTATAAATGAAAGTCTAGTTGGTAGGCTAACTGCTGGCAGTATAAATGAAAGTCTAGTTGGTAGGCTAACGGCTGGCAGTATAAATGAAAGTCTAGTTGGTAGGCTAACTGCTGGCAGTATAAATGAAAGTCTAGTTGGTTGGCGAACTGCTGGCAGTATAAATGAAAGTCTAGTTGGTAGGCTAACTGCTGGCAGTATAAATGAAAGTCTAGTTGGTAGGCTAACTGCTGGCAGTATAAATGAAAGTCTAATTGGTAGGCTAACTGCTGGCAGTATAAATGAAAGTCTAGTTGGTAGGCTAACTGCTGGCAGTATAAATGAAAGTCTAGTTGGTAGGCTAACTGCTGGCAGTATAAATGAAAGTCTAGTTGGTAGGCTAACTGCCGGCAGTATAAATGAAAGTCTAGTTGGTAGGCTAACTGCTGGCAGTATATATGAAAGTCTAGTTGGTAGGCTAACTGCTGGCAGTATAAATGAAAGTCTAGTTGGTAGGCTAACTGCTGGTAGTATAAATGAAAGTCTAGTTGGTAGGCTAACTGCTGGCAGTATAAATGAAAGTCTAGTTGGTAGGCTAACTGTTGGTAGTATGTATAAATGAAAGTCTAGTTGGTAGGCTAACTGGACCGGCAACCATCCTGGACAGTGCTCGATTTTTGAAACAACCAGTGCTAGGGTGTAAAAAATTTTCTGTAATTCCCGGCGTGGATGAAAAAAAGCTAAATATGATCTGGGGGTAACCATTCTCAGTGCAGGGGATGTACCCAGCAGCCACAGCGATGGCATAATGCCAATATTTTTTGATTATATCAATTTACACCCCTTTTGCCAACAAGTAACTATTTTTTTTCATGGGGTCTACGATTGGCATCTTAGACAAATTCAACAAAGTAATAGATCGCGGTACAGAACATCTAAACTTCCACTCTTTCAGAAAAAAGCAATGTATATGAAAACTTCCCTAAAGCAGAGCCGACGTTAAATCTCATCCCGGCTGGAATATATTAGCTTAAGCAGAGCCGACGTTAAATCTCATCCCGGCTGGAATATATTAGCTAAAGCAGAGCGACGTTAAATCTCATCCCGGCTGGAATATATTAGCTAAAGCAGAGCCGACGTTAAATTTCATCCCGGCAGGAATATATTAGCTTAAGTATAGACGGGGACAAATTTCATCCCAGCAGGAATATATTAGCTAAAGCATAGCCGCGGATGACATATCTCAGTGCGGGATATCCCCGCGTTCTCGTGGTAAATCGAGCTCTGAATCCTAAAAAAAACACTGGCAGTATAAGAAAAAGTCTAGTTTGTCAGTTAACTGGACCAGCGACCATCCTGAACCCAAGCCCAGTATTCCCTGCCTCGACAGCGAAATAACCTAGAATGCGAACATGTCTTGAAATTCAATCGCCAAGCGTGTTATTTATTTTTTATTTTTCCATAACGCTTATGCTGTCTTTATTCCATATTGAAATATTTATTTGTATTGTGGAAATATTGCTTTTGTTTTGTTGCAGCTTTTTTCTATATTCATTTTAAACTTTTTATTTTCTGTTTTTTAATTATACAAACAACTTGGGTCATTTAACATTTACATTTTTAAGTGTCATTAAAATTGTAGTGAGTGACAACTGAGGCCATTTTCCCACGTCCCATACATGGAAGTTTTTGATGTGACCTAGCAGTAGAAAAACTAAAAGTTTGTTTCATTCTTGTATAGAACACTCACCATAAATCAGGAAATGATCTGATATTAGTCCATGCATACTGATTAGTTCGCCTCTATATGCACGATTTAAGTAGGTCGCCTCTGTTTAAACGATTTAAGTAAGTCGCCTCTGTTTAAACGATTTAAGTAGGTCGCCTCTGTTTAAACGATTAAAGTAGGTCGCCTCTGTTTAAACGATTTAAGTAGGTCGCCTATGAATGCACACTTTAAAAACGTGAAATAACTAAACAAAATTTGTTATATTTAGGATGGCTTGTTATTTGTGTCCTTTGCCTTGACACGAGTGATTATTTCTAAATACTTCCCACGGTGATTCAGAACATCAACTAGTTCATTATTTAGTAAGGACTTATTTGTTCCGCTTGAATGAATTCACTTACCAATGTGTGGCCTAGGTTGGCAGTAAATGAAAAAACTTATCTTTAAACATTAATAAATGTGGCCACAACTAAGTTTCCTTGTTGCCGACCATGTTTGCAGGAAATAGAAATACACGAAATTAAAAAAAAAAAAGAAATCTGTAGTGCTAAGGTCCATTTGATAATGATAATGATGAAGATACTCAAATGATTCACGTTATATTATGAGGTAGCTAGCTTAGCACTACAGATGATTAACGATAATTGATGTAAACATCTAATTTAGCCGGCTCCAATGTTTTTTTTTTAGAAATTCATTAATTTTTAGTTAAATAATTTGGAATTCGATTATTTATAAAAACAAGCAATTAAGCCTGTTCCATTCTGGACACAGGACGTGTTAGCGCATTTTCATGTTATGTATCAGTACGTTTGTTAGCTTTCAGTAAATATTTGTAAATTTTAGAAATGTTTATAAATTCAATTGTGTAATGCATATATCTGTAAAAAAAATATTATAAAGACGTTTCTTTATATTTGAAAAAAAAAATATTTTCTCTTAAATCTAACTACAAGTGGTTTGTGGTTACTGAAATAGGACTCTGTAAAGGTATAATTGTTTCGTAAATATTAGGATCACTTTTTATTTAACTAGATCCGGGTTTTTTATATTTCCGGAAGAATTTGTCAGTTGAAGAATCACTCTTGTACAGGACAGACGTGTCCAAAAAATGTCCATGTTTCCTTGATAGGATATTGTAATTCTTATTGTGAGTGATCACGGAGAGTAACAGTTCACCTCCATGATGGAGATATTTTTCTAGATAAGTTTTTGTGTATTAGTACTTGGATATAATACAGATGGATTATTCGAACATAATTGAGTACTTATTTAAATGTGGTGATTCAACAGATAGATTTGCATTGTGTACAGTGAACTTATTTTATCATATTTTATTTTATATTATTGTACTGTAATAAACTTCAAATCAGCAAAAGAACACTGTCTTCTCATATTATTTGATATTGAGTAGTGGAATGAAAGAAGAGCCACAGCTACCACAAACACGCCTCCAAGATAATATCATACTAATGTTTAAACTCAGCAATGTCTCATCAATAACATTGAGACAGTAATACTCAGACAATGGTACCAATTAATACCCTGACAATGGTGGCATGCGGCTGAGAACTGAATATTGAGACCTCACTACATCAAGAGCTACGACGACCAGAAAGTATAAGTTCCCTCTTGCTGGACAGTTCAAGTTCATCTTCCAGAGGCGGCACCAGAAGTCGAATCAACCCAACAGAGCCCCAGAGCACAGTGACCCACTTGTACAAGTTCAACGATCTCCGACACTGAGGTCGTTATCAAGTTACACCTCTTAGTGATCGCGGCATACCATACTGCCCGATCATAGTCGCACCTTGGCACCTAATTGCCAATATACGAAAATATACTTCATAAAGTATAAAAATTCTTTTAGACAGAACTCATTACTAATTTACTCTCTGCTTGTATACTTCCATGACGTCAGCACCCTCCCGTGGAAGACGTGCAATCTAGTTCAAGATGGCCGCTTGTTTTCAACTCGTAGACTGAGACTACACACTACACATCTGAGACTGTGTCTGTTAACATTCTAATTCAGGAAGAAACTTTGATTTACTGAGGCCAGTATTTACATTGACACTATCTTAGCCAGTGGAGCAGGAGGAACAGAGCAAGATCAAGACAGATTTATACAAGTAAATATACTTGACTTAAATTTAATTTTCTTTTCTCTCCCATTATTTTTTTTTCCTTTATAAAATTATCCAGTGTCCATCTGTGTTATGTGTTTACTTGTAATCATTATGGGTGGTGGTGTGGTGAGTCAGTTTTGAAATAGTCAATCTGACGTTTTCTGTTAGAACTTACTGATTTTCTTTCTGGATCTTTACACTTAATTGTGTGTGAATTGATTAATTTTGGATCCAGTTAGATCATCAATATCAGATAAATATTTAGTTGTCTACGACTTGTTTGTTTATTGTTTAAACCCCTTTGTTTAAATATTGTCCGAAATTATTTTTTTTCTACCAGTTTTGTCAATGTCTCGTCTCGTTTAATCATTGTTTTCTCTCATGTCTACTATCATACTCTACTAGGAATTTTTTTTTGCTGATTTCTGTTATCATTTAGTCCTGTCTTGTAAAAACTTATTTCTTCATAATTATTTTTCATTTATTTTTTATTGGACACTGAACACTGACCCCCCTTCTATTTTCTTTTCTTCAATGTAAAATAATGCATAGTAATTTTGCCATTTTTGTTCAAGTCAATGCCATTAAGTATTTGTTTGATGCCAGTTACTTGATCAATGCCAGTAATTTTTTGTTGAGGTTTCATTGATTATAAATTTACATAATACGGTTGTGCCAGTGATACAGTATCAGTATCATATATTTTACTATAATAGTGATTTTTATCACTTTATTTCCATATTTGATATATCTGAACCGGCAATATGGATAATAAAAACCCAACTGAAGATTTGTTTGATGTTTACAAAGAAAGAGGGGAGAAATTAGGCTTAACAGGAGAAAAACTCCTGCAGTTTATTGAAAAAGAGGAAAAATATAAAGAAAGATAGAGAACAACAAAGATTAGATAGAGAGCAAAAATTAGAAAAAGAAAGAATAGATAGAGAAGACAGACTTGCCCTTAGAAAGCTTGAAAAAGATAAACTAGAAATGCAGGAAAGATTAGAGAAAGAGAAATTAGACAGACAAGATAAGTTAGAGAAAGAGAAATTAGAGATGAAAAAGTTAGATGCAGACAGACAAGATAAGTTAGAGAAAGAGAAAATACAATTAAAAATGAAAAGGTTAGAAGCAGAAGTAGAAATGAAAAGAATAGAATTAGAGCAACACACACAAACACTACCAACAAATAATACAGGTGGTAGACCACATATAGGTCAGTTTAATTCCAAAGATGATAACATTGATGCATTTTTGGCCAATCTTGAATCTATACTTACAGTTAAAAATATACCAGAGTCTGAATGGACTAGACATTTAATAGGAGCATTCCGTGATGAAGCCCTAAGTGTATTGCAGATGTTAGGACATCCAGAACGCAAATCATACAATGAAATTAAACAACATCTTCTAGACTTTCATAATAAAACTGAGGAACACTATAGGAAGCTGTTCCACAATACAATTATGGCTGAAACAGAATACCCTACAGCCTATATAAACAAATTAGAGTCCTACTTAAATAACTTCATAAAAATGGCTGGCATAAATGCATCTGATCCCCAACAAATTATTGAACTAATGCTAGTAGACAAAATTTTAAACATAAGTTCCAGCAAGCTATTTTCTTTCATAAAATTAAAGAAAGTCAATTGTAAGAAAGATCTTATTACCACATTATCTGATTATAAAGATAGCAATCAAGATGTCCCCATGTTTAAGAGTAAAAATGACAACACTTTTAGTGCTATTAGACACAAAAATAAATTGCAATACAATTATCATGATAATAGATACAGAAGTTTACCTGCTAGATTATCTACTAGAGTACAAAAGACATGTTACTATTGCCATAATACAGGGCACATTAGAGCCAACTGCAAATTATACTTAAACAGAAATAGATATATGAATAATGGTCATGTACAAGAAAGCAGATATATACCCAACAGACAATACCCTAAAAACAGTCATGATAGATTTTTTGGTAAATATCAGGGACAATATCAAAAGAGACAGTCACCAAATAATAGTCCTCCTAGACAGAGTAATGATAGAGGCAGATCCTTAAACAGAAATAACAAAATGCATAATCTAAATGCTTTGTTAAGTAATAATGGTAATTTAGTATTTTACCCTTGCTTTCTCAACAATAAACCCGTCATGTGTCTTAGAGACACAGGTGCTACATGCGTGGTTGTAGATGCATCTCTTGTTCCTCATGAGTGTATGATGGATAGTTCTGAAAATATTAAGTTAGGAATGGTCAGACCCTAATGTGTAAGAAAGCCATGATAGACATAGACACCCCATGGATTAGTGGAAAAATTGAGGCTATAGCAATGACATCCCCAGTAGCCCTTTTGATTATAGGTAATATTCCAAATATTAAACCGGATAATTCTAAAGAATTATTCACACTTTGGTTGAATGACAAAGAAATAAATATACAGAAAGTACTGAAATCTATTGATAGGGACCCAATAGAAAATGATACCACTACTATGATGCAAACCATGCAGAATTCTGAACAACCATTTAAAATTCCTAGATGGAATGGCTTAGGACATGTTCTTAGTTATGTAAAGATGGTAGAGAGTCATATGTCAGATGTCCCTCAAATTGAAATATCAGCAAGAATGGTAGATTTGTTGAAAGGACACAAACATGCACATAAAATTGCATATGCATATAGAAGTGACTTAAATAAGATGAAGGAAGAACTAAAAGAAAAAAACAGAGAAGAAAAAAAGAAAAAAATAGTTATTAAGATAGATTCTGAATGTGATATAGAGCAGTCAGAACATATCAAACTAGCACAAATGTTAAATGTCACCACTAGAGCTCAAGCTCTTGTTAAACATGAAGAAGTACCTAACTTAGATAGCAGTGATACATTAACTATTTTAAATGTCACTAAAGATAAATTAATTAATTTACAACAGGAAGACAAGTCTCTACTTCCATATTTTGAACAAGTAAATAATATTGATGACAGAAAAATATCATATTTATTAGTGGATGGTGTCCTTGTAAGACATTTTGTAGGTAATAAAAGCTGCATACAAATACTGATACCTGAGTCTCTTAGGACTAGAATATTACAAGTGTCACATGACAGCCCATTAGCTGGTCACATGAGTTATAGGAAGACATTAAACAGAATAAGAGACCATTGTTTTTGGCCTGGTTTAGAGAAAGGCATTAAAATATTCCTAAGATCATGCCAAATCTGTACAACACTTAATAAAGACCCCTCAAACCATAAGGCTCCCATTCAGGAGATGGACACAAACCACAAACCCTTTTACCAGATAGCTATAGGTAAAATAGGACCAATACCACAACAGTCCCAGAGAGGACATAGATTTATTTTAACTATAATAGATTTTGCCACCAGATGGTTAGAAGCTATTCCTCTGGTGAATGTCACCTCAGAGTCTATTTGTAGTGCATTGTTAACTGTTTTCACAAAATTCGGATTTCCTCAAATTATTTTGTCAGACAATGGGACACAATTTGCATACCAGATAACTCATGCCTTTACAGACATGTTAAAGATTACACAGGTATTTTCTCCTCGTTACAGACCCCAAACTAATGGTGCTGTAGAAAGAGCAAACCAGACCATTAAGAGCATGTTAAAGAAATTAGTTATTGACCAGGAACATAATTGGGATAAATTTTTACCTCTTGTGTTATTTGCCTACCGGGAAGTGCCTCATGAGTCCACATGATACTCCCCCTTTGAATTAATGTTTGGAACAAACCCTAGAAGCCCCCTAAAAATTTTTAAAAACAATATTTTGCCTTCCTTACAAGAAGAAAAAATTCAAACCTCAGACTGGGTTGAGCAGATTAGAAATAACGTGACTTATGCAAACAAATTTGCAGAGGCCAACTTAAATCATAGCAGTAAGAAAAATAGACTGGAAAAGAATAGAAATAGAAAATTAAGGACACTAAATCAAGATGATAGTGCATATGCCTTATATCCACAAGACAGTAAAAAATGGAGAGGTCCATATAAGATTAAGAAGAAAATAGGAAAGACAAACAACATATTAGACATAGAAGGGAAAGATACATTATGTCACATTGATACCCTAAAGAAATATATTGTCAGACCAAAAAAATATTTGAACTCATTCTTACAAACAGATAAAACCTCATTGAAGTATTTAGATAGTTTAGGTACACAATTGATTCAATTTCAGAAATGGGCTATTAAAGAAAATAAGTCAGAAGATGACACCATTAAAAGTTTTATGGATAGGGTCACAAAATGCATTAAACAAAATAAAAACTGCAAGTACATTGATTCCTTCCAAATTAATCATTTTCATCAGTTGGAAAACTTGTATGAATCAATTGCCAATAACTTTACTAGTGATCATGTGTAATCAAACAAGTTAGTTTTAGACTTATTGAATATTCATTCTGTATCTAAAGATCCTCATTTATTAAATGTCATATCTCATGACACAGAAGACAATGATCTTGTCTGTAAAGAAATTCCGGTCATTAGTGAAGATCTTGATGATCTTACACAAATAAATTATTCCTCAGACATGTCTATTGATAAAAAGACTGAAGTAGAAAAGTTGATGCATAATTTTAGCATGGTCATTTCTAATAAGCCAGGGAGAACAACAAACACTCAGCATAAAATTAAATTAATTGAAGGAAAAACATGTAAAGCCAAATGCTATGATATACCATACAAATATAGGGAGATATTAGATAAAGAAATAAAGAGCTTGTTGGAGAATGGTCTTATAAGACATTCTGAATCTTCATACAAATCCCCAGTAGATTTAGTTAAAAAAAGAATGGAACAATGAGACTCTGTTGCGATTACAGAGGTCTCAATACAATAACACAGATAGACAGACAACCTCTAGCTAATGTAGATGACTTAGTGAATGATATGGCACATGCCAACATTTTTTCTCATTTGGACTTAACGCGTGGCTTCTGGCAAATACCCATGGAAGAAAACTCAAAAAAATTTACAGCCTTTGCTACCCATGACAATTTTTATGAATGGAATGTCATGCCATTTGGACAAGTGAATAGCACTGCCACATTTACTAAAATGATGTCATCCATTTTAAGAAATCTACCTAATGTTAAACACTATGTGGATGATGTCTGTATTTTCCCTCAGGACTGGGATACTCATATGAAAACACTAAATGAGCTATTAACTATATTCAGAGATCACAATCTCACAGTGTCCCCAGACAAAATTAAAATAGGTTTTCAACACATAGATTTCTTGGACTATAATATAGGTCATGGTACAATAAAACCCACAAACAATAATGTTAGCAAAATTTTGGACATAAAAACCCCTGAAACAAAAACACAAGTGAGAGCCCTCATTGGACTATGTTGTTATTACAGTAGATTTATAAATAAATTTAGTGATATCATGGACCCACTTAGGAAACTCAGTAAGAAAAATATGAAACAGAAAGTTGTATGGACTAGTGAATGTCAGTCTGCACTTGACAAAATTAAAAATCATTTTAACAATCCTCCCATTTTGAAAGCTTTTAATTCAAACAGTAACTTGGTATTGTGTAGTGATGCTTCAAATATTGCCATTGGTGCGTGTTTAATGGAAGCAGATAATAAAGTAAATAGACCCATATTTTATCTGAGTAGGAAACTGACAGAAACAGAAAGAAAATACTCTGTCATAGAGAGAGAATGTTTAGCCATAGTCTGGTCTATAACTAAATTACAGAAATATTTGTTAGGCAGAAAATTTTTAGTATTAATAGATCACAAACCACTTATTGAATTTAAAAATAAATAAATAAATAACTCCAAATTAACCAGATGGTCTTTGCTTTTGCAAGATTATAACTTTCATATAGAACATGTTAAAGGTTCAGATAATTTCATCCCAGATATTTTATCAAGGTTAACTGAATAAATTGATCAGATATTTTGTTGCTGGCATAATAATTAAATAAGAAATAATAACATACAACATATTTTTTTTTCTTGATTGTTAAATGAGATTATCTTAGACTTAAGTAGAACACCTATATACATACATTGATAAATAATAATATGATTTACATAGACATAACAAATTGTAATAGTAATATGAGTTAGCATATTTTGTGATGCATTGAATTTTTTTTTAGTAATTCTTACTCAAGACTATAAATTCATTCAGCATGACATATTATGATTAGATTTTTTTTATTGTCATGACAAACATACATATATGGCACATTTTACTTCATGTTGATAAATGACTTAGCAATAAATTTTTTTTTGAAAATTGTTGTAATAGAAAGACATTGTGCACAATTTGTTCTATATAATGGCATTGAACAAAATATTTTTTTAACATAGCGTACATTGGCATTGTAAAAGTTTTTTTTTTGAATATTGCATGAATTGACATTGATTGGCAAATTGTTGTATATAATGGTATTGTACATTATTTTTATTATTTGCTTAGCACACATTGACATTAGTAAGATTGTTTACATAGATTTTGGTAATATGAAATAACATTTTTTTGTGACATGATTATTTGTCATTATTATTATAATTATTTGGACACCACAAAATTGTATTAGTTCATCAAATTTTGAGGTGATATACATATTGATATAACAGGATTAATGTAATAGATGAAGAACTTATTCATCTACTTTATATTCTTTTGAAGAATTATTGACTAATTATACCAGATAACATGATAGCATGTATGATGAATTGAATTTTTGGTAACATGATATTAGTTCATTGTTGATTGATGTACAAAGAGTTCATATTTTACAATTTGATACACTGATAACTATTGTGAATATTATGAAGATATGGATTTAGGTTGGATCATGATTCGTTGATATAAATATATGCACCTATAATGTTGTTTTGTAGATAATTGATATTTGCCCACACAATTACAGTGTGATATTATGGATTGAAAACACAAGTGTATATATTGGTGTATATAGTTACTCTAGTTGCATAGAGTGGAATAATTGATTTTTTTTTTTGGACAAATTGATTGTTACTTATTATGAATTAAGGATGGTACAGATCTATAGTGCAATTAATAATAGTTTTTTTTTAGAGAAATGTTGCACATTTTTGGTGGGTGGGGAGGTGTAAAGGTATAATTGTTTCGTAAATATTAGGATCACTTTTTATTTGACTAGATCCGGGTTTTTTATATTTCCGGAAGAATTTGTCAGTTGAAGAATCACTCTTGTACAGGACAGACGTGTCCATGTTTCCTTGATAGGATATTGTAATTCTTATTGTGAGTGATCACGGAGAGTAACAGTTCACCTCCATGATGGAGATATTTTTCTAGATAAGATTTGTGTATTAGTACTTGGATATAATACAGATGGATTATTCGAACATAATTGAGTACTTATTTAAATGTGGTGATTCAACAGATAGATTTGCAATGTGTACAGTGAACTTATTTTATCATATTTTATTTTATATTATTGTACTGTAATAAACTTCAAATCAGCAAAAGAACACTGTCTTCTCATATTATTTGATATTGAGTAGTGGAATGAAAGAAGAGCCACAGCTACCACAAACACGCCTCCAAGATAATATCAACTAATGTTTAAACTCAGCAATGTCTCATCAATAACATTGAGACAGTAATACTCAGACAATGGTACCAATTAATACCCTGACAGACTCATAATTGAAAACATTCGAAATTGTAGTCATTTAATCGTCCGAAAACTCCGTCAATTGCTGCATAGCTCTGATACTTTCAATTAAACTCAGAACACAAGCTTACTATTTCATTTGATGAGTTTCTTAATAAATCTTGGTGAAACTACGTGCTGCAGTATTTCGCACCAAATGAATGGGTTATTGAACGTACAAGGTGTAGAATGGGGCCATATATATAATATATAAGCCCCTTAGGAGCCCTGAAGCCCGGCGAAATAAACTTTTGATGTACACATGGCAGTTCGAGACCTACAAAAAGATATATACATCACGGGTCTAGGACTTATGGTTGCTGAGATATAGGGCGCTCCATTATTAATATAGCTTATATAGTAAAAAACGGTACTTTATAAGGCCCCTTTTACGGCCCTGAGAGGACAATAGAGCATTTTTTTTCGAAAATGCTCTAAAAATATTCTGCTGATCGCGGTACAGAACATCTAAATTTCCACTCTTTCAGAAAAAAGCAATGTATATGAAAACTACCCTCGCTCTGTGAATTCCAGAGAGAAAGATAGTGAGAAGCCGAATTGAAATTGCGCGCGGGTGCTGTATCGAGCCACACCACTTGCCTTGCAATGTTCCTTCTAAGGATTTGGGGTCTGTGCGCCAAAAATAAAGTTTGTGAGCCGAAATTTCATTGATGTGTAAATTGTGAGCCAATTTCACAACGCGCACTACAAAAAGAATTACTGTCATTTAAAAAGAAAATAAATAATAAGATAATAGAGTCAACCACGTGGGAAAAAATATGGTTGCAATAAATATGGTTAAACAGATGAAATAACATTTAAAAATGACGAAAATGCAACCAAACAAATTGAAATAAACTGATAATTTTTTAGATATAAATATAAATGGAAGTTTACGTGAGATAGACCAACACTAAACTAAATTATAATACAACAAGATAAAAAAGGAAACCAAGAATTTAAGTCAATTAATTTTATTCTGAAATAATTAACTTTTCCCTTCTTCCTTTTTCTGCTTTCCAAAAGGCATAGACATGATTTGTGTTAATAACATTTTCAGCTATTAAATATGACTTAATTCTCATTAAATGTTCCAAATGGTCTACATCAAGCCTATTTCGCATATTTGCTTTAATTGTATTCATTAAGCTGAATCCTCTCTCACAGTCTGCACTTGAAGCTTGAAAAGTTACACAAATATGATTAAGAAAAGACAAAGTTCACTAAACTGATAATTTTCCTGCACACAATTTACAATGTCCTGAAAGGTTTTCAGTGTTCCAATTTTTTCTTTTTCATTTAAAAGTAGCTTCAACTCTGAATGTTCCTTCTGAACTTCCTTTGCAAAAGATGTCGCATCATTTTGAAATAAGGTGCCATAACGGTTTTCAAATCTTCGATCAGTGCCAAAATGAAAATTGTCCAAGTTTGATGGATTAAAAAAACCCTTATCAAACACACACCAGTCCTGTAATTCCAGATCTGGAAATCTTTTGTCCATGTGGTCACATGTCTCTTTAATAAATTTAATAATATCATCTGTGTTGACTGAATGATTATATGATGATAATAGATTTTTCACTTCTGTTTCAAAATATATACTTTTCCCAAAATAATGTGATCCTAGATTCTTAATTTTAACTTTGGCAAACTGAAATGCCTCGTCTGTATTGAGGTTGCTCATCTGGAGAGTCTTAGATAATTCTGCTAACTCCCCAAGAACAATAAAAAGTATAGTTAATGCATCGCGAATCTCTGGTTTCGTTAATTTGTCAAGACAGTATTTGTGCACTGGGTCATTATATTCGTTTACTTCCTCTCTGCAATACTCAACCAAAATATCATATTTCTTTATCAAAGCACTAACAGCTAAATGCCCAGAAAGCCATCGTACTTGATTTAATGGCCTGACAAAAACAATATCACAATCTATTGAATGGCTATCGCATGCTGTTAGTTGTTTAATACCAGCAAAAACAGTTTCATAATTCTGTTTGTGAGCATTTCTAAATTTAAAGTACATTATCATAATTTTCGAAATAGGGATTATAGTTTCCACGGAGTAATCGTTCAACCATTCTGTCTTGAAATTCATTCGTCTTTTCTTCACCAAGTGACTCGACTCATGATCTTCGCCTTTTCGCTTCGACTTTTTCTTTTTTTACTTCAAATATATTATATTTAACGAAGTGTACAATTTATAGTCAGCTTCCAGCCAATTACTTAAATTACGAACGTGATCAGAAGTTGATATCACAACAAAGACTGTGTGCTAGTTCGATTCAGTTAAGTTTATTTATATAGCGCAAGTCACGGCGGAATTTTATGACAAAATTTTATGTAATTTTTTTTTCTCTAACCACACGTTTTGTGCGCCAAACCAAAACCAAAAAGTTGTGCACTGAGCTTTGAAAAATTGTCCGCTAGCGCAGGCTGGTGCAGCTTAGAAAAAACAGTGTTGCCGTGGTGCTGCAAAATGGCATAATAAAGTAGATATATTTTACTTTTCATTGCATTTTTAACGGTTAGAACATAATTTGTGACGGGTTAGGCTTGGTTTTGGTTGGTTTGGTTGGTTGATTGGTTACCTTTTTTTTTTTAAATTCTGTAGTTATATTGATTTGGTAGGGGTCTCACATTACACCTAGATTTCCCGGGCAACGCATGGCTAAATATCTAGTATATCCTATGCGTTTTCAGAAAAATATAGTTGCGAATCATTGGTTGACATTTATTAAGAGGCAAACATTTCACTGCATAATGAACCTTAACGCGTGTGCCATCAATTATTCAACCAATTATTACAAGCGATCATTTATTAAGTTCAGCATTTCAAAAGGCATGAGTTATCACAGCGAGCTGGCCGTCTGTGTTTATGGTACATTACACTCAGTGAGCGATATTTAGAGCAGGAATGTAGATATTAGACATACAATTTTTGTTTTATAGGAGTGCATGAGCTGTACTGTAGATTGCATCAGTTCTACTATAGATTATTATAGCTTACTGGAGCTGTACTGGAGCTCTACTGGAGCTGTACTGGAGCTGTGTATAATCACAATGTCGCTAATAATGAGACTGCTTTGTTCTTATTGTTTTCTGAGTAAGTGATTAGATATAATTTACTTAAAATCATTACAGTTTAGATTAATTATATTGTTATTTGTATTCTATGTTCATCATTCAGTAAATAGTTTGTTCGTTTATAATGATGCACATTTAGACATCTGCTTGTTGATGTACGTATTAAAATTATGCAAAAATAGAGATAAATATATTTCGTTACCATAGCAACGCAGAGGCTCTAACATAGCAGATTGAATATTGCCTTTATGAAGTGGTTGTTTTATTTATCAGTTATGCCGCCAGCTAGTCTAGGATTCCTAGCCTCATCAACTTGGGCCACTGTTCTTATCACAAATCTCCATAAAAAGCTAAAAATACATTCAGATAAATTAGCCTGATTCTGGAAAAATCAATAAAATTTAAATTTGTATGTTCACACTTTCTGACAAAGTGAAAAAAAATGACCATTATACTATCGACTTTAATAAAAATGATATAAAAAATCAAATGAAATACCAAATCTTATTATTCGTTAGAACGCACGATAAAAAAATAACTAATGCAAGTTTGAGACAGTCATGACACATAAAGTAGTTAGAGTTTACAGTCATACTTTCTATTCAGTCAGCATAAAGACTTGAGCAACTTAGTGATTTTTGTTTGTATTTGTTTGAACAATTTTTTTATTACATTCCACCTAAAAGATTTTGACTTGATAATTATATCAAACAAGTGTCTCTCTGTGGTGAATATCAAACAAAATGGCGTGTTGTCAATTATTTATAGTCCTCAGTTATTGACGTTTATAAAAGTCCACAATTTCAAATATTATTGTAATATCATCAAACAAACATCCGTTTTTCATTCATTTGGTGGTGGTTGTTATTATCAGGAAGGAAAGTTTGGAGAAATCGTTTGCGTTTTCAGGGGTAGAAGGAGCTATACTGGAGCTGTACAGGAGTTGTACTAGAACTGTAGTACGACTGTACTGCAGTTATTCTTGAGTACAATGTCGCTTTATGTGTTGTTGTACTTGTGTCTATATCTAAGTATTTCATCACATGTATAGAAATGTTTTATTTTTCTTCTTAATGTAACTTTGTCTGGAACTATTTTATTAGTTGTATCAGTTGAAATTAATTATTAAGTATAAGCCTCCATATTTGGGCCATAATAAACAAAGTAAGGCCCTAATTGTGGGATGTCAGACAGTATAAAGACACATATTGTTAGGCAGTCTCAGTTGCGGTGGGGAAGAAGGGGCACCTGCTCATAAGTATCCCGTCTGTTTCAGTAATCTGCTGTGAAATAGTGTGACGTTAGATGGGCACAGGTTGGTGGGGATTACCTAGCGCCCCAATATGACACGACCTTTGCAAAATACTGCATCTTACTTTACTTAATGAGAGACGTCGCACAATAAGAATTCAATGTTTCTTCGTTTCGATGCACAATTGTGTACGCTGTAATGAATTGCTGTTATTTTGTTTTAGTGGTCATATCCTGTATGGCTACTTATAGCTGTTTCTCATTTACAGAACGTGTTTCCTTTAGAAAAGTTGAGGGCGGATATCTATTAAATGGGATAATTGTAATGTTAATTATCATGCAGTTTAAATGCAGTTTAGGTTAAGCATCAATAATGTCTTTTTTCGATTTTTTTAAAGGAGGGTACTATCGATATATAAAAATTCTGCATATATATATATATATATATATATATATATATATATATATATATATATATATATATATATATTACGGTGGGCCGAAAAAACTTTTTGTAAAATTTTTTCGGAGCATTTTGTTTTTGTGTTCCCTTTGACTTCAAAACAGTATAGAATAAATTTCATGAATATAGGACTTTTTTAGTGCTGCCTCATCGACACTGAAATTAAAAAAAATTTTGAATGAATTTTTAATGTGCGTATGTATATATAAAGAACACAGAAAGTACTAGAATGTTCTGGAATGTTTTAGAAAAAATCTATACAATTCTAGAAGGTTTTTGAAGTTTCTATGAAATCTCTAGAAGGTACTAGAAGCTTCTAGAATGACGTGGAAAATTTGAGAAAGTTCCGGGAAATTCTAGAAAACGTTAGGCGTTAAATGCAGTCTGAGAAATAAAGGGAGAAACATTCATATAATCAATAAGAAGCATCATGAAATCCGGATCATTCATAGGTGCGTTTGCTAGAATGGGGACACTGAATCCAAGCTCTGATACCTTAGTGCAGAACTCATTCCTCTATTTCTCTTTTCTTAACGTGTCTCAGTGGATGAGAACAACAGCCTTGCTGCTTGCTTGAGGCAATTCATGGAGAAATCTTCTGAAGATCAGAAAGAAGAAATGTGCATTCGCAGCACTAATGATCCATCAGCACTTCATAATGTAATATTAAAGGATTCTGTGACCTCGTCATCGCTGCTCTTCTTTAATTATCTTCTGTTTCCCACAAATTTTCTCATGACTGATGCTTATTCCTGGCAATAAACTCCATCATTTCAGAAGGCAACATCAGTGGTCTCTTTCTTGAAAGCTGTCCATGACTGTGCCGAGCGGGGAATTGCACTGGTATCATGATTCTACTCATCTCTCACCAAATAAGAGGACGAAAAGCAGTATTTGCTCCAAATTGTTGAACAGCATCGCAAAGATTTTCCAGATGAAAATAATCAACAGTGCAGAAGTGATCGCAAATTGAAGACCTTCAGGACTGAGAAAGTACCGATTAAAAAACTTTTAAAGTGTATTTTTGAATGACGTACTTAGAATTTCTCTGCAATACAGTCAGGTTAATGTGTCATGTAACTAGTATTTTTTTTTTTTACTTTTTAATTCCTATTGTCTAATATAATTGTTATTTGTATCTTAAAAAAACAGCATTGTAAACCTTGCAAAATTTTTATTTAATTGAACAGCCAAATACTATAAAACACGAGATAACAAGATCACCGAGGCAGTATTTATAGGAGCCCAAATGGTGTGAAATTTGGAATATGCATGTTTTAAATCACAGTGAACCAGAAAACTAAAATGCTCATGATTTAAAAACCGGTGGCGAAAAACCGGTATTTCCAATAATCTCGAATCATTCGACAACCTAAATCATTTTAGCCTAGAACTTAACAATTAGCAAAACATGTTGATACATTCAACTAAATCAAAGAGAAATCTAGGAAATTTTACAGTCCAATAAACTCTTTCGTCAGTAATTGGCCATGATAGAAAGTAATTGTTGAGCAATACAAGAAAGAAGGCGTGACCAAGTGAGTCAGGGGTAATTTGAAAATTGCTTGGAGGGGGAAGGGAGGGTATATACACATAGAGAGATTTGTTGCATCCGTTGTTTCCTCGATCTGGAAAGAGGGCTATATTCAAGTCGTTTACTAATTCTACAGAACAACCGATGATGTTTTTTAGCGCAAGACTTGTTGACTTGTGGGAATCATACGACATGAAAATGTAAAGGGGGGATGATTGATATCTTTTTTTAGCTAAATACTAAACAACAGACAGAACGAGGATGTTTTTTCGCAAGTTGACTAAATGTATGATCGTCATCCAACATCTCCACAAACGCCAACCCATCTAACCTAAACAAGGCAGGGTCGTCGTATGACTGGTGTAATTCTCATGGATGAGCGGGGGGATAAGTATATGAAGGGAGGGGCGATGAGTGAATTTAGAGTGCAACAGTGGATGAATGTTTTAAAATGGGCGCTTGATGTGGGTCCATAGAGATGCAGAGGTGTTTGTGTGTACGATGTCACATATATAACGTTAGAAACTTACAGGAGTGGAGAGAGATAGAAAGTGAATACAATGAGAAGAAAATGAATCTTAATATATATATATATATATATATATATATATATATATATATATATATATATATATATATATATATAAACTAGGGTGGCTCACTTTATAATGGGAAATAAATAAAGTTGAATTTTTATCATGAGCATTTTATTTTTCTCATTCATTGTGATTTAGAACATGTATATACCAAATTTTACACCATTTGGGCTCCTATAAATACTGACTCACTGCACTTGCTATCTGGTGTTTGATGGTATTCGGCAGTTGCAATAAATGAAAATTTTCCAAGGTTTAAAATGTTTTTTTTTTTAAGAAACAAAGAACAATTATATTACACAGTAGGAATTAAACAGTAAAATAATACTAGTCACATGACACAATAACCTGACTGTATTGCAAAGCAGTTCTATTTACGCCATTCAAAAATACACTTTACAAGTTTTGTTTTAGTCTGTGCTTTCTGAGTCCTGAAGATCTTTAAGTTGCGATCTATTCAGAACCGTTTTTTTTTTGCATCGCGAAACTCTTTGCGATGCCGTTCAACAATTTGGCGCAAGTACTGTTTTTCCTCCCTTGATTTGGTGAGAGATGAGTGGAATGATACGCCAGTGCAATTCCCCGCTTGGCACAGTCATTGACAGCTTTCTAGGAAGAGACCACTGCTGTTGCCTTTTGAAAGGATGGAGTTTAGTTTGTTGCCAGATGGAAGCATCAGTCATGAGAAAATTTGTGAGAAGCAGAAGCGCATTGATGAAGAGCAGCAATTACGAGGTCACAAAATCTTTTAATGTCACATTATTACGTACTGAAGGATCATTTGTGCTGCGGATGCACCTTTCTTCTTTCTGATCATTACCTTGATGAAAACCAGATCTTTCAGAGGTGCGTCTGCTAGAATGGGACACTGAATCCAAGCTTTAATGTAAACCAAGGATGCAAAGATACCAAATTCTCCAATTGATATGTTTTCATGATTAGTCAGCTTGAATTGATGACGGAAGAGATAAATCTCCATGATTTAGATTATTTTAGACATTCAACTTGCATGATAATAAGCTCATGGAACACAGAAACGCACCTCAAGGGGGGAGTTTCTCCCAGGGAGATAGGATTCAGAGTAAGAATGTCTTTGTAATATTCACGTTGCAAATATATTGAGTTGTCTTTCATTTGGAGGATATTTGAACAAAAGGTGATGACTTATTCTTTTAAGGGCTTGAAATTTTGCTCCAGTCGAACACCGTGGCATAATTAAGTTCTGCTTGTCTTATTTTTGGCTAAAACGTCTTAAAGCGCTTGAATAGCAGCGCTTTCGGTCCAATTGTACTACCCCCAAACGTCTTATTGAAGACGGCTGTGTCTGTAAACATACAGCCAGTTGGCTCAATTAGAGGAAATACCTAGCTAAGTAACCATTGGCATGCCCACTAGACAGTATACAAGCAAAGAAATAGGTCATGAAAAAATTTTACCAACTAACTGCCAGACGGCTGTGTTTGTAAACATACAATAGGACTGTAGGCTCTATAATGGGAAGTATCTAGCTCAATGGGCAGTCATGTCATCATGAAAAAAATCTACCGAATGTCAACCAGACGGCTGTGTTTGTAAACATATCATTGGCCAGTAGTCTAAACAAGGGGAAGTATCTAGCTAATGAACTTTCGCATGTCCACTGGACATTATACAAGAATAGAAATAGTTCATGAAAAAATAGTACCAACTGACCGCCAGACGGTTGTGTTTGTAAACATACCATTGGCCAGTAAACTCAATTAGGGGAAGTACCTAGCTCAATAAACACGAGTTGTGTCAACTTCTATGCCAGTTAAATGAACAACACTATTCGACCTAGTAATCATAACTAAATAAATGATATTTATATATCCACAACATTTGATCTTTTAACACTTGATTTTTATAAATAAATTTAAATGCACCGGTGAAGCTGGCTATTTATATTAAAATAAAAACGTCTAGAGATTTCTAGAATTTCTCGGAACCTTCACAGGTTTTCCACGTTTTTTCTAGAAGCTTCTAGAATCTTTTAGAGATTTCATATAACCTTTTAGAACCTTCTAGAAATGTATAGATTTTTTTAAAATTGTTCAGAACATTCTAGCATTTTCTGTGTGCTTTATACTTACATTCAAAATGACTTAAAATTTCAGTGTCGATGAGGCAGTACTAAATAACGTCATATATTCAGGAATTTTTTTCTGTGCTGTTTAGAAGTAAAGGAAACAAAAAAAAAATGCTCCAACAAAATTTTACAAAACGTTATTTTAGGCCACCCTAATATATATATATATATATATATATATATATATATATATATACATATATATATATATATATATATATATATATATACATTAGTTCTTAACTGAGGTCTACATCACAGCAGATTATTTCAGAACTGGTCTGTGAGCGGCAAAGCAAATCTCGTGTCTTTAACAGCCATGTATTTTTATATTGTATAATATAAACGAAACACTGGAAATAATTAATTATTTTTCGTAACTGCCAAATTATGTTGAACAGTTCAAAGGGCATGATATAATATGTTTAGTCATAATGGAATTTAATTGAATGTACCCAGAAGACAGTGCTATTTTTATTGTAATATTAATAATATTTTTCTTGTATTTATTGACTTACTTATAAAAATTCATTGACATTAACTTTATTCATTTTTTTACACGTTAACTAAATACTGCATACATTGAAAATAATTATTGCTAGAATGCTTTAAATATTCTTTATATCATTTATATTATTGTAAAACCGAAAACCAATTTTTTCTGTATAAACCTTACTGCCTTTTTTACACTCATTAAAATGTGTCGTTACATATAGACCATTTTTATGTTTCCATGCTCTTCATCTAATTAGATTAAAATAGTTTAATGATGGTTACCCCACTGTCTTTAAATCCTCTCATAATACACTGTACTGTTTTAGAGAAGTTTGAGATTCTTTAGAGAAACCCATTTAAGCTTTTACTCATTAGTTTGGTGCTTGAAAAAAAGGGGTTTGCCTCATCCACATATCAATGATTTAATGTGAAGGTAAATCATTAATATATATATATATATATATATATATATATATATATATATGCTAGAAAGATGAGAATATGTTTTATCATAATGAGTAAAAAAGTATATATCCAAAGTAATAGGAAAATTCCCTTAGCTCTTAAGTGTCATCAGGGCAGACAAGGTGAAGAATGCATTTGATTTTATAGCCTTAGTATTTGAAGGGATTATTTGGTTAGCACAACGCCCAGTCGCTTTTACTACCACAAGTCTACAACTTAAATTAAATACCCATTTTAAAGCTGGGTGAACTTTGGGATGACTTTGCTTCAACAACACCAGGTAGTGGACAATGGTTCTCACCGTCGATCGAACCCAAGAATATTAGGACGACCTTCGGGTATCTGCAGCACTCGGTCATCAGTCCCTTTATTGGTTGAAGTCTACAATTAAATATATTGTCCTATGTATATATCAGTTGATCGATCGCACACAATGTTCGCAAAGTGCCCCTTGTGGCCATCGGACTGCCAGTTTTACGAGCCATTTTTAAACAATAAATCTGAAAGCTACATTAATTAGAAATATCTGTTGTTGGCTCTGTTTAATATTCACAATGCTCTCCATAAATGTTCATTATTAATTTTCATCAGCTGGAAATATAGCTTTGTTTTTTTTTTCTCTCCTAAGGTTCTGTTCTCCCATTTCCATTGAAAAACTGTAACATGGAGAACACAAATATTTTGTTTATGTTAGACTGTCGTCATGAGGTCAGAGAACAAATAGATTTCATCAATAGATCTGTAGAGTATCTTAGAGTGAATAGCAACTGGACTTCACTGAATGTTTCCTACATGACACATACAGATAAAGAACCAACTAGTCTTGAAGTGTTGACAGCTAACATCACAGAGAAGACAAATGAAATATCAAATGAGTGCAACAACAAGTCTCATATTAAAGAGTTGTTATTATTGATAAAACAAAACGTGTTACCAAAACATGACACTGTGACATTTATTTTCGTTTTTTTAACTGCAGTAAATTAAGACGATGAAGATATTTATCCTATGATTTATAGTCAAGATGATGTACTGGAAAGCGATATATTTTTCGTACTTAATTTCAGGCAAACTTACAGTCGCCATGAGCTACACTCTTCACGACAGTACCTTCATTACACAAATTCTTTTAAAGAACTAAGTATCTCGAGCTTCTTCCCAAAGATATGTGATTTTAAATGTACTAACACCAGCTTTACTTTTGAATCTGATAATTTCCAAAAGTCATTTTACCATACGACATTTAAAAACATAAGTCACAATGAAAGTGTTGAATATTGTAAAAAAAACTTCAACAGTTATTTGGTTGCCATAGAAACGTACGAGGAATTAATTTATTTGATTTCTAAAGTTTTGACAATCAACTTTTCACCTAGTAATGGCTTTAAATCATTTTACGTACACATGGGTCTTAAATACGATGGAGTTGGGGAAAAATATTTCTGGTCATCTGGTAATCCATTTACATTTTATAATGAGCTATATTACCATGAAAAAACACCATGTGTTTACTTTAATTATACAAGATCCACTAATGATACTTTAAATATCACTGACAGCAAAAATATTTGGAAATATCTGTATATGATGGATTGTGAACAAATTCTATATGAGACTGACCTTGTGTGTGAATGTGATCAGCTACTGTCGGTGGAAACAGATATTCAATTTAAACCTGTCAACAAGCCTGACACGTTGGGTCTTGTTCATGAAGATTTAAAATATCTGTTCAATGATGAAATATCAGATACACTTACAAAAAAAAATTGTACACATTCCAATACCTCTCTTTACGATAACAATTATTATTTTTGTAAAAAACCAAAACACTCTCCATCTGTATATACCTATGTACGTGCAATGCTCATAAAACAGTCACGTGATCAGATTTGTACGTCCAGTTGTCTACCATTTTATACAGTCAATAGTGAAAGTAGAATACATTCCACCAACTCAACGTCTGAACGATACTGTTTTGCAGATGATTTACAATTACCAACAGAAATATGTTTGCCTAAAAAAGGTAAAATAAATCAAGATATACCAATGGTGTCTTGTAAAACAAACCAGGATGTTTCTCCCAAATGTCTCCACCTGCATCGTTATGGATGTACAGACAACACCCACCTTCAAAACTGTGAGAATTTTCAATGCCCTAAAGGTTTTATAAAGTGCCCAGGTTCCTACTGTGTTCAATTCCCTGATAATGATTTTGACAATCATCTTTGTCCGTTAGGTCAAGAGAGAACCTTATTTAAGAGCAATAAACTCATATGTTCTGGAGAGATAACTTTAAAATTTACAAATATCTGCATCCATTCCGAAATAAAGAAATTAGTTATAGATTCTTTTGATTTTGAGAATAAAGAGTCAAGTCCAAACAATTGTAGTGATACATGTCCAGCTGGCTACAGCTGTATAACTTATAAAGTCGAAGAAAACTTTCAGGGTTTTTTTTAAAGAGAACATTAAGCTGTACAACTTCTCAAATTCATTGCTTCCTAATAGGACATCATTTTTTTATTTTCCCTATCTAAAAGTTGTACAGATCAGTATCAGTGACTGTAAAATACAAAATGTAGACCAGTCATTGAAACACTGGAATACAGAAGAAACTGTGATATTGGATCTTAGTAAAAATCAAATCAGTGACAGCAACTACTTACGTTCTTTACAATCAATGACTAATTTATCGTTTTTAAATCTTTCACATAATAAATATTTAAGTATAAATAAAGATTTTGTGTTTCCATACTCTCTAGAAGAAATTGATCTATCGCATACGTCAGTTATGTCACTTCCTGAGAACTGTTTCGAAAACTTAACAAGTTTGAGAATATTAAACCTGAGATTTACTAAGATAACCAAATTTGAAAACATGGGGCTACCAGAGAAATTTAAATTAGAAATATTAGACATATACGGCTTGATGTTTAAGGAACTTCAGGTTGATTTCTTCAAAGGACTTACGGTACGAAAAAGTCTAGTGACCAGTGATTTTAAATTGTGTTGTCAACAAATTCGAGGAGATAATATTTCATCTAGTGTATGCCACGCCCCTGATGACGCAATCTCTACCTGTCAACACATAGTTGGAAACTTTTTAAAAAGAGCCTCAGTTTGGATAGTGGGTTTACTGACAATTGCAGGCAACGGCATCGTGTTGATTTACAGAGTTGTGTGGAGCAGAGAGAAAATATTTCAAACTGCTTACGGTCTTTTTGTAACAGGTCTGGCCGTCTCGGATCTCCTTATGGGCGTCTACTTGATGATCATTGCTATTGTTGATGTAGTCTATGCTGATGTTTACGTTGTGTACGATGAGAGCTGGAGAAAAAGTTTTATTTGTAACTTTTCTGGCTTTTTATCAACACTCTCCAGTGAAACATCAACATTTTTAATTGGACTGATTACTTTGGATCGTTTCATAAGTATCTCTTATCCATTCAGTGCACATGATACTTCTTCAACTCTTAAATGGAAAGGTTTTATCTCTACTTGCGTGATTGGTTTCGTCTTGGCTTTAATTCCTGCAGTTGTACCTGAATGGCAAATCTATTCTTCCAACGGCTTATGTCTGGCACTTCCTCTTAGTATTACAGGATCTGATAAACTTCCTGGTTGGGAATTTTCTATGGTTGTTTACGTCATTCTAAATTTTGTTCTATTTCTATTAATAGCTATAGGTCAATTGCTCATATTTGTGAAGTTGATTAAAAAGAGGAATTTACCTTCCATGAGACGTAGTTCAGAGAGAAGAACCCAGGACTTGAACATAGCCAAGAAACTTGCTTTTGTTGCTGTGTCAGACTTTCTGTGTTGGTTTCCCATCGGCATAATGGGAATACTGTCTCTGATTGGTCAAGAGTTTGATAAAGAAACGTTCGCATGGATGGCAGTGTTTGTACTCCCAGTGAACTCTGCATTGAATCCAATGATATATACTATCCCAGTTATTATAGACGGGATCAAACGCAAAATCCTATCCAAATGCTAGGTTTCTCTCTTTTTTTGTAATATATCCAATGATATATGAACATTTGTATAAAAAGTAAAAAAAAAGAAAAAAAAACTTCTTTTATAATATCAAACAAATAAAAAAACTAAAAATTCACAGGAAAAATAATTAACTCACAGTAACTAATTAATTTATAAATTTCGGATGAATTTTTACATACAAATATTATGTCTAGTCTGTGTAACATTGTAAAAATTGATATTTTTTGTTTATGATTCAAACAATAACACCGCTTACATCACATGTGTTCATCATTAGCGTCCATCATATGCATCCATTATACGCGTCCATCATATTGGTATATCACATGTGTCCATCATATGCGTCCATCATATGCGTCCGTCATATGCGTACATCATGTGTGTACATCACATGCTTCAATCACATGCGTCCTTCTATTGTATCCATTAAATGCGTTCCTCAAATGCGTGTACCACATACTTGCGTACGTCACATGCGAAGGTCACACGAGTGCTTGACACTAGTACGTCACATTCGAACATCACAATCGTCCATTAGATGAGTCCGCTACATGCATTCATCACATGTCTTTTGTAAATGTTGATTATTTAATTTTCTTCTAAAGCTTAACATATTTGTTCAAACATATATATATTTTTTTTAAACAAACCGAAACACACTTTGTGAATATATTCTGTCTATGTGTTTAAAAGACAAAAATTGCCTTTAATTGACTTTGTAATCGCTCACTTTATAAAATAGTTAATATACAAAGACTATACTGCATTCAAGAGCGAATGTGTAACTAACTAACTGTGCAAACTAGTAGCTGACATTTGTTAGTGAAAGAAACCGTGGCCTGTCATTAGACTAGACACACAATACCATTTTATTGAAATGTCAATGTAAAATAGTTTTTTCATTTATTTTATACCAATTATCTTTTAGCTAAATATTTCTATTTAATAAGTATCAAACACATTTTATGAACAATCTGAAATGATAAATTCAAATTATTTGTGTTATGAAAATTATAATAAAAAATGTGTATACTTATGTATGTATGTTTTGTCTTAATGCTTATGTGTGGTTTGCTGGTGATGTGCTTGTGATGTGCTTGTGGCGTATTTGTGGTTTGCGCATGGTGTGCTTGCGGTGTGCATGTGTTGTAGTTTGATGTGCTTGTGATGTGCTTCTAATGTGTTTGAGATTGACTTGTGGATTGCTTGTGATGTGCATGTGAAGTGCTTGTGATGCGCGTTTGTGTGCTTGTAATGAACGTGTGGTGTGCTTGTGATGTCTATGTGTTGTGTTTGTGGTGTACTTATGATGTGCTTGTACTGTGCTTGTGGTTTGCTTGTAATGTGCTTTTGTTTCTTTGTGGTTTCCTTGTGGTTTGATTGTAGTGTGCCTAATGTGTGCTTATCCTATGTGTGTGTGTGTTGTGTTTGTGATGTATGTGTTTAGAGCTTTGATGTGCATGTGTAGAGTTTGTGTGCTCGTCGTTTGCTTGTAGTGTTTCTAAAGTGTTATTATTGTGTGCGTGTAACCCTAACACTAGCATTTGTATTGTGCGTGTGGTGTGATTGTGGTGTGCGTGTGGTGTGATTGTGGTGTTCTTGTAATGTGCTAGTAATTGCGTGTTGTCTGCTTGTGATTAGCTTGTGTTGTGCTAGTGATGTGTGTGTTGTGAGCTTGAGGTGTGTTTGGAGTGTGATTTTGTTTGCTTGTGATTTACTGGATACTACAATCGAGAAAAATAAATATTTAACATAATGTTATGATCTTTTGTAAACTTTAAGGTATCCACAAACCAAAGCAAAACTTTCCGCTGCGCTATTTCTCTCATGACATTTTTCTAAGCGCGAAAAAACCCTCGCTATACCTACGCGAAGCGAAAGTGGGCGTCAGCCGACCGGATATAATGATTGTTTAATTTTTTTTTGTTTGAAGAAGTCGGCAGAATTTTTTCTTTTTATTATACATTTTTCTTGTTATTGTATTTTACAAGTAAAAAGTGAAAAAAGTCTCCGCGGTTTGAGCATCTCCATATAAATACATTGCCGCGAAAGAGGGGCGAATTTCGCGAGCTACCTAGATACGCGAAATTCGCCTTGGTCTGTGCGTACCGTTAAACAAGGCTCTGTTTCTCTGTGTTCTGTGTGTTTTTACATATTATAATTCAATCCTGAAACTTTTTTTTAATTTAGTGGAAATGCTATTTTTTTTCACAGAATCTGCATGCACACTTTTTAAAATTTCCATTCAATGAGAAAAAATCTTGAAGTAAACAACATTGTGACAAAAGATGCTGCATTAGTGTGTTCTACTAAAGTCAACTCTGTATAATAACTTGTAGACATAATGTATCAAACAATAATGATATTAAAAGATGACGAGAAGATACAAATTTGATTACAAAGTACAAGACATATGTATGAATTTTAATCATAAAATTATGTTGTGCACTATATCTATTTATCAAGAATTGTACATAATAACGACATTTTTTTCTATTCACACACACACACACACACACATATATATATATATATATATATATATATATATATATATATATATCATAAATGTATTTGATTCTTTTAAGAAATGTTGTTGTATAATGTATTGAAATCAATATATTATTTACATCTTGCTCAGTCAAATAGACGCCAGATAGTTCCCAATATACTAAATACAAAACATATAGATCAGTGTTTGGTGGCGGTACGAACTGCACCAGTCAAAAAAAATTTGGTAAACATTCACATATAAAGTGATAACCAGCATCTTAAGCCTGTTCCATTCTGGACACAGGACGTGTTAGCGCATTTTCGTGTTATGTATCAGTACGTATGTTAGCTTTCAGTAAATATTTGGAAATTTTGGAAATGTTTACAAATTCAATTGTGAAATGCATATATCTGAAAAAAATATTAAAAAGATGTTTGTTTATATTTGAAAACAAATTATTTTCTCTTAAATCTAACTACAAGTGGTTTGTGGTCACTGAAATAGGACTCATAATTGAAACATTTTAAATTGTAGTCATTTAATCGCCCGAAAACTTCGTCAATTGTTGTTGGATAAATTGTTGTTGCCAATGTTGTTTCACATCCGTTCAATAACCCATTTATTATGTGCGCCACCGCAGCGTATAAGGTGTAGAATGGGGGCCATGAAAATGACATAATTATTAATATAGCTTATATAGTAAAAAAAAAAGATAAAAAGAACCCAAAAGCCTAGCCCTCAGAGGTCAGATCGCGAAGTGGACTTTTGATGCAGGAATGGCAGGTTAAGACCTACAAAAAAGTATATACATCATGGGTCTAGGACGTATGGTTGTTGATATCTAGGGTGATGACAGACGGATGATGACAGACGGACAAAACGGGGACAATAACGCATTTGACCTCTCGAAAATGCGCTAACAATGAGAAAAGAGGACAAAAAATAACATCCTCATTTTTTTCTGAAGAGTGCACCCTATTACAAACAATTTTACGCACACTGATGTCAAAAATTCAGGAAACAATTATATAGAAATTATGGCTCTGAAAAAAATATAAAAAAAAATCACCACAAATTTCTGAAAGGTAATATAGTTATACACACTAATATATACAAATCAAGCTACATTTTAATAAAATTTATGCTCGACGATAATTGTCGTGAATTTTTTTTTCGAAATATGTATTTACATAACATATTTGATTGTTTTTTTTTTTATTGTTTAGATTTTTATAATATAAATATTTGTTGAAAGCATTTGTACAATTTTTATTAAATGGTTTTTGGCACTGCTATAATCAGAATTTGTGTTTTTAAATATTTGGTTTAAAATTTGTCTATGTATCAAATATCATTAAAACAGATTCAAATTTTTCCCTGTGTGTGTTTTTTTTTAAACAATGTTACAGTGGTTTATTAGAAATGTTTTTAGCCTTTGTTATATTCTTCTTTGTTTTTTCTGTGAAAACGTTACAGTCTATTAAAATCTAGAAGTTGATTGTTTATTTCTGAAGGCGTCTCCCTGTGTCGCCAAATGTTTTTATTAAAACCAGAACAGAACGGGATGGAAGGGGAGGGGGATATATGGCCGAGTATTTGAGCTAATCTTCACTTTCACTCATTCTGTGCACAAAGAATTAGGGCACGAGTGGTGAAAAGATATAGAGCATGACTGTCAAACTAGGAATCCAGGGTTTGATGTACGTTCAGGACCAATGTGTATTTCAGGTCATTGTAAAAGTTATACATCCCGTGGTACTTCCATGGCCATTGCACAATCGGCTCTGGTGGAGATGAAAGACAAGCAAGAAAGATTGCTTTACAGTATATAAGAAATTAAACTAAATCCTTACGGGGACTTCACACACAGAGTGAATTAACTCTGCTATGCTTATGTTCCAGACTTTAAAGGCAGCTGCCGCTATAAATTCTCTGGCTCAAACTAATCTCCACCGTCTGAATCAGTTAAAAGTGGAATATGTATTCACACACTTTACACCGCTTCTATCAACTAGGTAAAGTGCAGGAACACGACTTAATAAACCAATAGAGATATAGTGTCACGAAAATTCTTATTAAAAAAAAAACAATAACAGAAAAGATACACAGACACTTTGTACGCAACTTGTGAGATAAGTCTCTGGGTCAATTACACATATTCCAGTGCAAAAGTTAGTAATATTCAGAATGTACTTTTATCTAAAGGTCAATCATTTGTCAAGGAAATGCAGCACGCTTTGCCCGTGCACGTAACGCGGAGGGGTGTTTATATGTTTGGGACTACAGTGACTTTAATCCGCTAAAGGTATTAAATTTTAATCAAATAGAAAGGTTGTATCAACTTCAATTTATTTAAATATGTAAAAACGTTTGTAAATCAAGGAATCGCTGACTCAACTACTCAGTTGTGAAATCTACAAGAAAGTATAATATAAAGACATTTCACTAGGGCCCTGCCCCCACCTAAAGATTTATATGACCTAACACTCTTTATGGGCCAGAGCACCACAGGCTTTTAAAGATAACTAGAAGTACAACATTTGTAGACATTGGCCAGTTAGTGGTGCAACAATTAAAAACATTTGACAGTCAGTGGAGCAACATTTTCAAAAATTGGTCAGTCAGTGGTGCAACATATACATACATGGGCCAGTCAGTGGTGCAACATTTAAATACATTGGCCAGTCAGTGGTGCAACATTTAAATACATTAGCCAGTCAGTGGTGCACCATTTACATACAAGGGCAAGTCAGTGGTGCAACATTTACATACATTGGCCAGTCAGTGGTGCAACATTTACATACATAGGCCAGTCAGTGGTGCAACATATACATACATTGGCCAGTCAGTGGTGCAACATTTACAAACATTGGCCAGTCAGTGGTGCAACATTTACAAACATTGGCCAGTCTGTGGTGCAACATATACATACATTGGCCAGTCAGTGGTGCAACATTTACAAACATTGGCCAATCAGTGGTGCAACATTTACAAACATTGGATAGTTAGTGGTGCAACATTTAAATACATGGGCCAATCAGTGATGCAGCATATACATACATGGGCCAGTCAGTGGTGCACCATTTACAAACATTGGCCAGTCAGTTGTGCACCATTTACATACATTAGCCTGTCAGTGGCGCAACATTTACATACATTGGCCAGTCAGTGGTGCAACATTTACAAACATTGGATAGTTTGTGGTGCAACATTTAAATACATTGGCCAGTCAGTGGTGCAACATTTACAGACATTGGTCAGTCAGTGGTGTAACATTTAAATACATTGCCCAGTCAGTGGTGCAACATTTAAATACATTGGCCAGTCAGTGGTGCAACATTTAAATACATTGGCCAGTCAGTGGTGCAACATATACATACATTGGCCAGTCAGTGGTGCAAAATTTACATACATTGGCCAGTCAGTGGTGCACCATCTACAAACATAGGCCAGTCAGTGGTGCACCATTTACAGACATTGGCCAGTCAGTGGTGCAACATTTACATACATTGACCAGTCAGTGGTGCAACATTTACAAACATTGGATAGTTAGTGGTGCAACATTTAAATACATTGGCCAGTCAGGGGTGCAACATTTACAGACATTGGCCAGTCAGTGGTGCAACATTTACAAACATTGGATAGTTAGTGGTGCAACATATACAAATATTGGATAGTTAGTAGTTCAACATTCACATTCATTGGCCAGTTAGTGGTGAAAAATTTTCAAACATTGGCCAGTCAGTGGTGCAACATCTACAAACATTGGCCAGTCAGTGGTGCAACATTTACAAACATTGGATAGTTAGTGGTGCAACATTTAAATACATTAGCCAGTCAGTGGTGCAACATTTACATACATGGGCCAGTCAGTGGTGCAACATATGCATACATGGGCCAGTCAGTGGTGCACCATTCACAAACATAGGCCAGTCAGTGGTGCAAAATTTACAAACATTAGCCAGTCAGTGGTGCAACATTTACAGACATTGGCCAGTCAGTGGTGCAACATATACATACATTGGCCAGTCAGTGGTGCAAAATTTACATACATTGGCCAGTCAGTGGTGCACCATCTACAAACATAGGCCAGTCAGTGGTGCACAATTTACAGACATTGGCCAGTCAGTGGTGCAACATTTACAGACATTGGCCAGTCAGTGGTGTAACATTTACAGACATTGGCCAGTCAGTGGTGCAACATATACATACATTGGCCAGTCAGTGGTGCAAAATTTACATACATTGGCTAGTCAGTGGTGAACCATCTACAAACATAGGCCAGTCAGTGGTGCACAATTTACAGACATTGGCCAGTCAGTGGTGCAACATTTACATACATTTGCCAGTCAGTAGTGCAACATTTGCAAACATTGGATAGTTAGTGGTGCAACATTTAAATACATTGACCAGTCAGTGATGCAACATTTACAGACATTGGCCAGTCAGTGGTGTAACATTTACAGACATTGGCCAGTCAGTGGTGCAACATATACATACATTGGCCAGTCAGTGGTGCAAAATTTACATACATTGGCCAGTCAGTGGTGCACCATCTACAAACATAGGCCAGTCAGTGGTGCACCATTTACAGACATTGGCCAGTCAGTGGTGCAACATTTACATACATTGGCCAGTCAGTGGTGCAACATTTACAAACATTGGATAGTTAGTGGTGCAACATTTAAATACATTGGCCAGTCAGTGGTGCAACATTTACAGACATTGGCCAGTCAGTGGTGCAACAATTACAAACTTTGGATAGTTAGTGGTGCAACATTTAAATACATTGGCCAGTCAGTGGTGCAACATTTACATATATGGGCCAGTCAGTGGTGCAACATATACATACATGGGCCAGTCAGTGGTGCACCATTTACAAACATAGGCCAGTCAGTGGTGCAACATTTACAAACATTAGCCAGTCAGTGGTGCAACATTTACAGACATTGGCCAGTCAGTGGTGCAACATATACATACATTGGCCAGTCAGTGGTGCAAAATTTACATACATTGGCAAGTCAGTGGTGCACCATCTACAAACATAGGCCAGTCAGTGGTGCACCATTTACAGACATTGGCCAGTCAGTGGTGCAACATTTACAAACTTTGGATAGTTAGTGGTGCAACATTAAAATACATTGGCCAGTCAGTGGTTCAACATATAAATACATTGACCAGTCAGTGGTGCAACATTTACAGACATGGGCCAGTCAGTGGTGCAACATTTACAAACATTGGATAGTTAGTGGTGCAACATATACAAATATTGGATAGTTAGTGGTTCAACATTCACATTCATTGGCCAGTTAATGGTGCAAAATTTTCAAACATTAGCCAGTCAGTGGTGCAACATCTACAAACATTGGCCAGTCAGTTGTGCACCATTTACATACATTAGCCTGTCAGTGGCGCAACATTTACATACATTGGCCAGTCAGTGTTGCAACATCTACAAACATTAGCCAGTCAGTGGTACAACATTTACATACATTGGCCAGTCAGTGGTGCAACATTTACAAACATTGGATAGTTAGTATTGCAACATTTAAATACATTGGCCAGTCAGTGGTGCAACATTTACATACATGGGCCAGTCAGTGGTGCACCATTTACAAACATAGGCCAGTCAGTGGTGCAACATTTACAAACATTAGCCAGTCAGTAGTGCAACATTTACAAACATTGGATAGTTAGTGGTGCAACATTTACATACATTGGCCAGTCAGTGGTGCAACATTTACATACATGGGCCAGTCAGTGGTGCAACATTTACAAACATTGGCCAGTATGTGGTGCACCATTTACAAACATTGGCCAGTCAGTGGTGCAACATTTACATACATTTGCCAGTCAGTGTTGCAACATTTACAAACACTTGCCAACCAGTGGTGCAGGATTTACATACATTGGCCAGTAAGCAATTTCGCTTACATCTTCAACATGTATTTTTACAAATGCAGCTAAAGTACATTTGCGTATGAAGCACAGAAGACATGACGCGATGGTTCTGGATTTGAGAACGTCAATTCCTTTGCTGCGAAACACATCTATTGTTTACGACAAATGAAGTTGACATTCTTAGAAAAAAAACATCTATAAAGCTCGCTAAATTTAAAATAAATGATACTTTTAAATAAAAAAAAACTTTAAGCTACGTGGGGTTTTTAATTCGTATTAAGATTATCACGGTACAGAAATTGAGAAATTGCTGACTGTTAAGGTAACAAATAAGTTGCTACTAGAAGTGAAGATATTCTTCAGCCCCCAATCCACTTATTCAAAAGTTAAATTGTCTTAGTTATGGAAACATTTTTGGTTCAGAAATAGTTGAAATCTTAAATGTTATGATGACTGATTCCAGTAAAACAGTTTAACTAATTCTACTGTATCAACAAAATTTAATTTAAAATTACTCTTGAAGTTGGAGTTGCAAATGGTGATATATATTTGAGCGCATTTACAAAAGGTATATATATATATATAGCATGTCATTTCAAGCAGTGGGTTCGGGCCTATTGGCCTATTACACCCTCCCATCTGACCGAGTGGCAGGAAAAAAACAACCTCGCCTTGCAATTCTGGCCGATCAGCAGTACACACCCCCTGCTAGTCTGGCCATTATTGTCAGGTCTAAGAAACCTTTTTGCTGCCATCCCGGCAGATGTTAGCGGTCACACTCACCCAGCAGCTCTGAAGGCATGGCTGACATGCATCAGTGCCGCCAACAATGCTGGTGTGGTAGGCACACTACCCCTATCATGCTGGCAATGGCGGTGTAAAATAATACAAGAAATATCTACACACTCATACACACACACGCACACACACACACACACATATATATATATATATATATATATATATATATATATATATACTAGTTGCAAGTACCCGGCTTTGGCCGGGTTTAAAATAAGGTTTTCTGTTTACCTTCTGTTTTCTCCCTACCCCCTCTCTCCCTTCCTCTCTTTCTCCCTCCCTCTCTCTCCCTTTCCCTCCCTCCCTTTCTCCCTCCCTCCCTCTCCCTCTCTCTCTCCCATCTCTCTCCGTCCCTGTCCCATCTCCTTCTCTCCCCCCGTCCATCCTCCTCCCTCCTCCTTCCCTCTCTCTCCCTCCCTGCCCCCTCTTTCTCTTTATCTCTTCCTCCCATTTCTCCCATCCTCTCCCCTCTCTCCTTCCCTCCCCTCTCTCCCTCCCTAACCCCCTCTCTCCCTCCCTCCCCCTTTCCACCCCCTCTCTCTCCCACCCCCTCTCCCCCCTTCATCCCTCCCTCATTCCCTCTCTCTCTCTCCCTCCCCTACCCCCTCTCTCCCTCCCTTCCTTCTCTCTCTCCCTCTCTCCCCCTGCTCCCTCTCCCCCTCTCCCTCCCTCTCTCCCTCCCCTTGCTCCCTTTTCCCCTCTCCCTCTTTCCCCCTCCTTTTCTCCCCCCTGTCCATTCCCCTTCCCTCCTCTCTCCCCTCCCTCCCTCCCTCCTATCCTCCTTTCCTCTCTCTCTCCCCTGCCCCCTCTCTCTCTTTTTATCTCTCTCTCTTTATCTCTCTCCCTCCCCTCCCTTTCTCTCTCTCTCTCTCTCTCTCTCTCTCTCTCTATATATATATATATATATATATATATATATATATATATATACTTATTATTATGGCTTCACATTTCTTCTAAAATCCTTCTTCATTCCTTAGTAAAAGTAAAAGTAAAGTTTACCTTCCTCAAACTGTACAAATCAGAGAGCATGAAAAAACAACAATTCTTTGCATCACAAAGGTACAACACAGCACCATCGCGCAAGTTCTATTCGATCATCGGGAAATGACGTTACAGAAGAATTTTATTTATGGCGCCGTCGAGATTACTTTAATATAATAAAATACTAAAATAAAAAAAAAAATAATTACAATTAAACTACCCATCGAGATGAAACGAAACCTGTCCTATAACCTTCCCCATGTAATTATGTGTATGTGTAACAAATTTCACGTTATTTGTTTGTCTGGATCTTGAGTTATAAGGGAACAGACAGACAGACAGACAACAAATGCGTCTTATAAGTATACTACTTGCAAGTACCCGGCTTTGCCCGGGTTTAAAATAGAGTTTTCTGTTCACCTTCTGTTTTCTCCCTACCCCCTCTCTCTCTTCCTCTCTCTCTCCCTTTCTCCGTCCCCTCTCCCATCTCCCTCTCTCCCCTCTCCCCCTCCTTCTCTCCCCCGTCCATCCTCCTCCCTCCTCCTTCCCTCTCTCTCCCTCCCTGCCCCCTCTTTCTCTTTATCTCTTCCTCCCATTTCTCCCATCCTCTCCCTCTCTCCTTCCCTCCCCTCTCTCTCCCTCCTTTCTCCCTCCCTGCCCCCTCACTCTTTATCTCTCTCCCTTCATACCCCCTCTCTCCCCTCCCCCTCTCTCTCCCTCCATACCCCCTCTCTCCCTTTCTCTTTCCCTCCCTCCCTCCCTAACTCTCCCATCTCACTCTCTCTCTCCCTATCTCCCTCCCTCCTTCTCTCACCCCCGTCCCCCCTCTCTCTCACCTTCCTCCCCCTTCCCTCCCCCCCTCTCTCCCTCCCTGCCCCCTCTCTCTCTTTATCTCTCACTCCCTCCCATTTCTCCCATCCTCTCTCTCTCCCTCCCCACTCCCCTCTATCTCTCCCTCCCTCCCTTTCTTTCTCTTTCCTTCCCTCCCTTTCTCTCTCCCATCCCCCTTAATCTCCCTCCCTCCCTCCTTCTCTCCCCCTCTCTGCCCCCTCCTTCCCTCTCCCTCCCTGCCCCCTCTCTCTTTATCTCTCCCCCCCCTCCCTCTCTCTGTACAATTAAACGTCAAATTACGCTTCTTAAATAAGCAGAAAGACCTTATTTTAATCCCGAGCAAAGTCGGGTACTTGCAGCATGAAAAAAAAAACAACAACAATATTTTTTTTTCCCACGTCCCTAGCCCTTTTTTTCACCGTCCGTTCAATCACACATTCACTTGGAGCGCGATTTTTATTTATAGTGAAGGCGATCCCATACCGTGAATACTTTAATATAGTAAAATACTAAAATAATTAATTACAATTAAACTACGCATTGAGATTGTGTTAATAATGTTAATAATGTCACAGAAACATTTTAATTAACGTATTTCGGTTTATTAAAGTGCACTTTAATTTTAATCTTCCGAATATATAAAACGATAGGTAAATAGATATGACTATTGATTTTCATCATGTTTACAATTGGAGTTTCCGGGAGTTACCCCTCTTTTAAAAATGTGTGATAGGGAAATGACGTCACAGAGGAATTTTATCTATGGCGCCGTCGAGATTACTTTAATATAATAAAATACTAAAATAAAAATAATTAATTACAATGAAACTACCCATATAACCTTCCCCATGTAATTATGTGTATGTGTAACAAATTTCACGTTATTTTGTTTTCTGGATCTTGAGTTATAAGGGAACAGACAGACAGACAGAAAGACAGACAGACCGACAGACAGACAGACAGACAACAAATGCGTCTTATAAGTATATGTATATGTATATATATATATATATATATATATATATATATATATATATATATACACAGTGCTTTTTGTGTAAAAAATAGTTGCAGGTACTCAGTTATTACGAGTGTGTGCGGAAAGCAGTTTCGCATTCTACATTTTAATTCTTATTGCGCGCAATTTTCAAATATTTCAATTTTAACTAATTAATAATATAATAAATTAATAATAAACTTTAAAATACAAGAAAAGTAATATTTTTCACCACATTGAAAAAAGTGCCGGGACAAAAAAAACACTGTATATATATATATATATATATATATATATATATATATATATATATATATGTATATGTATATATATATATAATTTATTATTGCTTGAACTATATATACTTATTCATTTTTATTGCGGATAAACATTATTCACTATGCTGGATAGTGTGATGGCCGGAAATTGTAAACCAAATATTTTAACATATACTTTTAATTATAATATGTACACATATACTGTCAAGGGTACATTTCTCTTGTAGTATAATTTATGATGTATATAGTTGTATATATTATTATTTATTATTTCTTCTGTGGATCATCTGCTTATGGGATGGTGTATATCAATTGTAGCATATTCAGTCTCTTTGGAGTTGATGATAAAATGTCCACATATACATATATATATATATATATATATATATATATATATATAATATATATATATATATATATATATACATATACTGTCAATATGAATCAAAAATAAAATATACAGATAATAGTGTACAGTGAATGATGTTATATGAATTAACTTCCTTCCCTAATGAATTTCTATCATCGTCTGTCTTATTACCGTCAGCCAATCTCTACTTCCTTAATTGGCCTGTTAATTATTCTAACTAAATTTCTAGGCCAAATATAATTATTACGCATACAAAAATAGAACTTTGTATAAGGATAATTCACATCTGTGCTCAAGAGCCCAAATTTTCTCTCGGCAGTCCTAATTATGCCCAACTTTGTCAAGTTATGTTATAAGCAGTCCTGCTCCACGTATCATTTATGTTGATTAAATAAATAAATGATATATGTTATTACCACAGGACATTATAAGAATATATGGAACATGTATGTATTGCTGATTTAAGATAGATGTATTCTAGACTTGACTAAAATCTGGATCTTTATTTATCTGAAAGACATTATGCAGAATATTTTACTACAGACAGTATTATATAGTAGTCGAAAGATCATAGAAATCTCCATTAACTAGGGGCCCTAAAGTTATATGTTTGATGGGGGCCCTAATAACTTTATGATTTCCCCTGTTTCATATGTGTAGGGACCTCAAATTTTCAAACCAAAAAGTATGAATCAAAAAGCATAAAACACAAATAAAAGCAATTTACTCATCATTCGTTATCAGTGTTCAGAGATATGATTAGTAAATAAATTATTCAATGCATCATCGCTATAACCTATGAATCACACAGGCAATTAGACGTCCGACAATACACAATTATATGACATAAATGTATGTGTGTGCATTACGAAATGAAAGGGTGTTGCCATATGTCTATTTTACTGCCAGTAGAAGGTCAAAGTTTAAAACAGCATGTGGAAATACCATAAAGATATCACCGGTTTGTTTCGTATTCTATGATCACATTCAAAAATGTTCAAGACAAGAATTAAGAATTGTGTGTACACAAATGATGAAAAAGCAAATTAAATTGTAAATCCAAAACATGACATTTGTCATGAATTTGGAACCTACATTACAGGAAAAACAATTGTTT
>JAGDYQ010000110.1:2536956-2550843 GCA_021962125.1 Bulinus truncatus | reverse complement strand
GGAGCCGGAGCCGAAAAAAAAATATGGCGGCTCCGCAAGCCTGAAAAATACTACATCAGTGGTGGCAAACCTATGGCACGCGTGCCACAGGTGGCGGAACGCAGAGCCTCATCAGTCGAAACGCTACTGCAATATGACTTCCTTTAATTTTGATTGGAGTGTTGGCACTTTGCTATAAATAAGTGGTTTTTTTTTGTTGAATTTTTGGACATGTGGTCCTAAAAAAGTTTACCCACCGCCGCACTAGATCATGAATTACTCTCTGCTTGAGATACAAATATCATATCATCCTAAAAGCCACGTTATTTGATACGTTTATAATAACACACAACTATGGTTGAATGTGGTTTAAATACAAATGTTCAACATTGATCAGTAATAATAAATTATCAATATTACTTAACTAGCCGTACAATAGAAGGCTATATTCCGAACGGAGTGGCTACGGTTCTGTCCAGACAGAATAGGAAAATAGACAGAATCCGTATTTTTTTCGGGTACCAGCCATTATGTTAGGTTCAGGAATAGGCTTAGGATTAGGGTTAGGGTTAGGGTTAGGGATAGGGTTAGGGTTAGGGTTAGGGATAGGTTTAGGGTAAGGGTGTGGAGCAATATCTATGGCTGATACCCGGAAAAAAAATACGGATTCTGTGTGGACAGAACCGTAGCCACTCCGTATTCCGAATGATTTGCCCTGAATAAACAAACTCCATGTTTGACGTGCAAGAGTTTGTGTCTGTAACGATTTGTTTTGAGATTATCACACTTTTATTGTCAGACTACTGGTAATAAAACTTAACCGTCCAATGTTAAAACTGGGACAGATCAATACTCACTAAAGTAGGCCAGTATTTCATTTAATTTGCAGTTATCTTCTTTTTTTTTTTTGTTCAAGTTCTATTCAGTATTAAATTGATGGAATTTGTACTTAGCCATCAACACTTTTTATTTATTTGAGATAATTACTTTTAATATTGTCTGACCTCATTTTCCTAGTGTTTTTTTTTTTAATTTTAATTAAAGACTTCAAAGGTCGCACGTTATTATTATAGACTGTAATGTAAGATTGGAGATGACGAATAACATAGCTAGGATTGATCACGTGATTAGAAAGGGGCCAGAGTGATGACACATGCAATAACGTACCAATGGTACTGGCCAACCTCTCCAAAGAAGGCGTACAAATCCATGCATCGTCTCTTTGGAATCCATGTGTTGAACTTTTTAAAAAAAGCAACTTTGCAAGCGGCTGATGATGTTTCATACATCACAGACAACACACATAGCCCTGATGTGTCACAATTTACAGACACCACACATAGCTCTGATGTGTCACAATTTACAGGCACCACACATAGCCCTGATGTGTCACGCTTTACATACACCACACATAGCCCTGATGTGTCTCGCTTTACAGACACCACTGTGTTGTGCAGTGTGAGAGTTGGATACCTTAATGAAAAGCTTTCTTTTAGGGATACAATGTTTGAAATAATTAACATAATGTGTATTTGATTTCTATCACGATTGAATCATAACATTTAGGCTAACATGTCATATATATATATATATATATATATATATATATATATATATATATATATATTATATATATATATATATATATATATATATATATATATATATATATATTTATATATATATATATATATATATATATATCATACCATTAACCGATGTGGTTGTTGGGAAAACGCATGGGCGCCTCATCAGACATATTTATCCATAGTTGCCTGTCCTGCGCACCTGCCTTTAGGTTATTCATTGGTGTGTCCCTGTAAGGATGTGATGATCCTATAAACCACTAATGGAACGGTTTTGCAGTGTCCTTCTTTCATCCCCACCATAGCCGGATAGTGCCATGGCCATGGAGGCACCATGGCAGACATATTGGTGACTTTAGCCATGACCTGAAATATCCATTGGTCCTCACTGAAGATCGAAACCAGTGACCCTCAGGTCGACAGTCGAGCGCTTTACCACACGACCATCCGTCCACCTTTATTCATTTGGTAGCCCCTGTCCATTCTTTTATAATTCTGTCAAATCAACATGGCCGCGTGTGCCCCCTGCGACGGCCATCTTCTACATTCCCTTGGAGAATGTTTTTTTTTTGCAGGCTATCAAGACTTGACATATGTATTTATATTACACGGTACTTGTAGGCTATATATGTGCAGTCAAACTAATAACATGTATGTCATAGTACGCTATACATTAATACATGTCTTACATCTCGATGGTATTTCAAGTGTGTCTCTGACATCAAAAAAAGAGAAATTGAAATACCTGCTAAACTTTCAATCCATCTTACAATTATGTGACTTTGATCTACCCTTTTCATCACTTTTTGCACAAAATAACACGCGTTGTCCAGACTGTATGAACAGTGCATCCATCAAACCGGCCAATGATAAAGCAGCGCGTGGTAAAGATTACCTGGTCATTTATTTCTAGTCTCAGGCTTTTTGTTTGCGTGCTGGACGGGCTAATTACAGCGACAAGTCCCCCTGAAGTGCATATTAAAAAACAAAAAAGACAGCGTGCTTGAAAGAAGGATGCCATAAAAACAACAAGATATGTATGTGTACATCAAATAGACACAGTCCTTCGGTCTATGATGTGTGTCTACATCAAATAGAGACAGTCCTTCGGTCTATGATATGTGTGTGTACATCAAATAGTCCATCGGTCTATGGTATTGTGTGTGCATCAAATAGAGACAGTCCTTCGGTCTATGATATGTGTGTACATCAAATAGTCCATCGGTCTATGATATGTGTGTGTACATCAAATAGTCCATCAGTCTATGATATGTGTGTGTACATCAAATAGTCCATCGGTCTATGGTATTGTGTGTGCATCAAATAGAGGCAGTCCTTCGGTATATGATGTGTGTGTACATCAAATAGAGACAGTCCTTCGGTCTATGATATGTGTGTACATCAAATAGTCCATCGGTCTATGATATGTGCGTGTACATCAAATAGTCCATCAGTCTATGATATGTGTGTGTACATCAAATAGTCCATCGGTCTATGGTATTGTGTGTGCATCAAATAGAGGCAGTCCTTCGGTCTATGATATGTGTGTACATCAAATAGTCCATCGGTCTATGATATGTGTGTACATCAAATAGTCCATCAGTCTATGATATGTGTGTACATCAAATAGTCCATCGGTCTATGGTATTGTGTGTGCATCAAATAGAGGCAGTCCTTCGGTCTATGATGTGTGTACATCAAATAGAGACAGTCCTTCGGTCTATGATATGTGTACATCAAATAGTCCATCGGTCTATGATATGTGTGTGTACATCAAATAGTCCATCAGTCTATGATATGTGTGTGTACATCAAATAGTCCATCGGTCTATGGTATTGTGTGTGCATCAAATAGAGGCAGTCCTTCGGTCTATGATGTGTGTGTACATCAAATAGAGACAGTCCTTCGGTCTATGATATGTGTGTGCATCAAATAGTCCATCGGTCTATGATATGTGTGTGTACATCAAATAGTCATCAGTCTATGATATGTGAGTGTACATCAAATAGCCCATCGGTCTATGGTATTGTGTGCATCAAATAGAGACAGTCCTTCGGTCTATGATGTGTGTGTACATCAAATGGGCCAGTCCATCGGTCTATGATATGTGTGTGTACATCAAATAGTCCATCAGTCTATGATATGTGTGTGTGTACATCAAATAGTCCATCGGTCTATGGTATTGTGTGTGCATCAAATAGAGGCAGTCCTTCGGTCTATGATGTGTGTGTACATCAAATAGAGACAGTCCTTCGGTCTATGATATGTGTGTACATCAAATAGTCCATCGGTCTATGATATGTGTGTGTACATCAAATAGTCCATCAGTCTATGATATGTGTGTGTACATCAAATAGTCCATCGGTCTATGGTATTGTGTGTTCATCAAATAGAGGCAGTCCTTCGGTCTATGATGTGTATGTACATCAAATAGAGACAGTCCTTCGGTCTATGATATGTGTGTACATCAAATAGTCCATCGGTCTATGATATGTGTGTGTACATCAAATAGTCCATCAGTCTATGATATGTGTGTGTACGTCAAATAGTCCATCGGTCTATGGTATTGTGTGTGCATCAAATAGAGGCAGTCCTTCGGTCTATCATGTGTGTGTACATCAAATAGAGACAGTCCTTTGGTCTATGATATGTGTTTACATCAAATAGTCCATCGGTCTATGATATGTGTGTGTACATCAAATAGTCCATCAGTCTATGATATGTGTGTGTACATCAAATAGTCCATCGGTCTATGGTATTGTGTGTTCATCAAATAGAGGCAGTCCTTCGGTCTATGATGTGTATGTACATCAAATAGAGACAGTCCTTCGGTCTATGATATGTGTGTACATCAAATAGTCCATCGGTCTATGATTCATTTATTGAGATTTTTGGGATCAAATAATATCGACAGTTTAAATACCATAATGAGTCAAGTGAGAATGTGGTGATTGGGGGGGGGGGGTATATGAATGACGGATGGCAAACTAAAATAGACAAAGAAATCATTTAGGGTAGTTTGTTACACATTTTTAAATAGTTTTAAAAGAAATGCAAGAACATAAACTGTTAGTATAATATGCATGTACTTAAATGGGCAATAACATTGATGAATTTAATTAACCGGAGACTAACGATTGAGTAAAACTGAATTCTAGTAATTAGTTTCATGAAAATAATAGTTTAAATTTAATTAAATGTCATTGTAAAATCAGTTTTGTTAGTGTACATTAGAATTGACTGTAAGAGAATATTAATTTACAATACAGGTGAATGTCAGTGATTGTTTGTTTACAATACAGGTGAATGTCAGTGATTGTTAGTTTACAATAAGGTGAATGTCAGTGATTGTTAGTTTACAATACAGGTGAATGGCAGTGATTGTTAGTTTACAATACAGGTAAATGTCAGTGATTGTTAGTTTACAGTATAAATGATTGTCAGTGATTGTTAGTTTACAGTATAAATGATTGTCAGTGATAGTCAACATAGGCCTAATCAACGTCAGTTTACAAGTATATATGTATACAGTAACGAGAATGTACCATCTTATTGAATGCATTACTCGACTTTCAATGAATCTGCAATATACCCTCTTCTCTTTTTTTTTTACAGAATGTTGACCAACGGTCACTCGTTGTGCCCTCCCTGAAAAATCTCAATGGACACGCCTCCACAGTGACGAGATGATCCACATCCACACAGGAGGGGGCGGCTTCGCCAGCGGACTGAGCCGGAAGTACCCGAACTCCCTGAACCACACGGACTGGAAGGCGCCCCTAAGATGTGGGATACTCTTCTGCACGTTCAGCTGCGTTCTGTTTGTGATCGGTGTCATCCTGACCTGGCTAGGTATACGTAGAAGTGAGCTGCACTTAAGTATTTTTCAGTTCTTTGAGTTTTTTGTACTTGCATGACCTTTTTTGTTTACCAGCATGGGCAGACAAATGTATTTTCCTTTGATATTATTGAAGTCCACCCTGGTAAGACGCCAACGTCGGAAACGAAATAGCTAACAAAAAGAATATACTAGACCATGACACTGTAGTCAAAACAAAGAAAGATTGTGTGTCTTGCACTTTAGCTAGGTGATTTACTCGAATTCAATCTCAACCAATGGAGGCCATAGTTTTAAACAGTGCTTTTTTTTTCTGGCTGATCGCACCGGAACGGCGTTCCGGCACCCTTTTTTTATTTCTTTGAAAAATTCAAAAAATTTCCTGTTTACTGCACAATATTTTCAATGTTAATTCTTTAATACACGACGGACATAAATAGGATTTCCGGTACTTTTTTTTTAAAAGAAAAGCACTGGTTTTAAACTGGAAGAGCCAAACTATTTAAAAGAAAGGGTAACAGAATTGCGATTAAATTCGCGTACGCTTTGAAGATGCGAGTACAATTTAAACCGAAAAACGCCGCACAATTTAAACAGAATGGGTTTACAATTTAAAACAAAACGGGCCGTATGAATTCATCAAGTCTGCTCAAGATCGAAAGTAAGAATACTGCTTCCTGTACAATTGTTCGGGGTTTCTTGCCTGCGCTTTCGAGTTGATAATTTGTTTTAAACAAATCATCAGTTTTAAATAGATTATGTGGTGTAAATATCAGACGAATAAGTCTAAAATAATTATATCCATTCAGAAGTTTTATTGCTTTTTTTCCTACTATTACAACATGTCTCATTTTCAAATATTACAAAAATAAATCACGAAAATATCAGTCTTGTACGAAACCAAAACAAAACCTGACCACTCCTTAAACTAGGGGAAGCTATTCAACCAATTGATGATAGCCCAAAGTTAAACTAAAGGTCTTTCTCTATTCAAAGGTTTTGCCTGCAAGTTACGGCTTGTATAAAACATAATAATTAAAGAGGCATATAAATATCACACAATGTAAATAGAAAACTCGGTACAAGCAAAACAAATTAGTTATACAATTCATAGAATTAGTTATACAATTTATAGAATTAGTTATACAATTTATACGATTAGTTATACACTTTAAACCAATAAATCTGTACTAACTAAAATTTAAAAAAATATATTCTTTTAAAACTCAAGATCTAAAAAATTTAAAGCAAAAGTGCCTTACAGTTGGGATATTTTGCGTTTCAAACTAAAAGAACTGCACTAGTTAAACCAGCATGGCGAGCAGTTCAAATTAAGCTCTGTTGTCCATCTTCATTTAGACAGACACGATATATTAATACACCACTTCCAGCACTGGACAACAACTAATGAATGATGAGATTAATTAAAACCATGTAAAGTTGTGAAAAAAAAACTCTACCTTTTTCTTTTTAAAGTCTTTATATGAAATAAACCCATCCTGTCTGTTTATGTTTAATTTAATGCTGTGGGAAAATCTCCGTTTCCCGTTGGTTTGTTTATCTGAAAGCATCTGTTTAAAAATAAAGTTGTATAAAATAAAAACTTAATTAAAAAACAAATAAATAGTTTTATAGAATAGCGATTGATTACTAGGACTCTCTCCCTTTTCTTTAGCAAGAACGAAATGTATATTTGCTTAAGAGTTACAGTAAATAACAAAGATCATATATACTTTTCACCGAGCAGAGAATAGCAGGTACACACGAATAACCTACGACCAGCAGTGATAGGACAGGCCCAGTGCCTGCTGGATTGATCGGTTAGGTGGTTTGTTACTTTAACGTTTACATTGGGTAAAAACACAAATAATTGTGTATATATATATATATATGTATATATATATATATATATATATATATATATATATATATATATATATACATATAAATGTAATGTAAATTTACACTTTCCCGTAGATAACGAGTAAGGCTTGGCGGCTAGTATTTCAGTTAATAACTTCCGACCCAAAAGGTCATCACAGGGAATCGAACTCGGGACTCAGGTTGACAGTCGAGCACTCTACACAGCTATATCTCTTGTGGTGCCTCCAAGGCCATTCCACTATCGGCTATAGTGAGCAATGAAAGAATTTCACCATAAAAAAAAAGAGAAACAGTACCATAAGTGATTTATAACAGTGGTCCCCAAACCTTTTTTCTCGACGCGGACTGGTCGACGTTTGGTACTTTCACCGCGGACCGGCCGTTGATTAATTATATTTTACATTGTTTTGATTTACAAAAGTCGCACAATCCCGAGAGAAATACACCACAGTAAATACACCACAGTAAATATACCACAGTAAATACACCACAGTAAATACACCACAGTAAATATACCACAGTAAATACACCACAATAAATACACCACAGTAAATACATAACAGTAAATACACCACAGTAAATATACCACAGTAAATACACCACAGTAAATACACCACAGTAAATAAAAAGGCGATAATTCATTTTTTTTTTGCTTGGGCGGACCAGCACCAACCGATCCACGGCCCCGGGGGGGGGGGGACCACTGATTTATAGGATCTAAGAGAATTCATCTCATCCTTAAAGGGACTTCACACACAAACAACTAAACCGTCTGCCCCGCCCGTCGCCCCCCCCCCCATATGTTACAATGGGCCCTGTCTTCTAAGCTATATTTTTTTTTAGAATTTCATAAATTAATTTCTAATTATATCATTTAAAACGGAAATCGAATCGAAATCGATAAAAAAAAACTTTGGTATCGTCCCATCACTAGACCATAACCTACATAAATAAACAGAGCGATGTTTTCATCTTGACGTATTTGTCTGCCCTTGGTTAATAATGTTTTATGAGATACACAAATACACTGCTTCATACTTTGCACACATCAACACAAAAACTGAATACGTCGGGCAAGAATCAGCTGCGGGACAAGTGAGTTACGTTAGGGTTTATAGAAACGAATATTTAAAAATCATTGCGATGTACGCCAGACTGTGGATGCTCATACGTCGCATCACTGGTGTCGTTATAGCAGGTGTCGTTATAAGAGATGTCGTTATATGGAATGCTGTTATAGGCGTGTAGTTAGTTATAGGGTGTGTCGTTATAGGGGATGTCGTTATAGGGGTGCAGCTATAATGGTGTAGTTATAGAGGATGTTGTTATACGGGATGTCGTTATATGGGATGTCGTTATAGGGGTGTAGTTATAGGGGGTGTCGTTAAAGAGGGTGTGGTTATATGGGGTGTGGTTATAGAAGGTGTCGCTATAGGGATGTTGTATAGGGAATGTCGTTATACGGGATGTCATTATAGGGGGTGTCGTTGTAGGGGATGTGATATGGGATGTCGTTATAAGGGTGTAATTGTTATAGGGATGTAATTATAGGGGGCTGTTTTATAGGGGGTGTCGCTATAGGGGATGTAGTTATAGGGGTGACTTCAAGGGGTTGTCATTAAAGGGGGTGTAGTTATAGGGATTGTAGTTATAGGGGATGTAGTTAAAGGGGGTGTAGTTATAGGAGTTGTAGTTATAGGGGATGTAGTTAAAGGGGGTGTAGTTATAGGGGTTGTAGTTATAGGGGATTTCGTTATAGGGAATGTAGTTGTAGGGAATGTAGTTATAAAGGATGTTGGTACAGGGGATGTAGTTATAGGGGATGTAGTTATAAGGTGGAAGTAAATAATGTGTTACTGCAGTGGTTGTCAAAATCAGATCGAATGAAATTTAGACGAGTCAAAAATAGATATAAAAAAAAATCAACAAAAAAATGTGTTTTGTGTGTTTGTTCAAACAGTAACAATTACTTCAGCCACATTATTATGCCACATTATTCAGCCACAATATTCAGCCACATGATGTAATTCTTATAAATCTAGCGATTAAAAAAATAACGGAGAAATTTTAACGTCCGATCAACTCGAGCAGATAATTGAATTTTTTTCTAGACCTAAAAATCTCATTCATCTAAAACACCAAAAATTAACATTCCCCCCCCCACCCGGAAGTAATTTGGCCAACATGTTTTCATGAAAGAATCAGTTCCATTAGTTCACACCTTCAGTCAGAACGTAGAGAACATTCGACAGGTTTCTTTTTTTTCCCCATTAAATTTCTGTGACGGATTAAGAAATAAATTGTTTTAAGGGTGAGATAAGCGCAGATCCAGTTTGGTGTTATAACTAAGGGCAGTAACCAGGATAAAACAAAAAAAAAAAGAAACGACTGACTTTATTTAATTTTGAAGAAGGGTGATGGGTGGGGGGGGGAGGGGGGGGGGAGACAGAAAGAGAAATAATCGAAAACACAAACAAATACCAAAAGGTCAAAGATTTTTATCGTCTTGATAACTTCTGTTGACATTTTTGAAGTGGGGAAACTGAAAAAAAAAATAGGATGAACTGTCATTTCTCTCTGCCTCTCTCTATTGGTTTCTACTTCTTCCATCTCCCCATCTCTCTCTTCATCTCTCTCTCTCTCTCTCTCTCTCTCTCTCTCTCTCTCAATTTCTATCTCTCTCAATCTCTCTCTCTCTCTCTCTCTCAATCACTATCTCTCTGAGATATATTGAGAAAAGGACGGCTTTCGAGCTAAAAATAAATAAATTTTAACTTCTTTTTTTCTTTACATCCTCTATTCTGACAAGAAACTGTTTTAACCCTTTCAGTCCTGAGTGTATTTCACTGAATGTCGTGAATCTGGTGAACATAAGAATTCCATACAGAACACACAAAAAAACTAGAGCTACAAAATTAGACACATATCCAATTCTGGACATTCAGGCACTGCCTTACATACAACATTGATAGGTCTATGTCATGACTCACATGTAAACCTGGACATTTAGGTACTGCCTCATTTAGAACATTGATATATCTATATGTCCTGACACCACATACAAACCTGGACACTTAACTACAGGTCACTCTATTTGTGTAACTAAGTGGTTCGCAATGTGCTGGTCACTGGAGAGTATCACGTGTGTCGCGATAAATTGTAATTTGTAATTATAGGATCCTGAATACATCCCTCCCCCTTCTCTCTCTCTCTTTCTCTCTCTCTCTCTCTCTCTCTCTCCCTCTCTCTCTTTCTTTCTCCCTCTCTCTCTCTCTCCTTCTCTCTCTCTCTTTATTTCTCCCTCTCTCTCTTTTTCTTTCTCTCTCTCTATCTCTCTCTCTCACTTTATATACATATAAGTGTATGTGTGTGTATGTGTGTGTCCATAACTTCAGCTCTATACCTAACAAAACAGAAAGTTTGTAAATCAACAGTTATAATGATAAATGTGTAATATAAAAATTAATGACAATTTTCTTCTCTTTCGTTCATGGTAGTTATGTTATTTTTTTTAATTATTTCTGTGTTGAGGGGTAGCGAAACCAAATCTGTTATCAAAGTGAACCAGTACTGAACCACGAAGCGTGAAATGATTGAGAACCACTTTTATAACACATAAAACAAAATATAACATGTAGGATTGCTTATTATTTTATACTAGCTGTACCCTGCAAAACCTTTGCATAGAGTTACATCCCCTTAGGCTTCATCGGTAGGCTAGGTTATTATTTTTGGTTTCGGGCAGATCCGATTTTTTCATGATTGGGGAATACTGTTGTATTAATTCTTTACTTTCGATTTAACGCAGAACCCAAATCACTTTTATTTATATTATTTTACTTTATTTTTTTTCTATGCATGAATAATGTATCACATTTTTAATTAGTATATAAATCACTGACATATATTTCTATGTATTTTTCTAATGATATTTTCATGTGTTTATAACAGCATGAAACAAATTCGTTACAGACTATTTGGATATCAGCATGACAGTCTGTGTGTGTGTGTGTGGATGTGTTTTATTTCCATTTTACGCCTTTATTATCATTATTATTTACTAGTGCATATAACAAACTAATGGTCACTAGCACATTTTATATTCCAATTAGTTTCACTTGCATCGTGGGCTGTATTAATTGCCCTTTTTGTTTTTCTTCTACATTGTCTTTAACAGCAATTTAAAAACCAAGACCTGTCAGGGAGGTAACCATAGACTCTCAAAGGGGCGTTACCCACATAAACATTAATCAGTAGGGTGGGGTGCGGCAGGCATGTTTATGATTCTAGCTACATAATACAAACAGCACGCTCCATAACGCATAACTTTTCAAAAATGATCGTAGTATTCAATTGTATATTGTTATACCTTTTATGATGGTAGCATTCAACTGTATATTGTTATACCTTTTATGATGGTAGCATTCGATTGAATATTGTTATACCTTTTATGATGGTAGCGTTCGATTGTATATTGTTATAACTTTTATGATGGTAGCATTCAACTGTATATACCTTTTATGAATGCCAGACTCAAAGAATGAATCATTTATTGTAGATACGGCAGTAGGTTAAAGAAAAATGAACACGTTGCATTTAATAAATAATATTACAATACTGTATTCGGTGTGGCTAAGAAATTGAATAATAAATATGTGAGTAACTGCATTGTGATTATAAATATCGTCAGCTGAGAATTATGAAGCTCTATGTCCAAAAACGAAAATTTTTCATCTGAAGTTACAGTATTATACTTTGTCGTTGTGGGCTCCATCTTCTTTATTTTTGGTATATATAGTGTCAAAATTGAATTCACAACATAACAGTTGTTTTCGGTTCAATATGTACAAAGTACACAAACGTGAACTTTAAATTTCATTTTACTCAAAATCACTTTTTGTGGACATAGAGCCCCATAATTCTCAGCTGACGATATGTTGCGTAAAGTAATAGAAGTCAATAAACAAACTGAAGCTATTCAATGTAAGACATAGGTCACTGGTAGACCAATAATCCAAGTAAATCGATAAACAAAAAAAAACTCTTTATTTCAATTATATTAAAAAAATATAAAGTCATTAGTAGACAGTTCTGAAAGACATCACCAAACGCATGAAAGAAAAAGAAAAAAGAGTAAGCACCTAATACGACAATTGTTTCTGTCTAAAACATGTGGATTGACCAAAGAGACAATAGAATTATTTCCAAAAAAAAAACTAATGATGTGTGTACATCCAACTTTTTAACCCAAATAATTAATTTAAAAAAAAACCGGTCACAACTCGACAGTCTTGGTTACTAGCTAGTTATCTGCATCTTACTATAGTTTATCTATGAGCATCTTACAGTGTGTTAGTGTCAGCACTTATCTGTAGGTGTTATATCTTTATTTTTAGTTATTTTCACTTTTTGTTAGTATGTATGAACAATAATTATAGACAATGAAAGTTAGTTTATCAGGAATAGTACACTGGGAATAATTACAAAATGAAATGTATGTTTGTTAACTGTTTGTGTGTAAGAGCTGAATGTCTGTTGGTATGTAATAGCTGAATGTATGTTGGTATGCATGAATTGAATGTATGTTAGTATGTAATAGCTGAATGTCTGTTGGTATGCATACATTGAATGTATGTTAGTATGTAATAGCTGAATGTCTGTTGGTATGCAAGAGCTGAAAGTCCGTTTGTATGTAAGAGCTGAATGTCTATATGTAATAGCTTGATTGATTACTGTTTGTTTGTGTGTAAGAGCTGAATGTCTGTTGGAATGCAAGAATTGAATGTCTGTTGGTATGTAATAGCTGAATATCGGTTTGCATTTTAATATTTTTGAAATATTTAACTGTAAGTTCGTATGTATATGTGTATGGTTTGTATGTATTTAATGTCTTTTTGTTTAAATATGTATGATGAATGTTTTATATGGACGTCCCTTTTAATTATAGCTACTGTGTGATTGTATGTAACTGATGTATGTTTGTATGTTACTGATGTATGCTTGTATGTAACTCTTGTATGTTTATATATAGCTATTGTATGTTTGTATTGCACTATTATATGATGTATGTAACTGTTGTAGGTCGGTAAGTACCTATTGTATGTTTGTATGTCACTGCTGTAAGTGTGTATTTAACTGATGTATGTATGTTTGTATGTCGCTACTGTGTATTTGTATGTAACAGCTGTACGTTTGTATGTAACTGCTGTACGTTTGTATGTAACTGCTGTACGTTTGTATGTAAATGCTGTATGTTTGTATGTCACTGGTGTATATTTGTATGTAACTGCTGTACGTTTGTATGTAAATGCTGTATGTTTGTATGTCACTGGTGTATATTTGTATGTAATTGCTGTACGTTTGTATGTAACTGCTTTACGTTTGTATGTAAAAGTTGTATATTTGTATGTAACTTCTGTATGTTTATATGTCACTGCTATATGTTTGTATGTAACTGATGTATGTTTGTGTGTAACTGCGGTGTGTGTATGTCACTGCTGTATGTTTGTATGTCACTGCAGTATGTTTGTATGTCCACTGATGTATGTTTGTATGTCACTGATGTATGTTTGTATGTAACTGCTGTATGTTTGTATGTCC
>JAGDYQ010000110.1:2170642-2536456 GCA_021962125.1 Bulinus truncatus | reverse complement strand
TGGTATGTTATATTGAGCGTTATATATGGGCAAGGTTTGTGTCATTTAGTAGTTTCAACATCTAAACAAAACTAAAACCACCATCAAAAAGAACCTCGTACATTATCATTTAAAAAGGTTTCATTAATAATGGGTTAAAAATATGAATATCCATCTCTTTATGTTGGAGACGTCAATCTTTACCACCTAAAATAATCCAAAACGCTTCAATTATTTAGGTGAAATTTACAAAAAATGTGATATTATTACCTTAATAATTATAGCCATAAATTAAGGTTGAGACAATCAGTCCAGTCATTTAGCTTCTTTCAATTATTTTTTTTACGTTTGCGTTGTGACAAATTACTTCTTTGGAATACATAATTTGTTCATTCATTTTATGAATGACTTCTTAATAAATCAAAGTATAAATAAAATTAAACTGCTATCAATTGTTAATCACTTCTAAATAATATTATATCCATCTACCTATCTATCTATCTATCTATGTCACAATCTCGCCTTTGTAGGGCTGTTGTGATGGCCGTTGTCAATGGGTAATCTAAGTAACTGAGCTGAATGCGTGAGGTCAATAATTTATTTGTGTACAGCCACGTGACAATTAAATGCAATACAGAACGACTCAAGTCGGGTGCGTATATGATAAACAACACTTGACTTTATTCAACGTAGATACATATAAACATATAGTTCTAAAAAGAACTCTTAGCGGAGCGAGCGCTAAGTTTACAATATGCAAACCATACGTTCTAAAAAGAAGTTTACATTCGGGAGTCTAAACAGACTCGTATAACGTGGACCTCTCGTAAAAGAGAGTGTGTGTATAGTCATCCCCGCAAGGGGATGGACTGCGCACCGATTACTAAAACTCATCTCTTTTTATATCATTGGGTCCCTTAATCTGTTCCTTGTCCCAACATACATCAACGTCATGTCACCCAGGTGTGCTGGGCAACGGTACCACATGATATGGCGCGAACGCTCTGTTATCATCCGGCCTGGACAAGTACTGCATGTCAGTCCAACGTGATAAAGGTGAAGGGTGGATTGATGTTTACGCGGGAAGATGTCTTAAATACAGTTTGTAACAATCTATCTATCTATTTCTCTCTCTCTTTCTCACTCTCTCTCTCACTGTCTCTCTCTCTATCTCTCTCTCTCTCTCTCTCTACATATATATATATATATATATATATATATATATGTATACATATCTACATAACCACCCATCAACTTACCAACTACCTACTGTTTAGTCGGAAATTCGATCTTGTCGACACAGTCAAATTTGAAAACGGTGGTCTGACTATTTAGGGACAATTTATAAATAGGCAAAAACTGTTCAGAGATTAAATGTATTTAGAACTTAAGTCTATTCAGGAACAAGATATTAACAAAAAATTGTAAGTCTTGATTGGGACTCAGTCTAGTGAGATACATTTTAATAATCAGTCACCCTGTCTAGTCAGATTCTAGTTTAGCCAGGGCACGGTCTATTTAAAGGCACTGTAAATTCATTCATTTTAGACGCTGTCTAGCTTGAGACACACGCTACTGTGCCAGATTTTTTTTTTATTTCTAAACAGGCAAACAGCACAGCTTTAAGGGTGACTGATTTGTATTTAGAACAAGAATTGAAAACACATAACCTTAGTTAACCAATTTTTTTTTAAACTGGTAATAAAAAAGGGGAAAACATTTTGTTAACAGATTAAAGATTTAAAACCTAAATTAATTTTGCTTCGATCAATAAATCTATCATTATCGATAATTATAATTTGCAAACTAATTGTCTATTAAAAAGGCTAAATTTGTTTCAGATATGCTACTGTAAAAGTATACACATACTGCTATGTTTAACAGATATGCTACTGTAAAATTATACACATACTGCTATGTTTATCAGATATGCTACTGGGAAGTATACACATACTGCTAATGATTCCTACAAGTTTGTTTACTTTTCAGAGATATTCCCTTGGTGGTCAATAAAAGTTTCAAGTGTCAGCACATCAGTTTTAACAGAGAAGTGGTTAGATTCGGACGATTCAACGTGTGTCTTTGATGGGTCAATTTCACTTGTCGCCATCTACTTACCACTTAAATCTATTTTCTTTTTTATCAGATTATCTGTTGGAGATCCAGGTATTCTATATTTTTACATTTTATGCTTAGAGTAAAATTATTAGTTATCTATATATTGAAAATGAGTGATAAACTATTATCCGTTGTACTTTTAAAGCTAATTACTCGACTATAACCCTCTGTTCTAGGTAATAGACTAATACATACTGTACATATGTCTAGGTTCTTGACTAATACCTACTGTAATTTAAGTCTTGGTACTATAGAATGCCTAGGAAAAGTATGCAGAATTTAAAAAATTTATACTTTGCCTAAAATCACCAGGCATTCTATACATTGCCTAGGCATTCTATAGAATGCCGGCATTTCACACTTTGCCGGTAACATATACATCAAGGGTCTAGGACTTATGGTTGCTGAGATCTAGGGTGATGTTAGACGGACAGACAAAACGGGGACAATAGCGCATTTTTTCTCGTAAAAAAAACGACTAAACAAGTTTCGACATGGTTCTCAATGAAATTACATTAATTAACTTTTTTATGTTTAACAGGGCTTGCTTATAATTTTACTTTGACTTTTGAAACTGATACTGACACTGTTGTGAGACGATTCCCCTGTCGAAGACAAATGTTTACTCTGTCAACAGCAGAAGTGTTGACGTACGGTGTGAGAATAGTGAGTTCATTAGCAGGATTATCTTGGAAGGAGAAGGAATTACTTCTCTTTGCTCCGTTTACGTCTCGTCTGGTATGTAGCAGTTTTCGATGGATTTTTGAGTAGAATCATGCATAAGCAAACATATTTTGTAAACATTTGATAACCTTTTTTTTTATTTTTTTAAACTATATAATTTTTACTACTTTTTAAAAAGATGAATGATCAGAGATGGACGTGCCTAAAATTATCTATAAATATGTATGGTATATTTTATATTTGTCAGCAAATTATGATGATCTCAATGTCAAACTAAAACGATTTTAAAATTTTGACATTTTTTTTTAAAAAGCTATTTATTTAAACGGCTTTTAAAAATTACCCCCGATATAGTAGGAGCACAAAGGGTATTATACATTTCTTTCCATTTTGATAACTACGTATAGTAATAGCAAGAAAAAAAGCTTGGGGAAGGGCTAGGTGGCGCTTTGATTGTGATCTACATAATGAAGTTAGCGTATTTATATCCAAGATAGTCAGGTTTACTTCTTTTATCTCATTAATGTCTTCATTAGCATGGATAGTAAATCCATACCATTTACGTTCCATTATTAGTGGTATTTGATATGTGGGAGTAAGACATTATTTCATCACAAGTACTTTTATATCAATGTCTATCTTGCCAATTACAGTGTGACTGGAAGGAACATTTGTATAACGAATCCTCACATTTTAAAAAATATGAATCTTGTAAATACAATTTATAATTGTGATGAAATTATTCATTTGTTTATGCATTGCGCATTTTGTTTACGTTATCAAGACCCAATACACAGAGGTCAAAATGTTATTAACTTGTAGTTTCCAAATTGTAACGCGATTTATAGTTTTATTATTATCATCTCCCTTTACCAAAAATAAGCATGTGATAAAACACTTAAAATACAATTGTTTAACAGGTACAGATGTCTTTTACATGAAGACATAAGTTAGTGATAAAAGTGTCCCTTTTAAAGCCGATCATCAGGTTCAAATGAAATAGAGTTCATCCGTCTCTCTGTCTGAAGTCCCTGTAAGGATGAGATGAAATCTCTTAGATCCTAAAAAATCTCTCATGGGACAGCTTTTATGATGCATTTCTTTCATACCAACAAAATCCGATCATGCAATTGCGATGGAGTCACCACGGGATAGATAGCAAGAACTGAAGTCATGAACTGAGATATTCATTGGTCGTCACCGTAGATCGAGCGCTTTACTACAGTCACACACACACACACACGCACATCTTACTGCCACTACGTCATTAAGAAAAAGAAATTTCAATAGATTTAAACAAGAAAACAAATGGATATCAGTTGTACTCTGTTTCTCTATAGGTCGTAATGTCGCCCTGAATCAGCCAACTGAACAAACCTCCACTAACGGCACTTATTACGCCGGGGCGGCTGTAGACGGTGACACCAGTACAACGTCACCTTACGGAAGCTGTACATTGACTAATGCAACAGAAGTTTCACAGACATGGACATTGACATTCAATGGACCTGTCATAGTGAACAATTTTGAGATATACAGCAGAGGTATTTTCTCTGTCCTGATTTTCTCTGTCTCACTTGATTTTGTTTTAACTACTTGTATGTCAGTCTGCTAGCCGAATATAGATCAATTCCTAGCGTCAACAATCGGGTAGGTATTTACATTACCTATGATTTGGTAGATTAAATAATTATACAACACAGAAAATATGTGAGTAATTTCAACAGTCTCAATGTTTAACATATTAGAGAAAATAACAGACATAATCTGTATAAATAATAGCGGTCTGGTGTGTGCATTATATCGAAAGTAGAAATTCAAAATTCAAAACCTCTTGCTAGCGTCTCGACTCGATAACTGTTTGCTTTTTAACTCCCCTGTTTGATTAGTTTATGTGGTATTCTAACAAGTAACTCAAAGGCCAAAATTTGTAATGAATCCCTTTAATTATTTTTATGTTTTTCTGTATTTTTCAACATATTGCATATTTAAATTGTAATAAAATCATTAAAATTCGGATCTTTCCGAAACTAAAAATAACCTGGCCTACCGATCAAACCGAAGGGAATATAATTCATTGCAAAAGTTTAGCAGAGTACAGCTAGTATTAGTTTTAAATGCAGAATGCAGTACTTTCTCACACATAAAGCAGCTATCTTGTCGTCCTTTTGGGGAAGCCGTTCTATAAATATAATCTATGACGTCCCGATGGTACATTTTTTTTTTTTTGCTGAATGGGAGCACCGTCGCTTTAATAAAAAAAAATCCTCTATGACGTCAATTCCCGATTGGTGCTCTATCGTGCCTTCTTGCTGCAAAATGGCATAATAAAATAGTTATTTTTTAATTTGCAGTGCATTTTTATAAAAAAAACTTTTTTTAATGCTTGTTTTAATTTTAGCATGAACATACATTTTAAATGTATTTTGGCTACAATAATTGTTCATGTTCTTTGGTGCCACTTAGAGGACATAGATATACTTATATATATATATATATATATATATATATATATATATATATAATATATATATATAATGCTATCGCGCTCAAATATATATATATATATATAGCTCACCATTTTCAACTCCAACTGAGTGCCTAATAGGGTTGTTAGTATCGAAGTATCGGTATCGGCCGATACAGTATCGGCGATACTTTTTTAGTATTGGTTGCTGTATTGCCGATACTTTTTGTATCAAGTATTGATTTGTGAATCGCCGATACAGTTTAAGCAAAAACATTCGATACTCGATACCGATACCTTTCTATTGCCACTATTTGCAGAAAAACAATAGCGATTTTAATGCATTGTCATATACATAAAATTCAATCCCTACTAGTAGCCATCAACCCTACCAATATTAACGGCAGCCTACTCCCCATCAATACAACCACGGTCGGCGAGTTGAAGGAGAAATTTAGTTTTCATCTTCTTTTGAAGTTTTTGCTTTGCGCGCCGATGTCTATAAATGTTATTCTTTTTTTTTTATCACTCATTTACTTTCTTTCTGTCAACTATTTGTTCAATGTTTTAATGAAATACAGAAAGGTTTATTTTTTTATCGATCTGTCAGTTATACACACACACACATACACACACACACACACATATATATATATATATATTGTTGAGATCGGACCCCCCTCCCTCCACCACAGTACCCCATATTACGTCCCCACCCCTTAAGCACAGTTTAAAGTGACCAAAATCAAAGCCCTATTGTCAGGCTTTGATGTCCGTAACGCCCTCCCCCTATTCTTCTCCCGAAATCAAAGCACCACTGGACTCTGGTCAAACCTCCGAGTCAGGCTTTGATTGTGTAACGCCCTGCCCCCAATCTCCTACCGAGATCAAAGCCCTACTGGAATCAGGCCGAAACACCCCTCCTCCACCCATCCCCACCCACCAGATCGGGGACCAGAAGTTTTAAGTGAGTGTGTTGTATTAGTGTTAGATTGGAGTTTGGACAGAGATGTAGTTATATAGATTCAGTGTTGGATTAGAGTTTGTATGAGATAGTCGTGCAGTCACGAGTAGTTTAAATAAAGTTCATTTATTTTATATTTCAAATCAATAAGCGTTGACTTATCTGTTGATATACATGTGTGTTTCACTGTGTGTTCATTATCTACAAAAGAGCCCGTAACATTTATGGCACCTCCGACGTGAACTCGTGACTGCGGAGTAAGGAGTTATTGTGAAAATTGCTGTCAATGCAAACGACGTTGTGAGTATTTTCTTCTGTGGATTATAAGTGAGCTACGGACATAATAATGTTTAACTTGTTGTAAATCTGCTGTCGACCATTTGAACTGTTCTGTGATGAGAAATGTTGTTGCTGAGTTGGCTGCAGTTAAAGTACTGGTCTTGTCGACGTTTTGAATAGTTTATTTTTGCCTTTAAACTGATGTTTATATGTAACAGAGATTGCTGTTGAGCTGATGGTTATATGTAACCGAGGTTGCTGTTGATGATGCTAATGTGTAACCCAGATTGCTGTTGAGATGAGGTTACTGTCTAATTAATGTCGCATAGTACTATGCTTTTACTGCAATCTATAGTACGTATGTTATTTACTGCTATATTGCACTTCATTGCTGGTTGCTGTTGTTGCCGACGTGTTTGATGTTGCTGACATAGCTAATGTTGCTGATTTGAAGTTATTAGTAAACTGACAGTGTTGTTGAACTGAAAGTGTTTAAAAGTGGTCCCAGGATATTGTCATTTATTGTTTAGAGCCACGGACTGTGTTTTATTTTTATCTTTCTTATTCATTGGATCAAGTTCGGAGTATCGAAGATTTACAGATAAGTTGTATTTATTTAGAATTTTTTGTAAGAGTTTTTTAATGTAACTTAATTGTTCACTGTTCCTGGTAAAATTCTGTATTTCGTTTTTTGTTAAATACAGTGGAGGTTAAAATAGGGTTTACCTGGAACAGCTATAACATTTATTTAAGTTCATTGGTTTTATTTCACTGTCGATTTTAATTAGCAGTGGTGATCTGTTCAATTTTTTGTATTATTGCTACTTACTTCTATTTGTTGGCGTATATTGTTTACAGTGCCATGGCAACCTTAACAGCTTTAATTGAGAATGGTAAGTTCCTTGGACTTACCGGGCAGGAGTTGCGTGATTGAGTTAAGCTAAGAGATGCCGAGGAGAAAGAAGAGAGACGCGAGGAGATAGCAAGAAACAAAGAGAGGGAGGATAAGGAGAGGGAAGAGAGACGCGTGAGGGAGGACAAGGAGAGGGAAGAGAGACGCGTGAGGGAGGATAAGGAGAGGGAAGAGAGGTGCGAAGAGAGAATGATTAGGAAGCTAGAGGCGGAAAATGCGAAAGAGCGTTTGGAGCTCGATAGAGCAAGAGCAAGCGAACCCCCGAGTACCATGAATAGCGAGAGACTAACTACGCCTACCCTGAAGTTACCATATTTCAGTGAGGATGTGGACAGTATGGACACATACCTATCACGTTACGAGCTGTTGGCAAGTAGTGCGGGGATAGCAGAGGGTGAATGGGCGTCCTCACTTTTGACATTTCTCCGGGGTAAAGCCTTGGATGTCTGCTTGAAATTAGACAGAGTGGAAATAAGGGATTACAAAATAGTAAAAGACGCACTGATGCGGATGTATGGAAACACCTCTGAGGGGTATAGGGACAAATTTCATAACATCCGTCCGTCCAGTGATGACGATCCGCAGATATTTACAACAAATCTTAGTTTGTATTTCGATAGGTGGGTGGCATTATCGGGTATAGTACAAGAGTATAAAAATCTGAGGGAACTTATATTAGTTGACAAAGCCGTAGACGCGTGTCATAAGGATGTTATAGCATTTTTAAAAGAGAAGGGGCCGTAATCGTTAGAGGAAGCTACCGACCTCTTAAGAAAATACAAATCAGCACATCCAGAAAACCCCATATCGAAAGCAGACACAGAACAACGACAAGACGTTCTATGTTATGCCAGGGCAGTCACACAACCTGTTTGTAGACATAGCTCTAGTCCCGGACGTCACAGAAGCAGTTCTAATGACCGCCGTGACAGAGACAGATCGTGTTACTCATGCGGGAAGGGCGGACATCTTGCGAGGGACTGTAAGGATGACAAAGTTAGTAGTTTAACATGTTTCTCGTGCAACGGCAGGGGGCATACTTCACGATATTGCACCAAGCCCAAGAGAAACTACCCTGGCAGAAATACATATCTGACAAACGATTACAGACAGAGACAGAGAGAGAGCGCTAACCCGGTGCTAGCAATACTAGCCACAGGTCATAGTCTCAAGTTCTACCCTGGGTTTGTGGGTGACACATCAGTAAACGTGTTACGTGACACTGGGGCTACAGTAGTGGGTATCAGAAGATCTCTGGTTAAAGATCATGAGTTTACGGGGAAAACAGGACATTGCGTGTCATTTGTAGGAGGTATACACGAGTAACCCCTCGCCATGATTAAAATCAAGACCCCTTTCTATTCGGGCATGGTACCTGCCTTTGTAATTGATGATCCACCCTATGATGTTCTAATTGGGAACATCCCTGGCGTGGTAGAATGTAGTCCCGTGGAATTAGACAGTTGGGTAAGACAGAATGCACCCATGCAGAACTGTAACGCCGTGACTACGAGGGCACAAGGGATGAGGGATAAAGACATTTCCTGCCAGGAACCTCACATTGACACTGACTACTCAATAGAAAGTCCCAGTACAGACCAGGTTATGAGAGAGTTAGACGTAGTTACAGAGACTGCCGTGGCGAGCCAAAAGGAAGTATCTGTTAATGAGAATGGCAGATCCCTAGACGGACAGGTTGGGGACGGAGTTGACAGGGTTCGTGTAGACAAGAGCTCATTTCGGTATGACCGACAACATCATGATGGTAGAAGAATGAACTACACTTTCCGTGGGGATAATTATCTCAGGTACTGTTATAGAAATACGGGTGAAGATGCATATGGTAGAAGAAGGGTAGAGCAATACTTTAGGCCTCATTACCCTGATCAGTATTTCTCTTCTAAGTCAGTACCAAGAAATAATCGGGTTGATAACGATTGTTATCAAATGAGAAAGCCTAGATATGGGTTCTTTCAAGGCAGGGAGAGGGATTTAGATTGCAACTGGCGGGAGCATATGGTCAAATAGATTAATCCTGTACCTCGTGACATCATTATTTCATATGTACCAGTATTGGTTAATGTTTCTAATTAGATAACCTGTTGGTTTTTTTAGGATTTTGATGATGTATTTTGGTGAATATGTGGTTTTGTTATATTTTTTTGTTGACCAGTTTATTTGTTGTTGAAATATGTATCATTTGGTTATTACGTTACTTAGCTTTTTTCAATAATTTTTCTACGCATATTATAGCTAACTAGTAATTGACAAGTGTTATTAAATATAGTTATGAGTTGACATTAATTCCTGTTTGCATTACCGTACTGTTCTATCTTAATTTCTGTGTAATGGTAACTGTAATGGTCGGGGTATATTTTCATTAGTACTTTTATACCATCCTAGGTTTTGCATAATAATTTTTGTGTTGTAAAATATTCGTAAGATAGATATATTCTCTCACTGTATTGATGTTGGGTGAGAACTAATGATTGTCACATGACTCCTCACATTGGCTTATAACTTACATTTTAAATATAAGTATTTTGCCTAATGTAATTAATTGATTAATTTAATAGTGTTCTCTGATTTTTGTTCTTATTGGCCGTGAGTGACGAAGCACTAGAAATTATGGCCATTTGTTGATACACTCTTACCAGTTGTAACAATCTGTTGAGAGGTGTTATCTCTCTCTGTAAATATAGAATTCTTTTATTAATTTTAAAACGTTATGTTGTACCAGTTTTTGTTTTTTCATTGTTTCCCTCTATAAAAAGAGGCCTGTATGTTATAGAAGATTTATAATGGGTTAGTACAGTAGAAAACTTTGGGATGACATTTTGTTTAGTGACAGATTACGATCCCTTAGTTTGTAATTGGTGTTATTTATGGTACTGGGATTGTGTGTATATATATAATTTGCTCATGCTTTACTGAAATCTGTTATAATTAATTGTTTTTGTGTTATGCAATCTCTTGTAAACTGTTAGATGTACCAATATAAGTAAATTGCTTATATTTTAATTCTCATTTTTTTTGAGTTAAGATATTGTAGTTAGAACCAAGCAAATTGGTTTGATAGACTGTAGAATGGGTGGCCCTTCTGTTAGAAGGCATAATTTTAGAAATGTCTCTTGTGTATTTATCAGCATATCATTTGAACAATAATAATTATGTAACTTCCAAATGTATGATTTTTTTTTTTTTTTTTGTTGGTTAGTAGATCACCCCATTTTCCTGGGTTTATGATCAATTGTTTACATACACTTGTACTTTTATTATTTTATATACATTTCAGTTTGCATGATTGCATCATGCTTACTGACAAGGAGGGAGATGTTGAGATCGGACCCCCCCTCCCTCCACCACAGTACCCCATATTACGTCCCCACCCCTTAAGCACAGTCTAAAGTGACCGAAATCAAAGCCCTACTGTCAGGCTTTGATGTCCGTAACGCCCTCCCCCTATTCTTCTCCCGAAATCAAAGCACCACTGGACTCTGATCAAACCTCCGAGTCAGGCTTTGATTGTGTAACGCCCCGCCCCCAATCTCCTACCGAGATCAAAGCCCTACTGGAATCAGGCCGAAACACCCCTCCTCCACCCATCCCCACCCACCAGATCGGGGACCAGAAGTTTTAAGTGAGTGTGTTGTATTAGTGTTAGATTGGAGTTTGGACAGAGATGTAGTTATATAGATTCAGTGTTGGATTAGAGTTTGTATGAGATAGTCGTGCAGTCAAGAGTAGTTTAAAAAAAGTTCATTTATTTTATATTTCAAATCAATAAGCGTTGACTTATCTGTTGATATACATGTGTGTTTCACTGTGTGTTCATTATCTACAAAAGAGCCCGTAACATATATATATATATATACATATATAAGTATATACTGTTAAGTGTTTAAAGGTTTTATAGCAATAAATTATATAGGCCTACAGTACTGTATACTTTTGTGTATGTATGTTAATTGAATTGTTGATTCATTTGTGCTTATTTATATTTATGTCTTGTTTTTATTTATTGATTCATTTTTTTAGTATTTTCTACATTTCATTAAAATAATTAATTGAGTGATATTAAATTCTAAATCTATGGTGTAATTAAAATTGAAAACTGTGTAATAAAACAATATCATATAATTAGCACATATTATATTATTAAATAATATACTGTGTTCATCAAATTGAATATAGATACATGAACATAAACAAATTTTAAAAAATTTTGTAAAATGACACCCTTTGATCTAACCGCATGGCAATTTTCAAACGTTCAAATCAAAATTTGTATCGTCGGCTTTCATTTTTCATCCTTGCTTCCTTCTTTCTTTCATGTGTCAACGTTATTCATTATTTCTTTCGTTTTATTTTGGTTGTAGTAACAGATTATACAGGCCCGTAGCGTACGGGGGGGCGGGCCCCTCTGCGTTATGTCTGCCCCTCCTGCTACTGCCTGGCCCCTGCTGTAGAATGCCTGGACCCTGCTGTAGAATTTTCACACTACGGGGCTGGTTTGTACTGTCATCACATTTAAAACATTGAAGTACGCACTAGCACCAATCGTTGCACTCAGTGATCAGTCGAGATCAGTTGTTGGGTATGACTAAAATATAAGCCTATATCCCCATATCATATTTGGTGGAGCTTTGTATCACAAATATAGAAAATATGGGTTATTTTTTTGTTTTGCATAAAAAAGTTCACCATCCAATCGACACGAATATTTTAGAAAATAAAAATTTTCAAATATTTCGATTAAGGTTTCACTATTACAAATACTTCAGCAGAAGTGTTACTATTAAGCGATTCGTCCTATTTCTGCAACCGTGCAGTAAAACAAGCAAAAAAATCTGAAGATTCAGATATCTGTATGTTGAATGTACTAAAGCTGCACCACCCTGCAGAGTAAGTTGAATGGTAAGTGCACTGCAGGCACGCTTTAAGATTTTTACAACTTCTGCCTTGTGATCCAAGTTGTCTGTTCAGTTGGTCTTAAATTTTGGATTGACCACTACTGCCAGTTTTGCCTCTGGATCAGAAAATATAAAATCGAATCGCGCTTACATGAAATTAATAATATCTCTGGCAAGGGGTTCACACCCCGTGAGAGGGTGTTTATGTCGCAAAATCATAACCTGTAGTTTACCTTTTATAACGATTAGTGTGGGCATTAAATAGCCAAATACAATATTATTTTTTTTTCCCAAATGCCCGGTCCACAACACAATGGATCAAATACTTCAATGTATTCCGCTCTGAATATTTTCTGCTGCGGAGTAAGTCTCTTGATGTCAATGTTATCAAACACCATATCAAGTTTAACTTCTAATTCTGGATTGGATAGTAAACAATGAAATTTCGCAACAGAATCGTAAATGGAATTCCACCTAGTGTCTCCGGGAGTAACGAGATACGTGCCGATTGCCGCAACCAAAGATGAGCGATTTTGTTTGTTTCAGATAGCTACTAACTTTAACCAGGACGAATTGCTTAATAGTAACAGTTCTGCTGAACTAGACAGATATCTTGGAGATAACTCATCAGAAATGCTTCATTAGCAGTGTCTATCCAAGCATTAAGAAACTATACCTGCAACTAAACACTGGACTTACGGCTAGTGCTGCAGTTGAGCGACTGGTTTCATTGGGTGGGCGTGTTTTTATGTCATTACGTTCTAGGCTAAGCAATGATCATTTTGAAATGATGGTCTTCTTACGTGCTGCCAAATGGTAAAATGATTAGCATTAAAATTGTGCTTTGACGTTGTATTTTATTGTTTTTACATTTTTTAAAAAAAACCTCAGAAAGTTGCACTCATTATATTTTAAATAAAAACATTTTGTTGTTCTTAAAAGTATCGGTATTGTAGCGATCGATTTTAGCGATACATTTTTACTTGAGTAATTGTATTGGTATTGACGATACTGTTTCCATGAAGTATTGGTATCGGTATTGATGATACAATTTAAGAGTATCGTTAACAACCCTGGTGCCTACTAGCCGGTCCGGGTACCGGGCCTTTGTTAACTATTGTTGCGATAAAGGTGGCTCACATTGATATATTATTATTTTTTTGGCTTTTAATTGGATTATTTTTTTACTAAAAACATTTTTTGATGATTGTGTTGTGCTGCAATTAACAGTATATTTTAGTTTATGAAAGACCGAATCTATCGGCCCCTTGCATAACTACCCATGTCTTTCTCCCTTTGGTAAACTATAACACTGGTAAACAGTGAATTCGTTGCCAGTGATATTTGAATCATTTTATACAAAGTCAACGATGCTGATTTAGAATATGTAAGTGCTTTTGCTAGATTGGCTCTATTTTACGAGATAATTAAAATTAATTAAAAAATGTATGCACCGTATTTGGAATTTGTCAAGAATTGCATGAAGTATAATAGTATACTAACAAATAGTAGTGAAAATGTTAATAGTTACTCAGAAATTTGTTAAAAAATATGTGTAATAGTGTTATAGAAGAAAACATTTTCATTTGAAAAACTAATTATGTCTAATTAATTAATTAATTAATTTGTTAATTGTCTATGGTAATGCATTAGCAAATCGCTGTTTGCTCGACTTCCTTTTGTAAGTGTCGTTGGTGCAATTGCGTTGGAAGCTCCAACAGTAGTCAGCCATCATATGTATGTCCCATATTCCTTGATATCTCTCCTCCATCACCCTCATATCCTGATGGAACCTCTCGCCTTGTTCCTCACTGAAGTCCCCAAGGTTACCTGGAAATTTGTCTAAATGACTGTGCAGGTAATGTACCTTGATGCTCATATTTGTTCCAATGTTTCTGATGTTAGCGAGCATATCTTGCACCAGTTCTTCGTAATTCTCTGATCTGTTATTACCTAAGAAGTTCCTGACAACTGAAACAAAATTGTTCCATGAAGAAGCTTCGATGTGATCCATGAAATTAGTAAAATTTTGATCATTGATGAGTTTTCGAATCTGAGGACCGTCAAAAATCCCAGGTTTCAGCTTCTCCATGCTCAGCTGGAGAATGATCTGCAAATATACCTGAAGCAATTGCCAGATTTGTCCAAAACCTTAACAAATTGTTTCATTAAAACTCATTTGATATGAAGCGGTGGGAGAATGATCTTATTTTCTTTACCTACATTCATGGTTTCCCTTGCAGGCCATGCCACTCTTGTCCAAAGATCTTGCCTTGCCCTGCTATCCCAAAGGCACATGAAGCATGGGTATTTTGTGTATCCTGACTGCTGTCCAAGCAAGACGTTTACTATTTTTAGATCAACAAAAATTGACCACTGATGCTCATAATAACGGACTTTCTGCAATACTGTTTTGATATTCTCATACTCTTCTGTAAGTGTTGTTGAGTGAGCAATGGGAAGAGATGCATAACGGTTACCATTGTGTAACAGAATACATTTCAAGCTTCTGATGGAACTGTCCTATTTGGGGCAGAAGTCCAGGGATGTCATTAAAGTAAACAAGATCTTCCTCTTGGCTGAAATATGGAAGAAGAAACTCTTCTCTTTTACGATAAAATGTTATTTTAACTTCTGGTTTGAGAAAATTTCTTTCATTGAGCCTGGACGCTAAAAACTCAGATGCTTGCTTGGACAGATTTAGGTCTCGTATTAGGTCATTGAGTTCTTCTTGGCTGAATGGTTGAGGTGTTGAAGAACTTCCTTCATAATCGCTCCCACTGTTTTCACCTGCCAAAAACTCCAGATCTTGCCCTTCGTCGGAGTCTGATGGTAAAATCTCTAATAATCCAGTAAACACTGGTATAGGAACTTCACTGCTATGTGGAATTGGTCTCCTTGCAGATTCAAGATCAGGATAATCCCAGTTAGATTTCTTGTGGCGATTGAAGCCTTTTAACATTCACAATACAAAAATAAAAATCACCAAAATGGTCTTTCGGCTCTCGCCATACCATTGGTACACCCAAACTTAGACTTTTCTTCTCACCATTTGTCCACTGCTGTAGGCTCTCCACACAGTTTTTTCAGACCTTATGGGGAGCCCAAGACTTGTCTTGGTTTCCCAGCTTCACACCGAAATAAGCCAAATATGCCTGCTGCACAAAGTCGGTTATATTTCTTCTTTGCTTTTCAATCAAGTATTCTCCACAGATGTAACAGAATACATTCGGATTATTTTTGCAGCATCTTCGTGATGAACTCGTGATGTCTTTAGAAAGCAGCAATAAAAGAGAAAAAAATAAACCAAGTTATAACTTGGTATATTTAAATTAAACAACAGACACCAAACTTATTGCATTTATTTTACACAATAGGTACAATCATATTTTTAAGGGTGTCCAATATCTCAGAAACTAGAGCCAATTCAGCAAAAGCAATGGCAGTTTTGAAATCAGCACTCATGAATTGCTATACATTCATTCAAACATTCTTGGCAATTCGCAAACATTTTTTTTGTTGGGCTGTGTAATATCAGCCCGCGCAGTGATATTTGTTTATAAAAACAAAGGTACAGGTATGCCGTCATATTATAAATAAATAACACTGAAAATAGTGCGTTAATGAAAGGTCTACGCTGCTCCAGTTCGTTCGCAAGAAAAAAATGGCATTGATCCTGCGTAACTTTCAATTTACATTAACATTTATTTTAAATGCATACATATCTAATTATTCACTGTCTATTATGTCTAGTATTTTAAATATATTTTTTGAACAAAAATGTGCAGATGTTCTTTAAGTGTTTTAAAATAAAATTGTTTTAATGAATCACTTGAAGTAACACGCATAGTTAATACTTTTTTTTTAATTCATTCAGTTGATTCCCCAATGAACGAATATTTTACCAACTCCAGACTAATAACTTTGGACAAGAACAACACAACCGTTATAAACAATACCATGCCTTACACAACTTACACTACGACAAATATCAACTCTACACCTATACAGAAGATCAAAATTACTGCTACCAACTACTCCTACCCAACAGCAATACTCTCTCTTTGTGAGGTTATGGCTTATGGAGGTAAGTTTCAATGAGAAATTGGCTTGGATTATGTCACAGATTTGGAGGACAGGTGATCGTGAGGGTGAGAACCTCAGTTCTCGGTGACAACATCGGTGAGAGCATGTCATGAAATGGGGGCCTGACATTAAGCTGCACCTGTGGTACCAATAGTTTATGTGTGGATTGACTTTTTATATTTATATAGAACCAATTTGTAGACATATTTAAAATAACACACAATTGTTGTTTGTATTACAAACAACACACTAATATTGTTACAATAATTTGTTTACTTTCACAATCTCCTTTTTAATTGACCGAACTCAAGGCATCCCACTTGCCCCAATTTAAAAAGCAGCCTCAAAAATACCTCCCTTCCCCCCGTGAATATATCTCCAACCAGGGGCGGATTTAGCAAGGCAGACGTGGGGACATGCCCCCACCCCCTTTACCGCAGGTTTAGGTAAGATATCATTAAATTATCGAAATATTTTTTTTTGTTCCCCCCCCCCCTGTCTAAGTTGTCTACATCCGTCCCTGTCTCCAACTTAAAATATAGCCAGTAAGTTATAATGTATGACAACAAAAAATAAATGGCAAAATTTATTTGAATTTAACCAATCCACATTCAAGCATACTTTGATACAAATCACACACACAGCTACAGAAGATGGAACGGGGTGAGACAAAAATCAACGTCTTTCCTGAGTCAAATAATATGGCCACTCATTTCAATCACAAAGTAGATAGTCATGTTAACTTCAGCGCTATAGTTACTCTTAACTTTTTCCTAGAAAAAAGTTCATAGAACGCCCCCCCCCCTCCCTCCAGCAAACTCTTATCAAATGAATGTTATTCAATCATATTGTTGTGGCCTTTGACTCTAAAATAACTTAACCTTTGAATAAAGTCCTCAAACTCCTTTATAACCTATATCTAGAGTTATCTTAACAACATTTTTTTTTCTGTTCAAATCAGATTGTTTCGATTTAATTGTTTTATTAATTACACAGCCCAACAAAAAAAATTTTTTTTATGAATTGCCAAGAATGTTTGAATGAATTTATAGCTATTCATGGGTGCTGATTTCAAAACAGCCGCTGCTTCTGCTGAATCGGCTCTAGTTTCTGAGATATTGGACACCCTTGAAAATAGGATTGTACCCTTTGTGTAAAATAAATGCAATAGGTTTGGTGTCTGTTGTTTAATTAAACTATACCAAGTTATAACTTGGTTTTTTTTCTATTTTATCTCTGCTTTCTAAAGACATCATGAGTTCATCACGAAGATGCTGCTAAAATAATCAGAATGTATTCTGTTACATCTCTGGACAATACATGATTGAAAAGCAAAGAAGAAATATAACCGACTTTGTGCAACAGGCATATTTGGCTTATTTCGGTGTGAAGCTGGGAGACCAAGACAATAATGTCTGCAAAAACTGTGGAGAGCCTACGGCAGTGGACAAATGGTGAGAAGAAAAGTCTAAGTTTCGGTGTACCAATGGTATGGCGAGAGCCGAAAGACCATTTTGGTGATTGTTATTTTTGTATTGTAAATGTTAAGGGCTTCAATCGCCACAAGAAATCTAAGTGGGATTATCCTGATCTTGAATCTGTAAGGAGACCAATTCACTGTAGCAGTGAAGTTCCTATACCAGTGTTTACTGGATTATTAGAGCTTTCACCATCAGACTCCGATGAGGGGCAAGATCTGGAGTTTTTGGCAGGTGAAAACAGTGGGAGCGATTATGTAGGACGTTCTTCAACACCTCAACCATTCAACCATTCGATGACCTAATACGAGACCTAAATCTGTCCAAGCAAGGATCAGAGCTTTTAGCGTCCAGGCTCAATGAAAGAAATTTTCTCAAACCAGAAGTTAAAATAACATTTTATCGGAAAAGAGAAGAGTTTCTTCTTCTTCTTGTTTACTTTGATGACATCCCTGGACTTCTGCTCCAAATGGGACTACAAGACTACCATTCTGAAGACTGGCGTCTTTCTATAGACAGAAAGATGAAATGTGTTCTGTTACACAATGGTAACCGTTATGCATCTCTTCCCATAGCTCACTCAACAACACTTAAAGAAGTGTATGAGAATATCAAAACAGTATTGCAGAAAATCCGTTATTATGAGCATCAATGGTCAATGTTTGTTGATCTAAAAATGGTAAACTTCTTGCTTTGGTAGCAGTCAGGATACACAAAATACCCATGCTTCATATGCCTTTGGGATAGCAGGGCAAGGCAAGATCATTGGACAAGAGTGGCATGGCCTGCAAAAGAAACCATGACTGTAGGTAAAGAAAATATCATCAACAAGCCACTGGTTGACAAAAATAAGATCATTCTCCCACCGATTACTATCAAATTAGGTTTAATGAAACAATTTGTTAAGGCTTTGGACAAATCTGGCTATTGCTTCAAGTATATTTGAAGATTATTCCCCGGATTAAGCATGGAGAAGCTGAAAGCTGGAATTTTTGACGGTCCTCAGATTCGGAAACTCATCAACAATCGAAATCACCTTTAAGCTTCTTCATGGAACAGTTTTGTTTCAGTTGTCAGGAACTTCTTAGATAATAACAGAGCAGAGAATTACGAAGAAATCGTGCAAGATATGCTAGCTAACTTCAGAAACAGTGGAACAAATATGAGCATCAAGGTACATTACCTGCACAGTCATTTAGACAAATTTCCAGGTAACCTTGGGGACTTCAATGAGGAACAAGGCCAGAGGTTCCATCAGGATATGAGGGTGATGGAGTAGAGTTAAGGAAGATGGGACATACATATGATGGCTGACTACTGTTGGAGCCTCCAACGCAATTGCACCAACGACACACACAAAAGGAAGTCGAGCAAACAGCGATTTGCTAATGCATTACCATATACAATTAACATATTAATTAATTAATTAATTAATTAATTAGACATAATTAGTTTTTCAAATGAAAATGTTTTCTTCTATAACACTATTACACAAATTTGGAACAAATTTTTGCATGACTCTTAACAGTTTCACTGCTATTTGTTAGTATACTATTATACTTCGTGCAATTCTTGACAAATTCCAAACACGGGACATACATTATTTAATTAATTTTAATTATCTCGTAAAATAGAGCCAATATAGCAAAAGCACTTAAATATTCTAAATCAGCATAGTTGACTTTGTAAAAAAAATGGTTCAAATATCACTGGCAATGAATTCACTGTTTACCAGTGCTATTATTATCACTGCACCTACATGGAACTTTTGAAAAAAATATTGGCTTCACCAGATTTTCTGTGTAGATAAACTAATTTGTTAAACATAAAAGTGTGTATAATAATGTTTTTTTCATTTAAAATGTATAATTAACAATGAAATGAAAATGAATAAATATAAAATTATGTGATTCTAAAAAGAAACCATTGCAGATTTCAAAATAACATTGTTGATAGATATTTCAAGTAAATTATTTCTGATAATCTTACATCAACGTATTTTAATAAAGTATTTATGGATCTGACATCTATTATAAAATAGAAATATCTAGTGTATAATTTATTTATTATTTATTAATTATGAGACTGACCAAAGTGTTTTATTTACGACAACATACAGTCAATGAATATCCGACATTTTTTCTGACCCTAGATGGTGTGTATGATAACAATGTACCATAGTTTACTGCCTTAGATGGTGTGTATGATAACAATGTAACATTGTTTAATGCCTTAGATGGTGTGTATGATAACAATGTAACATTGTTTACTGCCTTCGATGGTGATATGATAACAATGTAACATTGCCTTAGATGGTGCGTATGATAACAATGTAACATTTTTAACAGTTTGTTCACCTGGCAAGTGGGACATGGACTGTAAACAACAATGTGACGTCAATTGCCCAGATTTTTGTAATGAATGGGATGGATCCTGTCCAACAGCTTGTCTTGGGTATCAAGCGCCAAGTTGTACCGCAGGTAATTTTTTGCTGGAAATTCCTTCTTAAATATATACTATGTTTTATTTGTCCAGGGGAAACGTTTAACAATGTGCCACCCATAAAAACGTATCAGAAGTCTATATTTTCTTTAAAAAAAATGAGCCACGCATAAAATATTTCCTATATCGCTTTTCCGAGAAATTCGCAACGAAAAAGTTAAACATTTTAAAATTGTAGTTTTTTGACCGGAAATTCTTCAAACATATTTGTATATAGACCTAATGCATACAATTTAATACAATGCAACCTAAGAGTTATATTGTACATTATAAAATGACTCACCAATGTTGATATTTTACCCAGAATTGGGAAAGATAATTCAAGAAAGTTTGTTTTTAAAAAACTAGGTTATCTCCCGTTACTAATAATTAAATGCATATCCTACTTGTAAAACAGCTAGGCTTGTCCGGGTCGCTTATGGGGAATACGTTCTATAAATAAACAACCTCCAGAAATAAATAAAACAATAGTATTTGATAAAGTAATCGCGTGATCAGCGAGGTCACGAAAAGATAATTCAAAATGGCGCTTGTGTCGAATCGATTCGTTATTTCTATTTAAAAAATCTACAGTTTTAAATAGTTTCTGTGGTTTTTTATTATGAAATGTAAATGTCTTAAATATTAAATAATAATAATATAAAATATCATTCAAATTTTACTTTAGTTTTTATTACAACAGATATTATTTTAATCAGACTAGGTCACTAACGAGCGCGTTCGTAAATAACCTATGACCTATGATGTACCTATGGTACCGCCGTCGCTATAAATATAAAGAAATCCTCTATGACGTTATTTCCCGATGAGTGTTTAATCGTGCCTTTGCTTATTTTTTTTTACTTTTCAATGCATTTGTTAATGCTTTGTTTTGATTTTAACTATAAATAGAATTCAGGGCAAAACGCTATAAATAAAAATCATCTGTGACGTCGAATATAAAAAAAAAAATTCTGCACTTGATTTCACGTAAATCGGCTAAACATTTCACGTAAAATCGGCTGCGCATTTGATAATCATGCTCAGTTATAATAGTTTGTTAACATTGTGTACTGGAGGTTATTGTTCCCTCGATGATGGTTTGTTGGTTCTGACAACCACATCTTTTAACGTATGAAATGTAGGTCGTTTCTGTACATTATGAAGGTGGCATAAATTAGCTCCTAATTTTATATTAATTAAATTGATTAGGAAGGGGTTTAACATTTCAATAATTCCTGAGTATAATTTTGTTTTATGTGAAATCTAATGTAACGTTTAGCTCCCGCACATGGTATAAAAAACGTATTTTTATTAGGGCTGCTGATTAAACTGCGTTAATTTGCGATTAACGCGTCAAAAACTTTTGCGATTAAAATTTTTAACGCAACACCTAAATGCGTTAATTTGACCAAAATACTGAATGTTCAAGAAATCGATAACAGTATTTCACTCAACAAATTTGAAGTTTATAGGTTTGTTTACTTATTAAGTAGATCTACCACCCCACCCTGTCGCAATCCCCCAGGTATGTCGACAAAATCCCCACTTGTAATATAAATGAAGATGTATTTGTTTTATAGCCCTACGACAAGTAAACTTCCTGCTCTATTCCCGGTCGATGTAAAAAGAGAAAAATTTCATTCACTAGTTTACATTATAAACTGTAGTGTATTGTTGAAGTCAACTTGACAGTAAAAAAAAATAAGTGTATCATGAGCCAGGTTATAATTAGATCAAAATAACGAGATTCTAGAAATTTTGTATCATCATTTTTTGCGCAAATTTTTTTATCGCTTTAATAGTTTCATATACATGACACCTGTCGATCAAGGCCTAGACTGTACACGAGACAGTGGTTGTATTTTTCAGAATTATTGTGACACTGAGCTAAATTTAATATTTTAGATAGGGCTGTTTTTAACTCCAATTAAAGCATAATTAATGCGTTAAAATATGCGACTACATTTTTAACGCAAACATCAAAATGCGTTAAATTTTAGCCAAATGTTGTCATTTCAGTCATCAGTAATCCCCTAATTCTATAACCATAACCAGATCAGACAAGATTTTTAAAAAAAGCAAAAAAAAAAAAAAAAAAAATACCCCGAACACAGAAACTGTCACGTTGACATAAAATCATAGCAGCCACATGGCCTTGAAACAATAGGAGTGTCATTTCTTAATTCTAATTATGACCCTCAATGATACCATTAGTCAACATCTGCAGTAGCGTGCTCCTAGTTTGATTGACAGGTGCCATGATTTGGAAAATGGGACAGAGGGGGTACGGTGGTCGGGTAAGCTATAAGTAACGTCATCTTTGTGGGGAGAGAAGCTGCTAAGTGTGTCAAAAATCTAACAGAGTGGGAAAGGTGGGAATTAAAAAAACGCAATACTATTATTTTATGAAGGAAAAGGCACATATGAGATAGAAATGACGTGTGTATTTTGTTTTGGGATGGGTAGTGAAGGGGTAGTTACGGTAGTGGAGGGTTGGGTAAACAAGACATACTTGGGGGGCAACGTGCAGCAAAATACGACAGGGATAGAGGGGAGAGGGGTTGAAATACGTCATTATCTCGGAACCTATGGTACGAGAAAAACACTTGTTTGGCATGGTTGTTGATTAAAAAAAAACTCGCATCACTTGACGTGATGGAAACATGTCAAAAAATTGGTCCCAATAACTAACTCAACAGACATATGTGCTAATGCTTAATAAATCTGTTACAATTAATTATATCTCTTTCGTAAATTAATCTGACTTGTTTATTATACCAATTTTATGCTATGATATTATGACTTACTAGTCTGAATACAAACAAAATTTATTATATTGTGTCGATTAAAAAAGTGCGTTAATTTGCGATTAAAATTTTTAATCATGCGTTAATTTCGATCAATTTTTTAAATCGAACAACAGCTCTAATTTTTATGCTTTTTTATATACAACTAGTTGCAAGTACCCGGCTTTGCCTGGGTTTAAAATAAGGTTTTCTGTTTACCTTTTGTTTTCTCCCTACCCCCTCTCTCCCTCCCTCCCTCCCCCTCTCTCTCCCTTTCTCTTTCCCTCCCTCCCTTTCTCCTTCCCTCCCTCCCTTTCTCCTTCCCTCCCTAACTCTCCCATCTCCCTCTCTCTCCCTATCTCCCTCCCTCTTTTTCTCACCCCCGTCCCCCCTTTCTCCACCTTCCTCCCTTCCTCCTCCCCCTCTCTCTCTCCCTGCCCGCTCTCTCTCTCTCTTTATCTCTTACTACTTCCCATTTCTTCCGTCCTCTCTCTCCCTCTCTCCTTCCCTCCCCTTTCTCTCCCTCCCTACCCCCTCTCTCCCTCCCTCATTTCCTCTCTCTCCTCCCTGCCCCCTCTCTCTTTATCTCTCTCTCAATCCCTCCCCTCTATCTCTCTCCCTACTACCGCCCTCCCTTCCTTTCTCTTTCCTTCCATCCCTCCCTTTCTCTCTCCCTCTCTCTACAACCCTCCCTCTCCCTCCCTCCCCCTTTATCTCCCTCCCTACCGACTCTCTCCCTCCCTCCCTCCTTCCCTCTCCCTCTCTGCTCCCTCCTTCCCTCTCCCTCCCTGCCCCCTCTCTCTTTATCTCTCTCCCCCCTCCCTCTCTCTGTACAATTAAACGTCAAATTACGCTTCTTAAATAAACAGAAAACCTTATTTTAATCCCGGGCAAAACCGGGTACTTGCAGCATGAAAAAAAAAAACAACAGCAATATTTTTTTTCCGTCCCTAACTTTTTCTTCTCCGTCCGTTCAATTATACATTCACTTGGTGCGCGATTTTTATTTATAGTGAAGGCGACCCCATACCATGAATACTTTAATATAGTAAAATACTAAAATAATTAATTACAATAAAACTACCCATTGAGATTGTATTAATAATGTTAATAATGTCACAGAAACATTTTAATTAACGTATTTCGGTTTATTAAAGTGCACCTTTAATTTTAATCTTCCGAATACATAAAACGATAGGTAAATAGATATGACTATTGATTTCAACATGTTTACAATTGGAGTTTCCGCAAGTTACCCCTCTTTTAAAAATGTATCATCGGGAAATGACGTCACAGAGGACTTTTAATATGGCGCCGTCGAGATTACTTTAATATAGTAAAATACTAAAATAAAAATAATTAATTACAATTAAACTACTTATCGAGATGAAACGAAACCTGTCCTATAACCTTCCCCATGTATGTGTATGTGTAACAAATTTCACGTTATTTTGGTTGTCTGGATCTTGATTTATAAGGCAACAGACAGACAGACAGACAACAAATGCGTCTTATAAGTATAGAGATATCCATTAATTTGTATGAATTGTTTCTGCTTGACAGAATGTCCATTAGACAAATGGGGAGTAAACTGTAGAGAAGACTGTAGAGACAGATGTCAGTACAAATACTGTAACAGTGTAGATGGACTTTGTACTGCTGGATGTAATGGATACTCTGATCCACCGAACTGTACTAAAGGTGAGCTACTCAATAAACTGATACAAATATGTTAATACTAAAATTTGCTGACTATTATGATTTACAAGGCACAATTAAAAAAACAAGCAATTAAGCCTGTTCCATTCTGGACACAGGACGTGTTAGCGCATTTTCGTGTTATGTATCAGTACGTTTGTTAGCTTTCAGTAAATATTTGTAAATTTTGGAAATGTTTATAAATTCTATTGTGTAATGCATATATCTGTAAAAAAAATATTATTAAGACGTTTCTTTATATTTGAAAAAAAATTATTTTCTCTTAAATCTAACTACAAGTGGTTTGTGGTTTACTGAAATAGGACTCATAATTGAAAACATTCGAAATTGTAGTCATTTAATCGTCCGACAACTCCGTCAATTGTTGCATAGCTCTGATACTTTCAATTAAACTCAGAACACAAGCTTACTATTTCATTTGATGAGTTTTTTAATAAATCTTGGTGAAACTACGTGCTGCAGTATTTCGGACCAAATGAATGGGTTATTGAACGTACAAGGTATGGAATGGGGACATATATATAATATATAAGTCCTTTAGGAGCCCTGAAGCCCGGCCCTCAGAGGTTCTATTACAAAATGAACTTTTGATGTACACATGGCAGGCCGAGACCGACAAAATGATATATACATCATGGGTCTAGGACTTATGGTTGCTGAGATATAGGGCGCTCCTTTATTAATATAGCTTATATAGTAAAAAACGGTACTTTATAAGCCCCCTTTTACGGCCCTCAGAGGTCAGATCGCGAAATGAGCTTTTGATGTACACTTGGCAGGTCAAGACCTACTAAATGATATATACATCATGGGTCTAGGATATATGGTTGCTGAGATGTAGGGCGCTCCTTTGATAATATAGCTTATATAGTAAAAAACGGCACTTTATAAGCCCCCTTTTACGGCCCTCAGAGGTCAGATCGCGAAATTAACTTTTGCTGCACACATGGCAGGCCAAGACCTACAAAATTATATATACATCATGGGTCTAGTAAAAATAATTAATTTTGTTTTTACTTTTATTTGTTTAAAAATATCTAATAAATTGCACAGTTATTTTTCGAATCATTCATGGCGCAAGAACATGTATGCCAGATTTCAAGAAAAGCAATCACTAACATATTTACAGTCAATATCTGCTGATTAAAAAATTATCTGCAAGGGATAAAATCAATTCGATTGTTTTCAACGGTTGGCTTGCTATGTGCTTACCAAAACTTACTAAACACAAAGTACTAATGAAACACATCAAAAGGCCGACATCTACAATTCAATAGAACTGATAAATTAAGTTCAGTGACAAAAATTCTTGCTTCATGTACTATTATCATTGCAGTTGGGCTCATAGATGAAATAATGATTGAAATATAACATTTTTTTTGCTTTATAAAGTCTGTATGAAAGGATTTTACGGAACTAACTGCGGTAGCAAATGCTCATCAAACTGTATTGAAGGGATATGTGACCACAAAAACGGAACATGTAGTCTTGGTTGTCAGGATAAGCAAGGGTCGTTTTGTGGTAGGTAATTAGGATTAAAATGACGAAAACTCAATGTTAAGAGTAGAATTAGTCGAAAAATAATAAAATAACATTGTTTCATCATTTATTTGTTATTTCAAATTTTGTTTATTTATGCAATTCTTTATATATTTCCCAAAGCTTTCTAAAATGAAATCAATGGCTTCGTATGTATATTTTGACTTTGAAAAAAAATTACTAAACGATGCATTGATTTAAAAGAAACTCTTATGTTTACACCTTAGCGGAGCAACTAGTTTATAATTTGTATGATTATTGTTGTATATCAATCAAAAGAGACAAAATTTGAATCTTACACTTTTCGTAAGATCAAAAAAGTAAAAAAAAAATAAATGAGATTTTGCATTATCGTACGTTTCCGACACCACCGTACGCTTCGTAATGATAATTGGCGTGGTCAGACAAAACCAATCAATCCGAAGCGTTACTTCTCGAGCGTGCGGTTCTGATTTCTAGATGATGGATTATAAACAATCGTTCATACATTGTTCTCTTATTATGCTAAGAATGACATATTAAATACTCAAATCGCAAGAAAAAAATATATATTTAATCAGCCTACAATTTAGCAAAAATTTTATTTGGAAAAGTTGCTTCGACTTAAGATGCTTAAAGTTTTGAATTACAAACTACATAGACTGTAACCAGTACCACACTGTATAAAAAAAGGAAATTTTCGCTCAAACCAAACGAAAGTCTTATGTTACCATTTTTCAATGGTCATGATCATTTTACAAGTGCGAATACATAATTGTATAATATATTTAAAACATAATAATATTTATCTTAATATAAAAAAGAAAGAATGAATAAATATTCCTTTTTCAAGTAATGTTCTCTTAGCCCTAACAGGTTATCGATACAAGTATGTTTCTGTAACCCAAAGTTACACAACGTCTAGCCACCTTTACTTTCCCACCTTAAGTCAAATCCCAATTTGAAGCTAGATGCACTTTGAACCATATTTTACCTGGTAAAATTTCGTTAGTTCTGACATCTGTCCCACCTAAGACACAATAAAGTATAAATATTATGTATTTTGAGTTTAGAATGTACGTTCATAATAGACATTATTCTATTGAAACGAAAAAAAAAAAAACAACCATCAAATGTGAGTTTTCTTTAAAATATATCTCGAATCCTATTTTGCAGGTGACAGTTCAGACACCGGGCCATCTGCATTTAGTGGATTCAGTTTCGGGATTGGGTTTGGTGTTGGTGCAGTTATCGTTATACTTGTAGTAGTCATTGTCGCTGTGGTTTTAATGTACATCAGACATCGTAAAAAACGAGGAAGTAGAGAACAGGAGAATGTCAACACAGAGAGTTTGTTGAATTTTTGTTTATTTACAAGTCCCTGATTGAATAATCTGTTTATCTTTTAGATCCATCAAAAACTAATGGGACGGAATTAGCAGTTCTCTTCTTTCAATCCAAAAACAGCCAATAGTGCAATGATTGCCACGGGGGACGTGTGACGTGTTATTTGCAGTCTAGCACATTTTTTAGACTTCTAAATGACGTAGAATATATTAAATGTATTGTCGTAAGAAGAATCCTAGACGGTCTATTAGCATAAGTGTATTTTGTCTGTATCTATAATGCCAATAGACACATTTTGTAGGCACTTTTGACTTTTTCATATGTGTCTTAAATCGAGTTTTATGTCGCTAATGTCAGCTACTCAATTTGATTAAGGGGTGGCGTAATAATTATTCCGTGAAAAAAATCAAAGCAATTATCGAAACTCGGATTCGAAAAGAAAGATCAACATTTATTCAATGTCACATAACGTCCCTCGACATTCATTCACAGTCAATTAACGTCCCTCGACATTCATTCACAGTCAATAAATATCCCCCGACATTCATTCACAGTCACATAACATCCCTCGACATTCATTCACAGTCACATAGCATCCCTCGACATTCTTTCACAGTCACATAACGTCCCTCGACATTCTTTCACAGTCACATATCGTCCCTCGACATTCATTCACAGTCACATTACGTCCCTCGACATTCATTCACAGTCACATAACGTCCCTCGACATTCATTCACTGTCACACATCGTCCCTAGACATTCATTTACAGTCACATACGTCCCTAGACATTCATTTACAGTAACATTACGTCCCTCGACATTCATTCACTGTAACACATCGTCCCTCGACATTCATTCACAGTCACATAACGTCCCTCGACATTCATTCACTGTCACACATCGTCCCTAGACATTCATTTACAGTCACATAACGTCCCTCGACATTCATTCACTGTCACACATCGTCCCTCGACATTCATTCACAGTCACATAACGTCCCTCGACATTCATTCATAGTCACATAACGTCCCTCGACATTCATTCACTGTCCCATACCGTCCAGAGCTATTGAAACAAAATGTGACCCCCTAACAGCTTTAATGTAGCTCAAAGTTTTAACAACAAAGATAAAAAAAATATACAAGTTTAATAAATATCAAGAATTGTACAAGTTTAACTCTTGCCGAACGGGGAAAAAAATGTAATATTTTAGGCCTCAGCATTTTATTTCTTGTTTTTTTTTTTTTTTTAATTTTATTTAATGTTTTTTTTTGTACTTAGTGTTATTTGCCTTATTCACAGGCAGTCAAACAAATATCGCTCAATCAGCCAGAAGAATAGATGCTAAAACATTACAGACTGTACGATCACCTAAGAATTATTACGCTAAAGATCAGGATTCAGATGGTTATGAGCTACCCGTATTTAACAATCCAAAGGAAATCGGCATTTAGAAATGCAATAAAATAATTTCATATGTATTTGTAGGTTAGGTTGCCATTTAACATAGGCAATCAAATTGTACTTTTTAATTACACCACCCCATCAAATTTGCTTTGTTTTTATTGCTAGTACTTTTTTTAAGTAATTTATTGAGCCAGGTTTCAATTCATCGTATGTTTGGTGTATTTTAAGTTTTTTTGCAAAGATAGGTGAAGAAAATTATTTTAAGTAAATAGGTAATATCTTTCATAATTAATAATCCTCTGAGATATTTCAACTAAACAATAATTGTTTTTTTTTCAAAGTTTATTAATAATACATATACTTTTGCTGTCAATTTTATTTAACAAATGTGAAAAGATTTTGAGAGACAAAGCAATAATATGGGTCTCGCCCCTGCATTTTGACACTCGACAACATGACATGAGATAATGTACTTAATATTTAATTTAAAAAAAAAATGTTGGTGATTCCCTCAAGCTGGGTTTCGTGGGGACATTCGAATTAAGACCCACATTCCCCCACTCTAGGTACGCCTTTCCAACCCGTGCACTTTCGGTTACAAAAGAATATTATTAAAAATGTAAACAGCATATTATTAATATAATGTGTGGTAAAGTATAATATATCAAAGTACAAAATTGAAAACGATAGAATCGTTGTGTGGCTTTTATCTGACTTTCAATTGATAAATTAATAATTTTCCATCATCCAGTTTTGGTGAAGCCCCCATTATAAATTGGTCACATTGAATTCTCTCTGACAACGAATTTCATATTTATATCTCACGATAATGTAATATTTATGGTCTTGAGTTTGTTATTAAATGAAAAGCGATCTTAGGAAATATATATATACATAAACCGTTAAATGAATATTATGTATTGTTTTCCACAATCTAAATTTTAAAGCAAATGAATTTCGCATTATGGATATCTCAAAATAATAATATTTATCTTGTTCATTTTGTTATTAATTCTATAATATGTTTATATCTCATGTAAAATGGACTTTTCCAAATGAAAGTGTTTATATGAATACCTCGTCTTTTCTATTTGGTTAGCAGCTGTAAGAGTTAATTTATTCTATCAAATGTACACTGTGTCATTTGGGTACGACGGGAGACAATAAGTCAAATGTTATTTGTCATATTATTGATATCTCTCAGAGTTTTTTTTAAATTATCGCAGTTTTTTTCAATTTTAAAGTATCTCAAGTCTAATAAAGATATACGTTTTTATCTGCATACACATGACATACATATTTATAATGAATTCAATTTTAGATGGAAACTTTAAACTTTTGTCTACTTCAAAATAATTGCGCTATTAAATAATTTTGTTAAAGGAAATATAACATAAGACAATAACTATAAATTTTCGGGTGTGTTAAAGACAAATGTCTGAGTTAGCTAATACTGTACTAGCATCTTTTCGTCATTAAACATTTTGATGAATCATACACTTAATCTTCCCCGATGCCCCATTGGGGCTAAGGGAACTTTACTACTTAGACTAAATCACAATAGACGAAAACTTACAACGTATCATAGGTGACAAATGAATTCGTTTAAAGAATAAAGCGTGTTTCTAAAAATGCCTTTATTTTTTTGTTGTTAAATGCTTTAAGGAATTCACAAAATCAAAGTTGTAGGTTCAAAAACACAGATTTTAATAATCGATTTATACAATCAACAACTACAATGGCCACCATCATACACTGCCGGCTTCATCATCACAAGTCTACTGCTCTTACGTCACAAAGTCACTACATTCAATAGTAAATTGTACGGTGCGCTGGTCTACAGGAGATCCTTATTTATAGCGCACTACTGCGGACAATGGAAAGAGTTATAACAGTATACATATGTTGTAAATTGTTTTTTTTTAAAGCCAAATATTAGTTTAATCAAGTAATCAAGAAGACATTGTCAAAGAAACGACTCTGATTAATCTTATTTACGGTGGTTTGATACCGTCACTGGCTAGCTCGTATGATAAACGAAATGTATTTTTAAAACTTTGTCGTATAATTTCAGTTTTATGTGGTTGTTTAGAAATATTTATTTGTTTTATCATGTAACATCTGAATAGATTTTCTATTTAAAAAGAAAAATAAATAAAATTGAAAGGTTTAGACTAGTGTCACCTTTTTATTTTATTTTGAATGCCCTTATCACAGTGACTTATAGTCTTATCATTGCAAGTTATGGCAATATTTAAATATAAAAATAAAATGTGCATTATCTTATTCTGCCATTAACTTTAACATGTATAAAAGATTATGTTGAATACCTGCATTGGGCTGTCGTATGTAAGTGTGATACAAACTGTAACTCATTAAGTCTCCTTTAAGCAGAGGTGGGGAGCCGGAGTCGGTGATAGTGTCGGCAGTTCTGGCCCGGTGTCGGTGTCGTCATCAGTACTTTGTCCGGAGTCAGTGTCGGAGTTGGCGTTTGTACTTTGTCCGGAGTCGGTGTGTTTGTAAAATCAAATGAGGGAAAAATACTCGAAATTTTATTAAATAATTCAGAGCACCGTAAGACAGTTCTCAGGCAATTCATAATATGAAGTGTTATTCCAGATTATTTTATAGTTAAATACTTGGAAAATCTGTTTATAGGCGAATGTATTGTTTTCCAAAGCGAGATTCTCTACAGTACAAAGAATTGTCAAAATTAACAGAATTGTGACTGAAAGCAGATAGGAAGGCTCCTGGCTATGTTCACTCTGTTATTCACTCGTTCATTGTATATCATAAGAAAGGTTTAGTTTCCGAACTAATGACGTATGTCAACCCCTGTTCCCCCTTCCCTATGTGTTGTTTACCCTACCCTCCACTTTCTATCCCAAAAACACACGCCATTAATATGTTCCTTATCCTTCATAAAATAATAGGATAGCCTGAAAGTACTTGCTTCCTCATTAATAACGCATTTTTATTTATATTTTCCTCCCTTTTCCAACCCAGTTACATTTTTGACACACTTAGCTATCTCTCCCATTAGATGACTTTACTTATTGCTTACCCAACCACTGTACCCCATCTGTCACAAAATCAGTCTTCATAAGTTACAAATCTAACTACGACCGCGCTTCTATAGATGTTCACTAACTGTATTCAAGTCATAAATTAGAATTAAGAAATGACAACCGTGTATTTTCAAGGTCAAATCGCTACTAAGATTTTATGGAAACGTGACAGTTTCTATGTTCTAGTATTTTTTCTAGCTTTTTTAAAAATCTTGACTGATCTGGTTATATAATGGGGTTATTTATTAATCTTGTTTAATTTTTCTGCAACTCTGAAATACTAACATTTGTGTAAAATTTAAAACATTTATGACTTTGTGTTAAAAAATGTAATCGCATATTTTAACACATTAATCACGCTTTGATTGCATTAAATCAAAAGCCCTGTAACAAATATAACATTTAACTTAGTGTCACGATAATTCTGAAAATTACAACCATTGTCTCATATACAGACTTATGCATTAGCCTAGTCTAGAAACTGTTTATATGTGTCATGTATATGAAACTAATAGTGCATCTGTGCAGATGTGGCAAGCAAAATGTTGTATTATTAAAATGCGAAACAAAAATTACGCGCAAAAAATGGTGATATAAAAACTTATAGCATCTTGTTTATTTTGTCTAATTATATATGGGTTCATTATACAATTGTTGTTTTTTTTTACCTTTAACAATACACTGTAATACATCGAGAAAAACAATGTAGTAAACTAGTAAATGAAACTTTTCACTTTTTACATTGACCGGGAAGGTAGCAGGAGTTTTACCTGACTTCATTTTATATGACAAGTGGGGGTTTTGTCGACATACCTGTGGGTGAGGGTGTGTGCTAATTGCGATAGGTTGGGGTGGTATATCTCCTTATACGTCAACGGACCTTAACTTTAAAATTGTTGAGTGAAATTCTGTTATATATCGATTTGGTGGAACTTTCAGCATTTTGGTCAAATTAACGCATTCAGGAGTAGCGATAAAAATTTTAATCAGAAGAATATTGTAACCTGTTAATTACAAATTAATGCAGTTTAATCGTCAGTCCTATTTATAATACTTTAATTGAGATAACATAAATGTAATAGTTATCAATGTAAATGAACGAAGGGGAGTGTACTGCGGTTCGAATCAAAAACGTTTAAAGTGTCATCGATTGTCACTGTCTTATTTATTCGTCGGCCTGTAAGTACATATTAAAATAAATACATTTAATTACACAATTCGATCATTTATATTTATTTAAGTTTGTTATTTTGTAATTACATTACAAATGAGACCGAAAATAAACTATTTCATATTATGCGACACAATGCATGCTGCAAACTTTATTTATCCTTCCTTATTTTATTTTGTAAACATCTATAGAATTAGGTTAATTCATGTTTAATTCACCCAAAAATTGCAGAAAAACATGCTAAGAAAGGTCAGTATTACGTTATTATTTTCAAATATGTAACGTTAACTTTTCTAACTAATAAATATATCAACGCCAAGGCTTGGTATATGAAAACAACAGATCTAACTTAAATTGCTTCTAAACATAGGTGAATATATATGTATATACAATATAAGTCCTTTGTCTAATGATGTCTACTTAAACGAATGTCACTACAAGTTTACAACTAACTCTTAGAATCTTAGAACTATCTACACTATGACTGTCAGCACCTTACTAACTCAGAGCACCTTTTTCTCAGAGCACCTTACTAACTCAACTACTACTATTCACGTCTTTTATAAGGTTGTGGCGAATACGTTGGTGCAACGTTTGGGGGGAGAACGACGATGTCTGTCACCGAAACGTTGGGGGGGGGGGGAAAGAACGTCAGTGAAACGATTGGGGGGAAGGCGACGTCGACGAAACGATTCAATATGGCGGCTGCAACAATGACCCGGTGAACTGGGGTTGTGTAAATGAACGTTATTTTCTGTGCTGGTTAATAATGAAAACTCAATTCATGTCCATGGTTAATACGATTTATTGACGACACAATAAAATAAATAAACGGAATAAATCCAATGAATAATACTTGTTAACAATGAACTTAACTGATCAAATAAAACCTCTGATATGTACTCGAACACTCTCTCAATACTGAACTGAACTTCTGATCTCAAACAACTTCACTGACTCAATTGACTCAACTCTTTTCAAATCCTTTCTCAACTGAACGTCGTCTTTATATAATTTCCTTCCATCCATCTCGAACATTCCACATCGCTCTGTCTCTCACTCATTTAGTCAATACAATTTACAAATAAACAACATATTTTTTTTCTATAAATATCTAGAATAATAAACAACATATTTATTTTCTATACACATCTCGAATCATGACCCCGTGACCACATGTTGAATTGGTTGGCCAAGCTCTAAAGATACACACACACCTGTGTGCGTAGTACTGATAACTATACCATGACAGGTTGGTGGGGGAGAAGTGCAATTCTACACGTCACAGTCAGCATAGTACAATACACGGGCAATTTTTATTTTGTTCGAGCACAAAAAATCTATCTATCTTCTATCCATAGAAGTGTGTAATGGAGGGTGTCTAACCAGCCGGCCAGTTTATTCATATGTAAAACGGGAACTTCCAGATAATGAAATGGAAAGATATGAAAACGCTGCAACTGTATCGGTATATCAAACTTGTAACAAACTTAATAGTTGCATAATATGTGCACAAATATTACCAGTTTATTTGTTTATACACTGTAGGATGTTAGTATACTGTTAATAATTATTTTACGTTGTAAACAACTACTTGAGAACTGGTAATAATACCAGTACCGTACTGTAAAAAAAAACAATCTACTTTAGTAGCCTTAAATAGTTGCATGACCGGGGTAAATATTCTCATCGAATTTAAAATGCAGCTTAAAATATATTCTGCGATAGAAAAGTAAATAATATATCAATAATTTTAAACACATATACTTCACTATAGCGCAATGTAATTAAACGTGCATAAGTATGTAAATAGCTAAAAAAAGGCTATAAATATATAATTAATCGTGCATCTTTATCTCTATACTTATAAGACGCATTTGTTGTCTGTCTGTCTGTCTGTCTGTCTGTTCCCTTATAACTCAAGATCCAGACAAACAAATGACGTGAAATTTGTTAAACATACAAATAATTACATGGGAAGGTTATAGGACAGGTTTCGTTTCATCTCGATGGATAGTTTAATTCTAATTAATTTTTTTTTTATTTTAGTATTTTACTATATTAAAGTAATCTCGACGGCGCCATAAATAAAATTTCTCTGTGACGTCATTTCCCTATGATCGAATAGAACTGTCGCGCTGGTGCTGTATTGTGCCTTTGTGATGCAAAGAATTGTTGATGTTTTTTCATGCTCTCTGATTTGTACAGTTTGAGGAAGGTAAAGGAATGAAGAAGGATTTTAGAAGTGTGAAGCCATAATAGTAAGTATATATATATATATATATATATATATATATATATATATATACATATATATATATATATATATATATAGAGAGAGAGAGAGAGAGAGATAAGTATATATATATATATAGAGAGAGAGAGAGGAGAGGGAAGGGAGAGAGAGATAAAGAGAGAGAGGGGGGGCAGGGGGAGAGAGAGGAAAGGAGGGTAGGAGGGAGGGGGAGAGAGGAGGGAGGGGGTGGACAGGTGGGAGAAAAGGAGGGTTAGAGAGAGGGAGATGGGAGAGGGAGTAGGGGGAGAGGGAGCAGGGTGAGAGGGAGAGAGAAAGGAAGGGAGAGAGAGGGGGTAGGGAGGGAGAGAGAGGGGAGGGAGGGAGAGAGAGAGGTTGGGAGAGAGGCAGGGAGAGAGATAAAAAGTGAGGGGGCAGGGAGGGAGAGAGAGGGAATGAGGGATTGAGGAAGGGACACAATATAATACAATTGTTTGTATTCAAACTAATATGTCATAATATCAAAGCATAACATTGGCATAGTAAACAAGACATTTAAATTTACGAAAGAGGTTTAATGAAATACAATATATTTATTAAGCATTAGCATATATGTCTATTGAATTAGTTATTGAGACCAGTTTATTGACATGTACCAATCACGTCAATGATGCGAATTGTTTTCTTTTTATTTAACAACAATGTCTATCCTTTTTTTCGTACCACATTTTCTGAACTAATGACTTATGTCAACCCCTTTTCCCTTCCTCCCTGTCATATTTTGCTTCACTTCGCCCACACGTAAGTCTGTTTACCCTACCCTCCGTTTCCCATTCCAAAAAAAAATAATACACACGTCATTTATATCTCAAATGTAACTTTTCATTCATAAAATAATAGTATAGCCAGAAAGTTGTCGCTCACTTATTATTAACGCGTTTTTTTTCTTAATTTCCCCCCTTCCCCTTTCCCCACCTAGTCACATTTTTAACACACTCTCTCTCTCCACTTAAAGATGTCCCAAAAACATGTTGACACCGGTTCCATTGTTTCAAACTAGGAGCTCGCGTTAGAAATGACAACCACAGTCACCGAGTTGAAGGACAAATTTACTTTTGATCATCTTTTGAAGTTTTTGCTTTGTGTTTCAATGTATATAAATGTTACTCTTATATTCTTTTATTCATTTACTTTCATACTATAAACTATTTGTTCAATGTTTTAGTGAACAACAGAAAAGAAAATTTTAAAATGACACTCTTTAATAATACCGTTTCAAACGTTCAAAGCAAAATTTTGATAGATCAGCTTTCATTTTTAATTTTCTGTTGTTCTTGTGTGTGTCAACATTAAAAATTCTTTCTTTCGTTGCATTTTGGTTATAGCAACAGTTGTATCAGAGTGTTTGCCGGTCTAACTCTTAGAGAAAAATCTATTGATGTTTTTATTGCTATATACAAAGCACAAACGAAAATATGCCTTTCTTTCCATCATATCGACACCGCTAGTTTCAGAACTTTAATTAATATAAAATATTAAATTTAGCTCAGTATCACAATAATTCTGAAAAATATATACACTGTCTCGTGTACTGATGTTTGCATAGCATAGTCTAGAGACTCTAGACCATGTCTAGACATTGATTTGAAGTGTCATGAAACTATTAGTGCAGCTGATGCAAGACGCTGTATTTTCAAATGAGATAAAAAATTGGGCGCAAAAAAATGGTGATACAAAATTTCTAACATCTCGTTATTTTGACCTAATTATAACAGAGTTCACCAAACACTTGTCGCAGAGGCGTAGCTAGGAGGGTAGGCGGGCGGGGGGTACATATGTCTCCGGGCGCCGAGGTTCAGGGGCGCCAAATGGTATATTTTTTATATAATCTTATATGGTTTTCGAATGTGGGGGGTGCTAAAAAAAGTATTAAAAAGGTAAAATGCCCCGGGCGCAAGTTGCATTGCCCCCCCTCGCTACGCCTCTGACTTGTCGTTCTTTTACCTCCACCAGTACACTGCAGTACCTCCATCAATATACTACAGTATATAATGTAAAATAGTGAATGAAACTTTTTTTCTTTTTTTTCGACCGGGAAGGGAGCAGGAGGTTAACTTGTCCAAGGGCTATATAACAAAACATCATCATTTTATATTACAATTGGGGCTTTTGTCGACGTACCTGGGGGTGAGGGTGTGTGGAAATAATGACAGGGTGAGGGTGGTAGATCTACTTAATAAGTGAACGGACTTTAACCAAATTGTTGCGTGAAATTCTGTTATTTATCGATTCGGTGAACTTTCAGCATTTTGGTCAAATTAACGCATTTAATTGTTGCGTTAAAAATTTTAATCGCAAAATTTTTTTGACGCGTTAATCGCAAATTAACGCAGTTTAATCAGAAGCCCTAAATATAAGCAAGGAAAAAAAATGCACAGTTATTTCCCTTTACCCCCCCCTCGTCATCCCCCGGTGTCGGTGGCTGTTCGAAAACCGACACCGGTGTCTGGGTCGGCGGATGATAGAATTCCGACATCAGTGACGGTGTCAGTGTCGGCGGCTGTTGTAAATGTTCGCCAACAACCCACCCCTTCTTTTAAGCTCTTTATAAATAAATAAACTAATTAATTTTTTATATAACTATGTCCTGTAATATTATTAGCTTCATTTGTAAAGCAATACAAAATATATAAATCATTTATATGTTTTTTCTTACTTATTTCAGGTATTCATGTGTAGCGAGTAAGATACTAAGAATGATTAAATTCATTATTTTTGTTCCTTTTTATACTTCTCGTTACATTTTATTTTTCATTGGTAAATTTAATTTAATAATTATTATTTTCTTGATAATTAAAGTTATTTATTTTTTTTTTTAAATTGGCTTTTGTGCCTTTAAGGATGAGATAAAATCTCTTATATCCTATGAACCACTAATGTCACGGTTTTTATGGTGTCCTTCTTTCATCACATTATCCGACTATGCAATGGCAATGGAGGCACCACGGGATATATATTTGGGAACTTGACCTCAACAATTTCCTTGGTCCTCACCGGAGATCGAGCGAGGTACTTTCAGGTCGACAGTCAAGCACTTTACCCTACGATCATCCTTCCCCTATTGTGTCAGTAAAATTCATCTGTTTATAACATTTGAGTATTTGGGGCCTAATCACGTAATCTATATCAAGCATTTTATCATTAGTATACTCATCTTTATTTTGTATTGCTAGTAAAAGTTTGTCAGTAACGTAGTTTTTAAGCTTGCATTGAAAAACAAAGGAAAAATATTAGGATCTATGCTTGTTTATGCTATTAAATTTTAAATATATGTACAATTAAGCACCATCAACATATGCCGCTAACAAAAAATAAATTAAACATAAGAGACTGCCAAAACTGGGCTACACATAAATACAGCTAAGATAGAAGTCATGACTTTATTTAGCAAAAGCCAGTCACCTATCACCCTTGTTGATGAATATTTGAGAGCATTGTTTCTGATCAGACGAAGATGTCAGAATATGCAAGGCATACATGCTACAGTCTCCATGAAGCCTGTATGGAAAACATTGCCCCTCTCAATTAAATATAAACTCCAAATTTTCAACAGTAAGGTCCAATCGTTAAAGTTATACGGGGCAGAAACATGGAGAGTCACCAACTCATTAATCAATAGACTACAGACATTCCTAAATGGCTGCCTCAGGAATATCCTAAAGATAAGCCGACTAAATAATTTCAGGAGCAAAGATCTCTGGCAGCTGGCAAACCAAAATCACATAGATCTACAACTGTCCAGGAGAAAATGGAAATGAATCGGCCATTCACTATGGAATACTTCAGATTCCAGAAAACATCATAAAAATGACTCCACAGTGGAACCCCCCCCCCCAATGCCAGAGAAAGGTTGGCCTCCCAAAGACTACTTGATTCTTTTAATTATACATTATTCCCACCGTTTTTGTTATATAGTAGAACATATAGTCTATAAAAGTTCACAATGTACATTGGTATAATATAATTTTCCTCTACAACAGTTGTGGTATTGATATTTTTAACTTCATCAAGCAGAAAATTACAATGGCCATCAGGGAATAATGCCGAACATAGGTGACTGGAAAAGTTTTGGATCGAACCAATGTACTTCTTACTACCAAAGAGCCCAAAGTGATGACTGTAAATATGTTTGACTTGACTCAGCTAGAAACTAAACATTTTTTTTCTTTATAATCTCTACAGCTGACTGTGACAAATGTTAGGTTGGACCAAACTGTCTGATCAAGTGTCAGTGAACTGGGGAATTTGACACAAACGGGTAATGCAGGAATAAAAGTTGTGAGAATGGCTGGTTTGGCTATAAATGGTAAAATCATAAGTAGTTTGTTTACCTAACACAAACATTAATATAGACATAGTCGTCGTTGCTTCATAATTGCAATATGACTATCAATTAGTCTCTTCAGTGTTACGTAACGACTGAATGGGCTATTTATAATTATTTGATCTGTTTCGGCATTTACAAATGTAAACATATTGTGTGGCTAAAACAACTGTCAAGTTCTGTGAGCTTTTGATAAAATATCCCGCATATTCCCGCATTTTCCGCACCCTCCCCCATCCCCGAAATGGCGTCATCAACCCGTGCAATAGTAACAAGGGGGTAGACAAAGAATCTGATTGGCCAGCGATTAGCAAATGCGTTAAACATGTCGTCTGTCACTATGCCGCCAAGAAGACTAAATGGCGCCACCTAGGAAAGGATATTGTGAAGAGAATTTGGCTTAGTAGATTTGAGCAGGAGAAGGGTGTGCACTCTGTCCCTTATCATCCCCCCACACACACACAGCTTTGCTGGTCACTGACCCACACAATGGGTGAAGCCTAATACCTGTGAAATTAAAAAGGGGGCTTGTCTCTGAAAGTGGGGGGGGGGGGGGGAGAGTTGATATGAGTTGACAGACTTGAGTAGAGCTGAGCTAGTGGAGTTTCAATTGTAAATTGTAAAAAATATAACATAGCAGAAATTGGACTAAACTTTGTTTCAATAAGGTTTTTTTTTAAATACAACCACCATCAGTTATTTTATCTGAAAGGTGATTTTTAGGGCAACTAACTATATTGTATTTGAATTATCTATTTTGTCTTATTAAAACTTTTTGGGCCCACTAATTTATTTTGTATCTTAATAGTTTTTTTTAGGGCAACTACCGTTTATTGAATCTCAAAAGACCTTTTCAGGTCTGATGAACAATTTACAAGTAATATTTTTTTTTGATTAAAAAAAAATACGGACTTTTCAGGATCACCTAAAAGTAAAGTTTATTTACAGTGGCGTAGCTTGGATGGGGGGAGGGGGGTCCAAATTTGGACGTCTCCCCGGGCACCCGCTTGAGGGGGGCCCCCAAACGAGTTTCCATTTTTTTATTTTAACACTAAATATTAAATACTAGCTGTAACCGCCACGCGCTGCCGTGACTAAGCCTTCTGTAACGACCAAAGTCGGTTATGTTTTTATAACATATTTTGTAATGGCTGGAAATGCGCCATAGGTACAATGTCGGTCACGTTTAGAGAGAGTTTGTATTTTTAGGGGACACATACCTGTTAAGTTAGATGACCTACTTAGGCTGGAATTAAAAGCAAGGCTAAGCCTCCTTGTATTTTCGAGAGAAAAATGTTGTGATAAGCTAATTATCTACTGTCTGGTTTCGTAAACATGGCGCCAAACTTCTATATGTGCTTGATTAGTGATATAAAGAGCATTGTTGAGCATTGTATTTACAAGAATATAGATTAAACATTGTATTTTCAAGAATATGGATCATTTGGTCAGGAATGAGTTACTTAATTAAGGGGAGAAAGGAGGAGAACAGAGAGGTACAGAATAGACATGCAGTTTGACAAAATAGGCAGCACACAGGATAGAGTAGTAATGTTTCGGTGAACATTTATCTTGCAGTGTACAGTTTCATTCTACTTAAATTTCGAAATTAAACTTTGCGTAATCGTCAAATAAAGTATATGAATCGGACTTGGCAGTTTATTTAATTTATTTGTGATGTATGTGATTGAGTACGCTTAGATAAAGTGTCAATCCCTATCAAAGAAGACATAGACAGATCGTCACAAGAACTCACAATACATAACTAATAATACATGTAGTTATGACACCTACTTTAATGTAAAAGTAAGTATTGAGAAAAATTTCGTTTCTAATTCAGTTTATTAATTTACTGCGTAAATTTCAAGGCAATTTGGAAGGTGCGGGCGTGCCGGGTGACACCAACATAGGGGTGACTCCACAATGAACAATTCTAACTTTCATAGCAGAAAGAACTCGGCATAGTCAGTTAAATAACCGGTCATAGTCAAAAACATGATCAGTAGCACTGGGTGCCACCATACGAGCAGTAGCACAGGGTGCCATCATGCAGAGCGTCTGGAGCTTAGGTAAATGAATCTAATTCAAAGCTGCTAGGATCAATCTGAAGTTTTTTGTAAAAGCGCTAGAAAAAAGGACGGAGGTAGTCACGTGGATTTATGAAATAAGAGACGTAGTTTATAAACTTAGTTGAATTAAAGTAATATAGGGCCTACATATTTCTGAAATACAGTCAGTAATACTACCGTTTTCATCGCTTAAATATTTTAAAGTAAATTCTCTAAGGCGAAGACCGTATAGAGCAGGAAAATTCGAATTATGTAGCATTGTTCATGCTGGAAATCTTGGGGGAGGGGGTGACATCCTGAATTGTCCGTGTTGGGTGACATCAAACATAGTGATGCCACTGAGTTATTGACACTGTTGCATGTATTCCACACAGATTAAGGATTTGAAAATTATGTAAATCATCGCGCAAATAAAAACTGGTAATAAATTTACTTAAAGTGTCAAAACATAGTTTTGGTTCTTGTATAACACGTTATCTTGACGGCATTGTATCTTCCATTTTTTGTCCATGCTATAATCCATCTATCCATAAACATAAATAGAAGGGTCATAGTTCGTATACTTATGTCTATTCGTCTGACGAAATCTCACAATCATGGCGGATGAAACAAGTATACATATTTTTTGTATATTTTTCATTTGTGAAATGTAAAGAGTGTTATTCTTTATAGAGAAACTTCACCCATGCCGAAAGAATGAGTTTACCAGAGTGGGGCTACAAAACGGAAAAAGCGTGTTACAGAAAGACGAGAGGCTGCAAAATCAAGGAAAATTTGAAGGGTTTTTTAAGAAGAAACCTGATAATAGCATTGAAAACAAAGAAGACCATGAACATGGCGAAGAAAAGTATCACCATTCATATAATTCATGCGAAGATACAGCAGTTTAGCAGCAACCGTAAAGTACTTAGCAAAAACCAACTCAAGCTTACTTGGCCACAAAGAAGAACTAGATTCTCCAAGTCCTGGGAACTTCGTAGAATCTTTGAAATTTCTTGCAGAATTTGATGAAGTTATTTAACATCACTTGAATAATTCAACATGAGTTTATTAGCTTGATGGGCTATAAAGATAGGGAATCAATTGTTGGGAAAGTCAAGCAAATTTGTTACTTTATTCTGATGTTTGATTCCACTCCAGATGTTTCTCACAATAAACAAATATCCCTTAAGGTTCGTAACTTGGATGTCGAGAATTTTGAAATAAAAGAGTCATTCCTTGGTTATTTTGAAATTGTGAAGCCAGACGCACAACATAATGAATAACTTGTTCTGAAAACTCTTTAAGACATTGAACTAGACTTTAATCTGTGAACAGATCAAACTATGATAACGCAGCCACAATGAGTGGCCGTCGGTCTGGACGGCAGAAACGTCTCTTAGACATATATCCAAAAGTAACATTCCTGAACTGTGATAATCACGCTCTCAACGTGGCAGCTCTTCATTCTGCTGAGATAGATCTAGCTATTGTCACCTTTTTTCATGAATTGCTCAACCTTTTTTCCAATTCACCCCAGAGATAGACCAAACTTAAAGAAACTGGAGCCGGGAAACTAAAAAAGGAGAGTAGTAGGCCTACATGGTGGTACTCAAGAGAAGAAGCTACGTCGTCACTTGCAGCTTGTCAACGATGCTGAAGAAAGTAAGACCCTTTCATTGTTTCTGCAAAATGATGAGAAACAGACGAAACTGATCACCCCATCCATCGAAAGAGCAAAAGAAGGCATTGAATGCTATGGATGTCCTGTAGGCACAACAACCAGAAGAAAGAAAAGACTTGATGGGGAGTTAAGTTCTGGTGTAGGACTGTAAAAAGAACTGCAATTCAAACGTGTTGCGACAGAAGTGCTGGTCAGGCTTCATATGGAGATGAAGGATAGATTCCAAAGGTTGAAAAACCATGTGGGCACCTTTGGGGTTCTTTTTAAACCCAGACAGCTGTTGAATTCTATGGATGATTACACACTGATGAAAAGCTGTTATTTTTGCCTGTTTGTATGATGACATACAGGCAAATCACTTTTTCAATGGTGTCATTGATGCACGAGCACTCTCATCAACAAACCAGTACCACAATCACCAACTGACTTATTGAGGAAGCTCGCTTCATATGATAATGATGTTTGCTCAAATCTTGCAACCTCCATCCGAATACTGCTAACTCAGGCCACTTTCATTGCATCATGTGAGAGATTATTCTCAAAAATCAAGTTAATCAAAAACTATATCAGGAGCACAATGAGGCAAGAAAGACTTAGCAGCATGGCTTTAATGTCAGTGGAGTCAAAAATACTAGACAGAAAGCATGACGTGAGGCAATATGAATTGAGATTTGTCACTTGTGCATTATCTCGTCACTAAACAAGGGAATTACTCATTAAAAGAGTTTTAATTATTATTTTTTGTTAATTTTATTGACATACTGTACTAATTTGAATATAGACATATGTTTATTAAGTACGTTATCTCATGTCATGATATCGTATGTCAAATCTGCAGGGGCCCCCAAAAAGGCCAAGACCCTAGGGACGCCTCTGTTTATTTAGTAAGATACATACGATAGTAAAATATGAACATTGTTGAAGTTAATCCATAGTTATTATTATTTAAAAAGTGCTGCATATGTTTAGTGGAAATCGGAGTTACTTTTTTTTGTATTGTTTTTTAAAAAAAACAACCTATAAGCTTATTAATTAACATTTCTAAAACACAATCTACAAATAATAAAACCAAGTGATACAAATAATAAAACCAAGTGATACAAATAATAAAACCAAGTGATACAAATAATAAAACCAAGTGATACAAATAATAAAACAAAGTATACAAATAATAAAACCAAGTGATACAAATAATTAAACCAAGTGATACAAATAATAAAACAAAGTGATACAAATAATAAAACCAAGTGATACAAATAATAAAACCAAGTGATACAAATAATAAAACAAAGTGATACAAATAATAAAACCAAGTGATACAAATAATAAAACCAAGTGATACAAATAATAAAACCAAGTGATACAAATAATAAAACCAAGTGATACAAATAATAAAACCAAGTGATACAAATAATAGAACCAACTGATACAAATAATAAAACAGTTGGAGAAAATTTTTACAAAAAGTAGAAAAATGAAACTTACTCAGATGTATACATAAGTACAGCAACACGTGAAGCGACATTGTACTCGTGAATAGCTCTAGTACAGCTCTACTACAGCTCAAGTAAAACTTCCTCTACCCCTGAAAATGCAAATGAATTCTCCAAACTTTCCTTTCTGATAAAACGTGCACCACGGAATGAGATAAATATTGAATTCATTTGATGATGTCACCATGATATTTGAAACTTCGGCCTTTTATTAGCGCCAATAACTGCATACTATAAATAATTGATAACATGCGTTTGTTTGATCTTTACCACAGAGATACATTAGTTCGATATTATTATATAACGAGGAATGGCCAATCGTCTACACAATCCATAGGTTAAAACATTTACTCGTTAAAAATATATATGCCCAACAGATATATATATATATATATCAAGATAATAGGGTAATAAATATCATCAAGCATAATGTATTAATTTCAACGTAATCATATTATTTTTATGCCTCTGGTATGATAATTATCCCACTGAAAATATCATTTGTTGATAAAATACATTTAGCTAACCTACGAAGTTATTTTTAATCATTATGGAGGCGCAAAATGTCCCGAAAATTCCCAAAGTTGTAAACTGGTAAAATTCTAGTAATCTGTTTGTTTTTCGATATAATTTTTAATATGGAGTTATAGTAAGATGAGGGACAGACTTTGGGGGAAATATCACCTATAATTACATAAGCCACTCATAGATATATTTTTTCTCTCTAGCATTTGATTGACTAGGTTTATGTTCTTTTAATGTAACACTGGTATTAACACTAGTTTTTATATTCTTATGTCACCACTCTGGTATTAACACTAGTTTTTATATTCTTATGTCACCACTCTGGTATTAACACTAGTTTTTATATTCTTATGTCACCACTCTGGTATTAACACTATAATGCCTTTATGGTATTAACGCTTGTTTTTTTGTTCTTATGATTCTCTTCTGGTAATATTTTTTTTTTTTGTATTTAATTATGTCGCTCCTCTGGTATTAAAACTAGTTTATATATTTCTGATGTCAATCTGATATTATGACTAGTGTTTTTTTTTCTTATGATTCCCTTCCAATATCAAAACTAGTTTTTGCTATTTTGATGTCCCTCTGGTATTAACACTATAACGAACTCTGGTATTAGCACTATGACGCCACTCTGGTATTTTCACTATAACGAACTCTGCTATCAACACTATAACGAACTCTAGTATTAGTAATATGAAGACCTAATGGTATTAACACTATAACGAACTCTGGTATTAGTAATATGAAGACCTAATGTATTAATACTATAACGAACTCTGGTATTAGTAATATGAAGACCTAATGGTATTAACACTATAACAAACTCTGGTATTAGTAATATGAAGACCTAATGGTATTAACACTATAACAAACTCTGGTATTAGCACCATGACGCCACTCTGGTATTTTCACTATAACGAACTCTGCTATCAACACTATAACGAACTCTAGTATTAGTAATATGAAGACCTAATGGTATTAACACTATAACGAACTCTGGTATTAGTAATATGAAGACCTAAAGGTATAACACTATAACGAACTCTGGTATTAGTAATATGAAGACCTAATGGTATTAACACTTTAACGAACTCTGGTATTAGTAATATGAAGACCTAATGGTATTAACACTATAACAAACTCTGGTATTAGCACCATGACGCCCATCTGGTATTGTTTTATTCAAATCAACACATACGATACATTAAGCATCAGGTACCCCCCCCCACCTCAGAAAACCATTAGGATCTATGCTTGTTCATCCACTGCCAGTATAAATATAAACGTGTGAAATATTGATTTATTTCCTGATAGTAAATATAAAAAAACATGTATTTAATTATGTATTTCTTTTTTTCAAATCCAACATGTTATATGGTTGTGTTTTATTTTAAAGAATTATTTATCTAAATGGAATATGTCTTTGTCTATTGGTATATGTATTGATGAATTTCTCAGCAGTGAAGTCAACAATCTCATATTTAGATCCGACTAAATATTTTCAAGGGATTTAAGAAAAGTTTACTAGGGCCGTATTAAATTTATTGATTATGATTCTTCCTCTGTAAGAACTAGTTTACATCTTAGAATAAATAGAAGATTTATAAATTTTAAATAAAGAGAAAATTATAACTTTTTATTCGAATATAACTTAAAGGATTTTTTCATAAATATATTTACAGTTTTATTAATTGTGCAAAAATGTTTCTTGTAAAAGTTGAACTTTAACTATTTAGTCCACATATAATCAACCATTAGACCCAGCTATATTACATCGTTTAACTCTTAGAACATTTTAGTCTCCGTGATTTTCACTTGCTCTCATGTTTTGCTGCGCTGGTCGACACCCCTATCTGGGTGGTAAACTGTCATGAGGGTCAACTGTCATGAGGGTCAGATGTAGAAAAATATTCGGACAGGGTTTTCATTTCTATATACATTTCAATATTTGTAAGTCATAAAACATTCTCCCACGATACCAAATGCCAGGCTTACGGAGCCGCCATATTTTTTTCCGGCTCCCACAAATTTGACGGCTCCGGCTCGGCTCCAGCTCCCTATTAAGATAGTATCACACGAGACGAAAATTGTTGTAATTGCTCCAAGCTAACATGCCGCTGATAAAAAGTTATGCAAATTTTACCGCGTTCACCCCCATAGTCAGGAACTTGAAACATATACGCATTGTCGGTTTTTCTAATGACAAAACATTTCAGTGCATCCAGAATCATATCATTATTTTCGACCGAGGTTTCACTAGTCGCCATTTTCATAAGTACTAAAACGTTATTTCAATGATCAAATTAGCAAATAGTAAAATGATACATTATTTAAAATATTTTAAAGACTTCAGGGGAGAAGAAATTTTTTACATAATAGATTCCTGATTTATATTATTATTATACTGTTGGTTTAACGTACAACCCGGAAAGAACGACAAAGATGCACAAATATAGCATAGCTATTTGTGTGATATTTCGTATAAAATATTGAAAACAAAGAACAGATCTATCAACAACAAATTGACCTGTCGCATTTATTCAATTTAAAATAAAATTAATTAAGTAAATTTGCAAATTAAAAAAAACATCACTCAGAAATCACGGAGTTTGTACTTTATTTATTTTATTATACATATGTATAAAAGTGAAGTCAGAAGTCAATATTATTTTATTAACTTATTTAAATTGCTAGTTGTCCTCAATAGATATCAATATATAAAACTATTACAAGGTTGCGAACAGGCCCATCGACAGAAATTTCGGGTCCCTGTGCTGGGGTGACACGGGCCCCCGTGCTGATATTAATATTTTAAAAAGTTGATTTGCCAGCTCAGTCCGGGCGCCTAACACGAAATTGAACAAAATGATTGATGTTTTATAGCCGTTATGAACGGGGAGGGGGGGGGCTTAGCCTTCTAGCCCCCCTCTGGCTACGGGCCTGGACCCAGGTACCAATAAAGTTATTCGGACCCGTGGCAAATATGCACTTAGCTTAGCTATAAATAAACTTTATTATTGTTTATTGTTTATTTTTTTATAATTGTTTTAATCGTTACTCAGTGTCTAGGGTTCCACTTAGCGGACTCTGTATTATTATTTTTTCGGGTTCCGTCTAATAAAACTTAAATATAGCTAAGCTTAGTGCATATTTGCCACGGTTCCGAATAAAACTCGGATTTTATTGGGACCCGGGTCCGAATAGCCACAGCCTTATAAATGTATCTACTATATTTCAGATATTCTGTTTATAATAAAATTGTTAAATACAGAAAACGACCATTTCGTTTTTAATCTATTACAAATTCGTGGTCAAATAATACACGAAATGATGCGTTCTTTTTGTCGTCCTAGTAAAAATTTATTTTTAAATGATTGATACAATTATTCTATGAAATGAAACGGTTTTAACTTTATACATAACAAAATAACACTCCATTAAAAAAAATTCGGCGGGTAAACAAGATTTAAAACGAACACAAAACTATTCCCCATTAAAGATTTATTATGGTGATGTGCGTGCACGCTATCATTTAAATGCTGTTATTGTTGTGGCGTTCTTAAAACATGACAACATTTCAAATTGTAGGAGGCAATTAATCTAACAAATTTCGCAATTTTATAGCTAAAAAAATAATTCTGCAGTAAAAAAAAACATTTGGGAGCTGTGGAGCCGACAGAATTTTTCGTCTCCGGCTGCGGCTCCAGCAAAAAGTAGCGGCTCCCGGTTCCTCGACTCCGGCTCCGCAAGCCTGCCTGTAGCATCGTTCATCGTAACGAATTGGTAAATTTATTTATTTTTAGAACTCATTCTAATATAAAAAAATATCTGCACTATTTCTAAATTCTAGATAAATAAAGTTCTCAGCTATCACATTATTGGTGTTTGAGCAGGATAGCGACTGTCAAAACTAGGGAGCGACCGATATGCCTTTTTACCGATAGTCCGATACCGATATTTTCCCCCAGCATTTTTACCGATACCGATACCGATATTTTATTTTTAGGGGCTGTCCATTATTTATGTCAACAAATTTTTGGCGATTTTTACCTCCCCCCCCCCTTGTCAACAACTTGTCAAACTTTCCGAGACCCCCCTATAAAATTACGTCAACATTTGATTACCCCTCCCCCCCTAAAAAGGTGGCTTCCAAAATGTTTATGTGGCAAAATTAGTAGGAATACAGTTAGTTTAATTAAAATACTGAGCGTTAAGCGAGTGTGTAACACAGAACTACAAACGCTGCTTAATTTTCCTATTTATTAAGTACTTATATTAAATTTAAAAAAGTAACATTGTTGACGTCAACTTTTCTTGACCTCCCTCCCCTCCCCCTTGTCAACAATTGTCAAAAATTTTCTGACCCCCCCCCTCCCCCCTATTTTGTTGACGTAATTAATGGACAGTCCCTTAAGCAACAACAATGCCAATTGCCAAACACGTGTTTCTCTCGAGCTAATACAGCTAATGACGTATGTCAACCCATGCTTACCCCTTCCCTGTCATATTTCGTGACACTTCGCCAACACGTAAGTCTTGTTCCCCCCCCCCACACCCAACTTCCCATCCCAACAAAAAATACGCACAGATGTTCACTAATTGTATCATCATTCAAGGTCATACATTAGAATTAAAAAATGCCAATCCTATTGTTTCAAGGTCGTATCTCTGATGTATACGTGACAATTTCTGTGTACGGGTTTTTTCATTCCTTTTTTTTTTAAATCTTGTCTGATCTGGTTATAGAATTGGGTTATTTACTGATTTTCTTTTCTGCAACTCTGTTGTGAAAAAAAAAACAATGTATCGGCAGACAAAAAACGGCCGGTCCGACAGTTAACCCATAGTGCCAATATCGGTTCGACTATCGGTCGCTCCCTACAACAATCGGCCGATCCGATATTAACCGATATTGCCAATATCGGTCGGATACCGATAGCGATCTGATTATCGGTCGCTCCCTAGTCAAAACAACGATTGTCTAAATGGCGACCGCATTATAATAGAGACTGTTATAATAGAGACTGTTATAATAGTGACAGTTATAACAGAGACTGTTATAATAGAGACTGTTATAATAGTGACAGTTATAATACAGACAGTTATAATAGAGGCTATTATAAAAGAGACTGTTATAATAGAGCCAGTTATAATAGAGACACTTATGATAGAGACAGTTATAATAGTGAAAGTTATAATACAGACAGTTATAATAGAGGCTGTTATAAAAAAGACTGTTATAATAGAGCCAGTTATACTAGAGACAGTTATAATAGAGACTGTTATAATAGAGACTGTTATAATAGAGGCTGTTATAATAGAGACTGTTATAATAGAGACTGTTATAATAGTGATAGTTATAATAGAGACAGTTATAATAGAGACTGTTATAATAGAGACTGTTATAATAGAGACTGTTATAATAGAGACTGTTATAATAGAGACTGTTATAATAGTGACAGTTATAATAGAGACTGTTATAATAGAGACTGTTATAATAGTGACAGTTATAATAGAGACAGTTATAATAGAGACAGTTATAATAGAGACAGTTATAATAGAGACAGTTATAATAGAGGCTGTTATAATAGAGACAGTTATAATAGAGGCTGTTATAATAGAGACAGTTATAATAGAGGCTGTTATAATAGAGACTGTTAAAACAGCGACTGTCAGTTGAGCTACTTAACAATAGCAACTGTTTTAAAACAGCGACTGTTTGGACAGACTTCATCTTTGAGATAGACTACATAGTTCGGTCTGTTCCTGTGTCTCCATACTCACATCCTGTAACAACGAATAAACCATTTTATTACAACGTGTGTGTGTGTGTGTGTGTGTGTGTGTGTAAAGTAAATAATTGTGAAGCAGTTTTATTAAAACAATGTGTTTAAAATAACGCATAAATAAAAACTGTATAAGCAACAATGCCAAATAATTGTTTTTCCTGGAATGTAGGTTCCAAATTCATGACAAATGTCATGTTTTGGATTTACAATTTAATTTGCTTTTCCATCATTTGTGTACACACAATTCTTAACTCTTGTCTTGAACATTTTTGAATGTGATCATAGAATACGAAACAATATCTTTATGATATTTCCACATGCTGTTTTAAACTTTGACCTTCTACTGGCAGGAAAATAGGCATATGGCAACACCCATTCATTTCGTAATGCACACACATACATTTATGTCATATAATTGTGTATTGTCTAATTGCCTGTGTGATTCATAGGTTATAGCGATGATGCATTGAATAATTTATTTACTAATCATATCTCTGAATACTGATAACGGTTGATGAGTAAATTGCTTTTATTTATGTTTTATGCTTTATGATTCATACTTTTTGATTTGAAAATTTGAGGTCCCTACACATATGAAACAGGGGAAATCATAAATTTATTAGGGCCCCCATCAAACATATAACTTTAGGGCCCCTCGTTAATGGAGATTTCTATGATCTTTCGACTACTATATAATACTGTCTGTAGTAAAATATTCTGCATAATGTCTTTCAGATAAATAGAGATCCAGATTTTAGTCAAGTCTAGTATACATCTATCTTAAATCAGCAATACATACATGTTCCATATATTCTTATAATGTCCTGTGGTAATAACATATATCATTTATTTTTTTAATCAACATAAATGATACGTGGAGCAGGACTGCTTCTAACATAACTTGACAAAGTTGGGCATAATTAGGACTGCCGAGAGAAAATTTGGGCTATTGAGCAAAGGTTATGAATTATCCTTATACAAAGTTCTATTTTTGTATGCGTAATAATTAGATTTGGCCTAGAAATTTAGTTAGAATAGTTAACTGGCCAATTAAGGAAGTAGAGATTGGCTGACGGTAATAAGACAGACGATGATAGAAATTCATTAGGGATGGAAGTTAATTCATATAACATCATTCCCTGTACACTATTATGTGTATATTTCATTTTTGATTCATATTGACAGTATATATATATATATATATATATATATATATTAACTATCTTTACTCAGTGATTTACAACTGTTTGTATGTGTTACCTCTCACACGTATATGTGGACATTTTATCATCAACTCCGAAGAAACTGAATATGCTACAATTGATATACACCATCAAATAAGAAGATGATCCGCAGAAGAAATAATAAATAATAATATATACAACTATATACATCATAAATTATACTACAAGAGAAATGTACCTATGACAGTATGTGTGTATATATTATAATTAAAAGTATATGTTAAAATATTTGGTTTACAATTTCTGGCCATCACACTATCCAGCATAGTGAACAATGTTTATCCGCAATAAAAATGAATGAGTATAAATAGTTCAAGCAATAATAAATTATATATATATATATATATATATATATATATATATATATATATATATATACTAGTTGCAATTACCCGGCTTTGCCCGGGTTTAAAATAAGGTTTTCTGTTTAATTTTTGTTTTCTCCCTACCCACCTCTCTCACTTCCTCTCTCTCTCCCTCCCTCCACCTCTCTCCATCCCTACCCCCTCTCCCTTTCTCTTTCCCTCCCTCCCTTTCTCCCTCCCTCCCTCTCCTTCTCTCCCAAACTCTCCCATCTCCCTCTCTCTCCCTATCTCCCTCCCTCCTTCTCTCACCCCCGTCACCCCTCTCTCCACCTTCCTCCTCCCCTCTCTCCCCTCCCTGCCCCCTCTCTCTCACTTTATCTCTCTCCCTCCCATTTCTCCCATCCTCTCTCTCCCTCTCTCCTTCCCTCCCCTTTCTCTCCCTCCCTACCCCCTCTCTCCCTCTCTCCTTTCTCCCTCCCTCCCTCTCCCGTCTCCCTCTCTCCCTCTTCCTCTCTCTCTCTACCTCCCCCTCCCTGCCTCATTTCCTCTCTCTCCCTCCCTGCCCCCTATCTCTTTATCTCTCCCTCCCTCTTTCTTTATCTCTCTCCCTCTCTCCCTCCCTCCCCTCTATCTCCCTCCCTACTCCCGCTCTACCTCCCTTACTTTCTCTTTCCCTCTTTTTCTGTCTCCCTCTCTCCCTCCCTCTCTCTCCAACCCTCCCTCTGCCTCCCTCCCCCTTTATTTCCCTCCCTAACACCTCTCTCCCTCCCTCCCTTTCCCTCCCTCCTTCTCCCCCCCACCCCTTCCTCACTCCTTCCTTTTCCCTCCCTGCCTCTCCCTCCCTGCCCCCCTCTCTCTTTATCTCCCTCCCCCCTCCCTCTCTCTGTACAATTAAACGTCTAATTACGCTTCTTAAAAAACAGAAAACCTTATTTTAATCCCGGGCAAAGCCGGATACTTGCAGCATGAAAAAAACAACAACAACAATATTTTTTTTTTCCCGTCCCTAACCCTTTCTTCTCCGTCCGTTCAATGGCACATTCACTTGGTGCGCGAATACAGGGAATTCCCTGTGCATTGATACAATTTGAATGCAATAACATTTCAAGCACCCGCGCGCAAGTTCATCAACGGGAAATGACGTCACAGAGGATTTTTATTTATAGTGAAGGCGATCCCATACCGTGAATACTTTAATATAGTAAAATACTAAAATAATTAATTACAATTAAACTACCCATTGAGATTGTATGTATAATGTTAATAATGTCACAGAAACATTTTAATTAACGTATTTCGGTTTATTAAAGTGCACCTTTAATTTTAATCTTCTGAATACATAAAACGATAGGTAAATAGATATGACTATTGGTTTTACCATGTTTACAATTGGAGTTTCCGGAAGTTACCCCTCTTTTAAAAATGTATCATCAGGAAATGACGTCACAGAAGACTTTTATTTATGGCGCCGTCGAGATTACTTTTAATATAGTAAAATACTAAAATAAAAATAATTTATTACTATTAAACTACCCATCGAGATGAAACGAAACATGTCCTATAACCTTCCCCATGTAATTATGTGTACGTGTACCAAATTTGACGTTATTTGGTTGTCTGGATCTTGAGTTATAAGGGAACAGACAGACAGACAGACAGACTGCAAATGCGTTTTATAAGTATATATATATATATATATATATATATATATATATATATATATATTAGGGTGGGTCAAAAAATTCTTTTTTGGAGTTTGGAATTTGAAACATATTCAAAAAGTTGCCTATGGTCCTACTGATTGTAAAAATGTAAAATTTGTAAAAATCAGATAATGTCTTCCACTCCCAACTTTGACTTTAAGGGGGTACGGGGCGAAAAAAAATGCACTATGTCTAAAAAAATTTCTTTTTTTTTTTTAGATACTAAAACATGTCAATAATAACTATGACTTAATTATAATGCAGAAAAATATTTTTTAGATCAATTAAAATGTATTTTCAGAATGTTACTCATTCAGAAACTTCAATAATTTAAAAACTTAAAAGTCATTTTTCTCTGAAAAAATATATTTGACATTTTGCTTCACTGTGGCAAGAAAATCTCAAAAACCACATGTCAGATTTTGATAAAACATTTAAATTTTATTTAGAAGAGGTGCATTTAAGGCTTTATAAGAAATTTTAAGTCCTTTTATTTTTTTTTTAATTTTCAAAATTAGCATTTTTTGCTTATTTTCACCATACAAAATTTAAAAAATTCATTAAAAAATTATTTATTACATTATCAAAAAAGTACTTTGACATTCCCTAAGTAAGCTTTTCTTACTATAAAAATGTACATTTTATATGAATCAGTCTATAAATATTTCAGATATATTTGCCACAAAAAGGTCATAAATTTCAAGATGGTGGCATGCCGCACCCACAAATATCAATATGTTAATTTTCTTTTTAACAAAATTATTTTTAAATCTACTATATCATTACTAAGATATTAAAATGTCTTAAACTTTAATACTAAAAAAGATTTTGCTTTGACCCCGTAACCTCCCCCCCCCCAAATGTATGACATTTTACACCATTTAGAATGTTTGGTATAAGTAATATGAAATTGTACAAATCTATAAATCGTTCATGCAAAATATACAATGTACATATGAATAATACTGTTTATGGATTGTCCCAGGAAACTTCCTTTGCTTTCAACTTTCGTAAGAACATCCCTTAATTTATTTGTTTGCAAAACCATCCCATGTCGAGAGCTATGTCCGTACAGTTTGAAATGTCCGTACACTTTCAAACTAACAGCAGTAACTTCTTTAATTGCTCTTTCAACAGCTTGAGAGTGACAGGGAATTTGATCCAGTATGATTGGGTTGTTGCGTTTAAGTTCATCATCACAAATATGTTCCAGCAGAGGAAGGGATGTCACTGAGCAATAGGGTGGGTCGTTGAAGTATTTTTTTTCAAAAACTACTGATGGCTAGTTTTAAAATGTTGCTCCCACATCTGCTGAGTGCAAATAAATTGATTCCAGCTAAAATGGAAAACGTTTATACTTTCCCCCCAAGACTTTGGAAATTTCATAATTTAAGCCATAAAAATTACCTCTTAATATCTTGATATGTACTTACAGAAAACATTTTTAGAGCACAATTTCAATGAAAATAACATGTTAATTACTGTTTATTTAAAAGCTACTTAATTATCAATAGCTAAAAGTTTAAATTAACAACTTAATCTTATTTACAGTCTTTTTTAAATCCAAAATGCGGCACGATTTTTCTTGATTCCAATTTTGCCCGAACGTAACCATCTCTTCTCAACGTTCCGCAAACTGCTGCCGACGCTTCAGTTACCATCCTGATGCACCGTTCAACTGCTTGGGAATGGCATGGAATTTTATCCAGGTCCCACTTCTTGCCAGTCTTCATGGCGTCGTCGATTTCATCGTCGCCGAACTTCACCAGCATTGGAGGTTGGCATCGTGGTAGATCATGCCAGTTTAACAAATTATAATATTCATCAGCATCAAAATTCAATGCTGGAACAGTAAATTTTCTAATATCCGCTGATGTACATGTAGACATTGAATTACGTGCTGCTTTAATTCGTCTTGCTGCCAGCTCCCTCAGTTCTTTCTTTTCATCCACGAGCATTGTCAGCAGCATATTCTCTGGATGGATGAGCAAAGAAACAGTTGCGCTGAATGCACTTGTCGACTACTGCACGTGCATTTTCTGGTAAGAAACGAGACAGTTTAATCATATTCCATAAATGCATGGCTCCCTTATAACATTGAGGTTGTAATTTGATGGAGAACCATACCGCAGAGTAGACAAGGCAAACATAATCTACCAGCATCTTCAATTCAGTTGATGGCGAGTCAGAAGCAACATAAAGACGAAGGATTCTGTTCGCAGTAGTTAACCAGCGTGAGTGTACTGAGGGACCCGGCTCACGTTTTGCAACGCTGTCTGAAACGTTACCAGTTTCTATTGCTAGGCACATATCCAGGAGATATTTTTGATCCTTACTTATGTCTAATTTTGTAGCATTTTTATTTGTAGATGGTAAGCTGTTTCTTCTCAATTGAAATTTAGCAATTGGTAGTTCATGACATTTAGACATAGCTTTGCCAATGGTGCCAGAAAAATATATTTGGACCTGACGTTGTACCATCTCGATGCATCATCAAATGTTTTAATGGTAGTTCGTTACAGTGGAACATGCAAATAAACCACTGCAATGGTCTATTCAGATGCTTTTCTAACTTTTGGATTACACCATTACTTTTTCCAGTATTGACATTTGTTCCATCCGAACCTATCGCTACTAGATTAGCAAATGATACGTTACTTTCTTGCAAGAAATCTAGAATTGCTTCTAATATACTGTCAGCAGAACCATCCTTAGGAGTAACGTGGCCAAGATAATTTGATTGTGGTTCTTCTACTAAAGTTATGTGTTCTTCAATAATGGAGCACTTTGAGTTTACAGAACGGTTACATAAGGTCTGGTCTTTTCTGCCATCGAAGAATATTGAAAGAGGGCCTGCCAAGGACATAGATGACTTACATTCTTCTGAAAACTCAGACCGAATCTTTTCTCTTTGCCTCCTAAGCTTGCATCGGTCTATAACTGATGAAGTATCATTTGCTTTAATCATTCCAAAGTCAATTAGAGCAGCAGTTGCAATAGCTGCACCTGCAGTATTTGAAATGTTATACCTGTCGCATTCGCGTGCGACTGTAGGAATCTTAACAAGATTTCTAGCTGAAATATCGTCAGCTTCATCTGCTTGGTACACGTCTCTGTCATTTTTGCTACTTTTTTCACTATCTGTTGTCTCCATGCCCGATTCTGCAAATGAAGTCTTTTTGTCGTGGCTAGAAGCAACTTTTTTGTAATATTTTCTGCGCTTTGAATTTCTCTCTTCTTGTTTCATTAGACGTGATATGACTGCCTTATCCATACTTCCTATGATCATATTTCTGTCTCCTCGTTGATCCAGTAAAAATTGCCTTTCAAGTACTGGTACTTTTACATTTCTATCACACGAACAGTCAGAAAAATCACTACAGTGGCACGAAGCAATATCAAATAAGGCTTTTTCTTGCTCAACTAATTCAGAAACATTCTTCAAACTTTTTCTCAAAAATTCTATTTTACATTTGACTCTTCTTTCTGATAATGTTGGAATGCTTGCCTTGTTCCATAAAGCGATAACGTCAGCAGCAACCTTAGACGTTATAACAATGGACTTCGTGTTGGCTGCCATCTGGGTTTGGATGAAATTATAAAAGCGCATCGTGTCACCAACTGTAGGCAATTGGCTGGTTGGCAGTTCAGAAGATACTCCGTACACAACACCAGTGTGACTGCTTCTTGTTTCAGCCATTAATTTTTATCAAAATGTTCTTCTATTGAACTGTTATTAAAAAAACAAACTTGCGAAATATTCTAATTCTTTAATATTGTTGTGCAAAAAAAAGAAAAAGGAATACAAATTAGATACAATTTGCAAAAGAAATCACATTACCATAAAGCATTAAAAAGTAAAAAAATGTTTTTCATTCTTTATAACCATCATAAGCTATCAATAAGCGGTTTAAAATCGGTTTAAACAAGATAAAACTGTTTAACACAAGGTCAAGTCAGTGGTTATGACTCAAGAACAATGCATAAATGTTTCAGAGAGCAAAGCATACCACTGGTATGAAAATCTCGGACCTACATGTGGGAAATTCCTAATGCGAAAGACGCAAATCCATGCGGTAGAGGGTAACCTACTTAATGCTTCCGGGGGGAGGTAAAGATAATTTTTAAAATAGGAAAGATTGCTATTTTCTCAACATGTATAAGCAGGAGCAACAACATTTTACTAGCCGTTGTTGAAATTTTTCCGACGACCTACCCTACTGAGCAAAGATCCCAGTTAATTATCTGATCATATGATTTAGCTGCATTATTCAGGATTATGTCATTTTTGTTGAAAAATTCTCTCTGCCATGGAGCTGGTTTATGTCGTGCTGTTATGATTTTATTTACTGCATACCTTCCAATTTCTTCATCATTGTCCTAACTGCAGCCAATAGAATGTTTTCTGGATGTGAAAAGTAGCAGTTATTTTCCAGTACAGACAATATAATAGATTGATCAGCAGTATCAAGGCTCTGAAGCAGTTGTATCATATAGAAAAAGTTTCTAGCCCAACTTGGACAAGATGGATCGCAAAAATCCTGTTCGCTTTTGTTAACCATCTTTGTTCTCATCAGTATGTTCTTTGGCTGATCTATCTATGTCGACGCTTCTTTGCTGGATCCAGAGCTGTAGATGGTGTTAACATGTTTAAGTCCTTCAACAAAGCATTAACGATAAGACATGTATCCCTATAGCTTAGTTTACATCGATCCACTGTTTTGCATAATTATTCATATTGATATCTGTTTTGTTATTTGGAACATTCCTCATCGCTGGAGAAGTCTGCATCAAGTAGTTCATCATCTTCAGCATCCTGATCTGGAATATCATTATCTTTCTCATCATTGACATTATCATTTGTGGTTCCTATCTGATCGCCACCCTGCATCAATGAATGTTTTCTTTTCTGTCGATTTTGTAATATTTTTGTTGTTTGCTTGTCAACATTGTCTATGAACATATTTCTTGCCATCTTTTGATCCACCCAAAATGCCCACTCAAGCACAGGAATTATTACTGATTGTGGACATTTACAGTCTCCTCTATCCCTAACACCTGCATCAAAACATTTACATGGACAAATTTCAAATAAATTTTTGAAGGAATTGTACCCCTCTGAAAAGTAACTGATGATCGCTTTATATCTGAATATTTCTCAAATTCATGACCTTTGGCTATAAGTCTTTTTACTCGAACAATTTTACTGGTAATGTCATTTGTGGGGATACTAGCCTGGTCATATGATTGTTTAACTTCATGCGCTCATGCGTGCGCTCCTGAATGAAGGCTATGATTTTATTGTTCCATTTTAAGCATCCACATATAGCCTTGAAAACTTCTTCACTGGTTGGAAGTTGTCTTTTAGGCAATTCAGCTGCTGACCCAAACACAAAATGTACAGTTGCACTTCTTGTAGAAGAACTCATATTCGTAGAAAAACTAAATGAAATAGTTGAAAAATTAATCAAAAATGAAATAAAACAACTATGCGTGATCCGATAATGAATACATGGTACACCAGTTATATTGAGAAAAAAATGGATGCAATGCTTATCCCAGTTGTCTGAACTAATTAGTTATTCATAAAAAAGGTTATAAAGATAACACATACATTTTATATGCATATCATTTCTTTTTTGAATAGCCTAGGTCACAAATTTAACATGTTCAGTCACAAAAAACTCACAGTAAATATGGTTAAAATTTCGAACAAAAGTTGGGAGTAGTTAAACTATGTAGTTTTCAAATATTTGTACATATTCCATGTACTATCGTGATGTAACGACTTTTTAAATAATGTTTCAATAAAAAAAAATTTTTTGACCCACCCTAATATATATATATATATATATATATATATATATATATATATATATACAGTGTTATTTTGTCCCGGCACCTTTTTCAATGTGGGGGAAAATATTACTTTTCTTGTATTTTAAAGTTTATTATTAATTTATTATATTATTAATTAGTTAAAATTGAAATATTTTAAAATTGCGCGCAATAAGAATTAAAATGTAAAATGTGAAACTGCTTTCCGCACACACTCGTAATCACTGAGTACCGGCAACTATTTTTACACAAAAAGCACTGTATATATATATATATATATATATTGTTACGACTCTTAAAAATTCTGTTTATAAAATCAAAACAACACACAGGCCGGCGTGGGTTCCAAGAGTTTACTATTCTTTTAACATTGACAACGACAACAATATCACGGCCATCTTCTTGCCGGCTTCTACGTCATTGTCTCTACTGCGTCATCGCGTTCACTATGTAGACTGTACGGTGCGCACCGAGAGGGCCGTAACACTGCGCCCCTCTTAAATCTGTCCGTCCCGGACAGGTCAGTTCTCACAACAGAATCTGTACAGTCTGTCCACATTAACCAGAGCTCTGTTCTCAGCGTGACCGTTTATGCTAGCTAGGAGCATGTCTTTTGTCAGGCTGTGGAGGTTGATTAACCCCGTGGAGGATCGTGTTCGTCCCCATAGAAATCTGGCTGTTCACCAGGCAGGTTTTCTCGCAGGTGCAGGCGTTCGGGATACTGACCTTCATTGATGAGGCCCAACAAAATCAAGCTGTTATTGTTGCAGAATAACATGACGATGACGAAACACACGTTGTAGCAGTAACGAAATGTTTTGCGTTTGACAGAGCTGGGATGAATGTATACTGAACTGACCAGATTAAAGTCAATGGCCAGGTTCATCTCTGTCCTGCCTCGTTCTCCTATGCTCCGATGCACTCTGCTGGTCTCCTCGCTCCTATCTACCTTTCGTCTCTGCTCCCCAGGTGGCTCATATCGGTTCACCAGTGTCTCAGGTGGCTCTTCATGGGTCCCCAGCTCCTCAGGTGGCTCATCACAGGTCACCAACTTCTCAGGTGGATTATCCTAGGTCACCAACGTCTCAGGTGGATCATCACAGGTCACCAACGTCTCAGGTGGCTCATCACAGGTCACCAACGTCTCAGGTGGCTCATCGCAGGTCATCAACGTCTCAGGTGGCTCATCACCGGTCACCAACGTCTCAGGTGGCTCATCACAGGTCACCAACGTATCAGGTGGCTCTTCACAATTCACCAACGTCTCAGGTGGCTCATCGCAGGTCATCAGCGTCTCAGGTGGCTCATCACAGGTCACCAACATCTCAGGTGGCTCATCACAGGTCACCAACATCTCAGGTGGCTCATCACAGGTCACCAAATCTTTCTTGTTATCGAAGCGCGGCAGATTGTGCACGAAATTAAGACCTGTAGGGATCTTGCCGTTGCAGTGCCAAACGTTGGCAATAGCATCAGCTCCACTGTTGTGGATTTCCATGCATTCGTGGCTTTTGTTTAGTTGTGGTTTATTGTTCTTGACGTTGCAACAAGCTTTCAGACATTCTGCAGACCGATCATTCTCACAGGGGCTCAGATCGCTGGGCGGCTCTTCTTGGATTAGTTCCTTCTCGTGCGCTACGTTTTGGATGACCACATCATCAGGTATCACGTCGTGGATGACCACATCCTCAGGTAACACTTCCTGGATGACCACACCCTCAAGTACCACTTCATGGATGACCACATCCTCAGGTACCACTTCATGGATGACCGCATCCTCAGGTACCACTTCCTGGATGATCACATCCTCAGGTACCCCTTCATGGATGACCACTTCTTGGATTCTAGTGTTAAGATCTTCCGTCAGATCTCTTAATGTTAAATGAAGTTCTCTCACTTCATTTCTTAACTGCCCGATTTCCGTGGTAAAAACGTGGCTCTCCGGGTCCATTCCCTCATCAATAAGAGCTTCATGAAGTCTATTAAACAGTTGTTGTTTGTTGCCGTTAGTTGGAAGGTCCCTTTTTTCTAATTCTTCCTTTAACTCTCTAACTAAAAGTTTGTTTAATTTCTTACCGAACATTGTAAGACTGCTCCGCCTCTGACACCAATGTTACAACTCTTTAAAAATTCTCTTTATAAAATCAAAACAACACACAGGCCGGCGTGGGATCCAAGAGTTTACTATTCTTTTAACATTGACAACGACAACAATATCACGGCCATCTTCTTGCCGGCTTCTACGTCACTGTCTCTACTGCGTCATCGCGTTCACTATGTAGACTGTACGGTGCGCACCGAGAGGGCCGTAACAATATATATATATATATATATATATATATATATATATATATATATATATGTGTGTGTGTGTGTGTTTGCGTGTGTGTGTGTATGAATGTGTAGATATTTCTTGTATTTTTTTACACCGCCATTGCCAGCATGAAAGGGGTTGTGCGCCTACCACACCAGCATTGTTGGCGGCACTGATGTATGTCAGCCATGCCTTCAGAGCTGATGGGTGAGTGTGACCGCTAACATCCGCCGGGATGGCAGAGAAAGGTTTCTTAGACCTGACCAGAATGGCCAGACCAGCAGGGTATATGTACTGCTGATCGGCCATAATTGCAGGGCGAGGTTTTTTTTTCCTGCCACTCGGTCATAGGGGAGGGTGTAATAGGCCCGAACCCACTGCTTGAAATGACATGCTATATATATATATATATATATATATATATATATATATATATATATATATATATATTAGGGTGGGTCAAAAAATTTTTTTTTGGAGTTTGGAATTTGAAACATATTCAAAATGTTGCCTATGGTCCTACTGATTGTAAAAATGTAAAATTTGTAAAAATCAGATAATGTCTTCCACTCCCAACTTTTAGTTCAAGGGGGTACGGGGCGAAAAAAATGCACTATGTCTAAAAAAAACAATTTTTTTTTTTACATTTTTAGATACTAAAACATGTCAATAATAACTACGAATTAATTATATTGCAGAAAATTTTTTTTTAGATCAATTAAAATGTATTTTCAGAATGTTACTCATTCAGAAACTTCAATAATTTAAAAACTTAAAAGTCATTTTTCTCTGAAAAAATATTTTTGACATTTTGCTTCACTATGGCAATAAAATCTCAAAAACCACATGTCAGATGTTGATAAAACTTCTAATTTTTATGTAGAAGAGGTGCATTTATAGAATGTCAGAGTCATTTCAAGAAATTTTAAGTCTTTTTTTTTTCTTTTTTTTAATTTTCAAAATTAGCATTTTTTGCTTATTTTCACCATACAAAATTTTAAAAATTCATAAAAAATTTATTTATTACATTATCAAAAAAGTACTTTGACATTCCCTAAAGTAAGATTTTCTAATTATAAAACAGGGAATTTGATCCAGTATGATTGGGTTGTTTCGTTTAAGTTCATCATCACAAATATGTTCCAGCAGAGGAGGGGATGTCACTGCACAAAGATCCCAGTTAATCATCTGATCATATGATTTAGCTGCAATATTCAGGATTATGTCATTTTTGTTGAAAAATTCTAACTCTGCATGGAACTGGTTTAAGTAGTGCTGTTATGATTTTATTTACTGCATACCTTCCAATTTCTTCATCATTTTCCTAACTGCAGCCAATAGAATGTTTTCTGGATGTACAAAGTAGCAGTTATTTTCCAATACAGGCAATGTAATAAATTGATCAGCAGTATCATGGTTCTGAAGCAGTTGTATCATATAGAAAAAGTTTCTAGCCCCACTTTGACAAGATGGATCGCAAAAACCCTGTTCGTTTTTGTTAACCATCTTTGCTCTCATCAGTATGTTCCTTGCTGCCCTATCTCTCCGAATTTTTCTATGTCGACGCATCTTTGCTGGATCCAGAGCTGTAGATGGTGTTAACATGTTTAAGTCCTTCAACACAGCTTTAACGATAAGACATGTATCCCTATTGCTTAGTTTACATCGACCCACTGCTTCATATTGATATCTGTTTTGTTATTTGGAACATTCCTCATCGCTGGAGTAGTCTGCATCAAGTAGTTCATCATCTTAAGCATCCTGATCTGGAATATCATTATCTTTCTCATCATTGACGTTATCATTTGTGGTTCCTATCTGATCGCCACCCAGCATCAATGAATGTTTTCTTTTCTGTCGATTTTGTAATATTTTTGTTGTTTGCTTGTCAACATTGTCAATCAACATATTTCTTGCCATCTTTTGATCCACCCAAAATGCCCACTCAAGCACATAAATTATTACTGATTGTGGACATTTACAGTCTCCTCTATCTTTAACACCTGCATCTTTCTACTCGAACAATTATACTGGTAATGTCATTTGTAAAGATACTAGCCTGGTCATATAATTGTTTAACTTCATGCGCTAATGCGTGCGCTCGTGAATGAAGGCTACGATTGTATTGTTCCATTTTAAGCATCCACCAATAGCCTTGAAAACATCTGCACTGGTTGGAAGTTGTCTTTTAGGCAATTCAGCTGCTGACCCAAACACAGAATGTACAGTTGCACTTCTTGTAGAAGAACTCATATTCATAGAACTTAATAAAATAATTGAAAAATTAATCAAAAATGAAATATAACAACCATGCGTGATCCGATAATGAATACATGGTACACCAGTTATATTGAGAGAAAAATGGATGCAATGCTTATCCCAGTTGTCTAAACTAATTAGTTATTCATAAAAAAGGTTATAAAGATAAAACACAAATTTTATATTGTAAAGGTATAATTGTTTCGTAAACATTAGGATCACTTTTTATTTAACTAGATCCGTTTTTTTTTATATTTCCGGAAGAGAGTTTTGTCAGTTGAAGGATCACTCTCGTACACGACAGACGTGTCGATGTTTTTTTTCCTTGTTAGGATATTGTAATTATTATTGTGAGTGATCATGAGAGTAACAGTTCACCTCCATGATGGAGATATATTTTCTAGATAATTTTTTGTGTATTTGTACTTGGATATAATATAGATGTATCATTAGAACATAATGGAGTTCTTACTAGAAATGTGGTGATCCAACAGATTATTTTTACAGTGTGTACTGTGAACTTATTTTATCGTATTTTCTATATTATTGTATCGTAATAAACTTCAATCAGCAAAGAACACTGTCTTCGCACATTATTTGGTATTTGATTAGTGGAATGAAAGAAGAGCCACAGCTACCACAAACACGCCTCCAAGATAATAACAATAATATTTAAACTCTGCAATGCCTCATCAATAATATTGAGAGAGTAATACCCAGACATTGATGGCAGAGAACAATGGTACCACTTAATATCCTGACAATGGTGGCATGTGGCAGCGAATTGAACCTGACCTTCACCTGAAAGCTACGAAAACCCGAGAAAAATAACGACCCTCTTGCCGGTCAATTAGTTTCAACTTCCAGAGGCGGCACCAGAAGTCAAATCAACTTGACAGAGCCCCACAGCACAGTGACCCACATTTTCAAGTCAACGAATTCCGACAGAGATCGTTAGTGACTAACATCTCTAATTGATTGCGACAGTCTCTACTGTTCAGTCATTTGTCGTGCTTGGCAACTATATGCCAAATAATTCTATTACACTTCGATAAGTGTACAAATATCTACTGTTGCAGAATTCGTGTTTTTTTTTCCTGAACACCTGTGACTGCTGTGACCTCATTAACATCACGAGACAAGGAGGAATTCAGGTCAAGATGGCTGCTTGCGTTGACTACACACAACAATAAAGACTGTGTTGGTGCTTATATTGACATTATTGAATAACAGGAGCATCAGAGTGGATCAACAACAAGAAGAACAAGTATCAAGCAGGAGGAAGACAAGTAAATATACTTGATTTAAAATTAATAATCTAATATTTTTTTTTCTCTCACATTATTTTTTCCCTTTATGATATTATTCAGTGTCCAACTATGTTATATGTTTACTATAATAATTCATGGGTGGTGGAGTGGTGAGTCAGTTTTGAGTTAGTCAATCTGACGTCTTCTGTTAGAACTTACTGATTTTCTGACTGGATTTTTTACATTTAATTGTGTGTGGATTGTATAATTTAGGGTCCAGTTAGATCATCAATATCACATAAATATTTAGTTGTCTGCGACTTGTTTGTTTATTGTTTAAACCCCTTTGTTTAAATATTGTCCGAAATTATTTTTTTTTTCTACCAGTTGTGTCAATGTTTCGTCTTGTTTAAATTTTTTTTTCTCTCATGTCTACTATCAAACTCTATTAGGAATTTTTTTTGCTGATTTGTTATCATTAGTCCTGTCTTGTACAACTTATTTCTTTATAATTATTTTTCATTTATTATTTATTGGACACTGAACCCTGACCCCTTTTTTTTTCTTCAATGTACAATATTGTATAATAATTTTTGCAATTTAATTTAAGTCAATGCCAGTTAGTATTGTTTAGTGCCAGTTGTTATTGATCAGTGCCAGTGATTTTTCTTGAGGTTTCATTGATTATAGATTTATACATTGCCAGTGATACAGTATCAGTATCATATAATTTACTAGAATAGTGATTTTTATCACTTTATTTCCATATTTTGATATTTCTGAACCAGCAATATGGATAATAAAAACCCAACTGAAGATTTGTTTGATATTTACAAAGAAAGAGGGGAGAAACTAGGTCTAACAGGAGAAAAACTCCTGCAATTTATTGAGAAAGAGGAACTTAAGGCTAAAGAAAGATTAGATAGAGAAGACAGACTTGCTCTTATATAGAAACCTTGAAAAGGATAAATTAGAAATGCAAGAAAGATTAGAGAAAGAGAAATTAGAAATGAAAAAGTTAGATGCAGACAGACAAGATAAGTTAGAGAAAGAGAAATTAGAAATGAAAAAGTTAGATGCAGACAGACAGGAAAGATTAGAAATGAAAAGATTAGAAGCAGAAGTAGAAATGAAAAGAATAGAATTAGAGCAACAAGCAAAGACACTACCAACAAATAATACAGGTGGTAGACCAAATATAGGTCAGTTTAATTCCAAAGATGATAACATAGATACATTTTTGGCCAATCTTGAGTCTATACTTATAATTAATAATATACCCGAGTCTGAATGGACTAGACATTTACTAGGAGCATTCCGTGGCGAAGCCCTAAATGTATTGCATATGTTAGGGCGTCCAGAATGCAAATCATATAATGAAATTAAACATCTTCTAGACCTTCATAATAAAACTGAGGAACACTATAGGAATCTGTTCCATAATACAATGATGGCTGAAACAGAACACCCCACAGCCTATGTAAACAAGTTAGTCCTACTTGAATAGCTTCATAAAAATGGCAGGCATAAATGCATCTGATCCCCAACAAATTATTGAACTAATGCTAGTAGACAAAATTTTGAACATAAGCTCCAACAAGCTATTTTCTTTCATAAAATTAAAGAAAGTCAATTGTAAGAAAGATCTTATTACCACATTATCTGATTATAAAGATAGTAATCAAGATGTCCCCATGTTTAAGAGTAAAAATGATAACACTTTTAGTGCCATTAGACACAAAAATAAATTGCAGTACAATTATAATGACAGTAGATACAGAAGCTTACCTGCTAGATTACCTACTAGAGTACAAAAGACTTGTTACTATTGCCATAATCCAGGGCACATTAGAGCCAACTGCAAACTATACTTAAACAGAAATAGTTAAGTGAATAATGGTCATGTACAAGAAAGCAGATACATACCCAACAGACAGTATCCTAAAAACAGTCATGATAGATCTTTTGGTAAATATCAGGGACAATATCAAGAGACAGTCACCAAATAATAGTCCTCCTAGACAGAGTAATGATAGAGGCAGATCCTTAAACAGAAATAACAAAATGCATAATGTAAATGCTTTGTTAAGTAATAATGGTAATTTAGCATTTTACCCTTGCTTTCTCAACAATAAACCCATTATGTGTCTTAGAGACACAGGTGCTACATGCGTGGTTGTAGATGCATCACTTGTTCCTCATGAGTGTATGATGGATAGTTCTGAAAATATTAAGTTAGGAAATGGTCAGACCCTTATGTGTAAGAAAGCCATGATAGACATAGACACCCCATGGATTAGTGGAAAAATTGAGGCTATAGCAATGACATTCCCAGTAGCCCCTTTGATTATAGGAAATATTCCAGATATTAAACCGGATAATTCTAGAGAATTATTCACACTTTGGTTGAATGACAAAGAAATAAATATACAGAAAGTACTGAAATCTATTAATAGGGATCCAATAGAAAATGATACCACTACTATGATGCAAACTATGCAAAATTCTGAAAAGCAGACAGAGGCAACAATAGTAAAACAAATAAACTCATTTTCAGTTGTTACACATAATAATAAACAAAGTAGAAAAGAGTCAACAGTATCAGATAAACACAAATCAGTATGTTTTCATTGTAAGAAACCTGACCATAAAGCAAATAGATGCACCCTAAAATTTAAACATATTAAATGTTACTGCTGCCATAATTTTGGTCACAAACAATCATTTTGCCCCTGTAAAGATAAACAAGCTAGTAATTCCTATAAGGAAAACATTAGAATTAGACAACAACCACAGAAGACATATAGTAATAGACATACACACAATAGCAACATGAGAAATAAACAACCACAAAATGACTATAGAAATGGACATGTACAGAATAAATCCAACCATTTAGATAGCAATAAATACAGAACAAGACAAGAATATGGGACAAATAAACACACAAATTATTTTAATAAGCTTCAATGTGACTATTGTAAGAATTTTGGTCACACAATGAATAATTGCTTTAAACTTAGACATGTTTCTTGTTTGAAACCCAGTTTGAGAAAACATACACATTCAGGAGGTACAGTATTTGATAGGAAACATACATTTAAAAAAAATGAAACAGAAACAAGACTTAGATGAAAATGATAGATTCACATATAGAACATATAATAGATTCACATAATTTTATACCAGATATTCTATCAAGGTTAACTGAATAAATTGATCGGATATTTTATTGCTGGCATCATAATAATTGAATAATAGATAATAACATACACAATTTTTTTTTTCTTGATTGTTAAATCAAATTTATTTTAGACTTAGTTAGAACACCTATATATATAAATTGTAACAGTAATATGAGTTAGCATATTTTGTGAAGCATTGAATTTTTTTTAGTAATTCTTACTCAAGACTATAAATTCATTCAGCATGACATATTATGATTAAATTTTTTTTATTGTCATGACAAACATACATATATGGCACATTTTACTTCATGTTGATAAATGACTTAGCAATAACATTTTTTTTTTTGAAAATTGTTGTAATAGAAAGACATTGTGTACAATTTATTCTGTATAATGGCATTGAACATTTTTTTTAACATGGCATAGATTGACATTGCAAAATTTTTTTTGAATATTGCATGAATTGACATTGATTGGCAGATTGTTATATATAGTGTTGTTGTACATTATTTTTATTATTTACTTAGCACATATTAGGAAGATTGTTCACACAGATTTTGGTAATATGAAATAACATTTTTTTTGTGGTATGATTATTTGTCATTATTACTTGTAATTATTTGGACACCACAAGCTTGTATTAGTTCACCAAATTTTGAGGTGATATACATATTGATATAACAGGATTAATGTAATGGATGAAGCACTTATTCATCTACTCTGCATTCTTTTGAAGAATTATTGACTAATTATACCAGAGAACATGATAGCATGTAAAATGAATTAAATTTTTGGTAACATGATATTGGATCATTCTTGATTGATGTACAAAGAATTAAGATTTTACAATTTGATACACTGATAACTTTTGTGAATATTATGGAGATATGGATTTAGGTTGGATCATGATTTGTTGATATAAATATATGCACCTATAATGTTGTTTTGTAGATAATTGATATTTGCCCACACAATTACAGTGTGATATTATGGATTGAAATCACAAGTGTATATATTGATGTATATAGTTACTCTAGTTGCATAGAGTGGAATAATTTTTTTTTTGGACAAATTGATTGTTACTTATTATAATTTATGGATGGTACATATCTATAGTGCAATTAATATTTTTTTTAGAGAAATGTTGCACATTTTTGGTGGGTGGGGAGGTGTAAAGGTATAATTGTTTCGTAAACATTAGGATCACTTTTTATTTAACTAGATCCGTTTTTTTTTATATTTCCGGAAGAGAGTTTTTGTCAGTTGAAGGATCACTCTCGTACACGACAGACGTGTCGATGTTTTTTTTCCTTGTTAGGATATTGTAATTATTATTGTGAGTGATCATGAGAGTAACAGTTCACCTCCATGATGGAGATATATTTTCTAGATAATTTTTTGTGTATTTGTACTTGGATATAATATAGATGTATCATTAGAACATAATGGAGTTCTTACTAGAAATGTGGTGATCCAACAGATTATTTTTACAGTGTGTACTGTGAACTTATTTTATCGTATTTTCTATATTATTGTATCGTAATAAACTTCAATCAGCAAAGAACACTGTCTTCGCACATTATTTGGTATTTGATTAGTGGAATGAAAGAAGAGCCACAGCTACCACAAACACGCCTCCAAGATAATAACAATAATATTTAAACTCTGCAATGCCTCATCAATAATATTGAGAGAGTGATACCCAGACAATGATGGCAGAGAACAATGGTACCACCACTTAATACCCTGACAATGGTACCACTTAATACCCTGACATATATGCATATCATTTCTTTTTTGAATAACCTAGGTCACAAATTTATCATGTTCAGTTACAAAAAACTCATAGTAAATATAGTAAAAATTTTGAACAAAAGTTGGGAGTAGTAAAACTATGTAGTTTTCAAATATTTCTACATATTCCATGTACTACCATGATGTAACAACTTTTTAATAATGTTTCAATAAAAAAATTTTTTTTGACCCACCCTAATATATATATATATATATATATATATATATATATATATATATATATACCTTTTGTAAATGCCCTCAAATATATATCACCATTTTCAACTCCAACTTCGTGCCTAATAGCGGTCCGTGTACCAGACCTTTGTTTACTAGTTGTCAAAAGATAAAGATAAAGATACAACATTTAATATTTTCAATTTTTTTTCGAATTATGAATTGAACACTGATTATGTCAAATTATGATGACTTAAAGTGATGAATTGTATAACGCAGCTCCTTGTAATATGAGATACATCAATATGATAGAGCTTCATTATCATCTATTGTTTAATGATACTGAAAGTTGCCTGATAGTGCATTATATGTATCACAAATAAATATAAATGAAATTGTACACATTATTGAAAGTTTGTGTCAATTTGTGATCAAAGACTAAAGGGATTTCACAAAACTAAATCAAGAATAATTTTAAATTAAATTTTGTTGATACAGTAGAATTAGTTAAACTGTTTTACTGGAATTAGTCATCATAACACTGATATCGTTGAACAAGCTGCATTTTCTTCTCTTGCGCGTTTCTGACGTTCCAATGTTGCGACATTTTAATGTTGTTTTTCATATCATTTCCATGTTTTGATTTTATAGGTCGTGTGTATCAGAAATTAAAATAATATAAATAAAGAAATTAAAATGCTTGCCTTGGTCATCAATATGCGGTAAGGAAAAGTGTTGTTTTTGCTAATAAAATGTGAATTTTAAATTTTATTTCTAGCACAACTGCTTATCAAAATCATTCATAGCTACCAAACATTATAAAACCAAAGACTATAAAACAATTTATATAGCGCTTCACTTTTTGTATGTAAGTCTGTAAGACTTTACAAGAAGGATGGTTTTATCTAGTTTTTGCTTAATTATGCAAACTTTGTTGAAGTCCGGGGGACCTCTAAATATTGTCAAATATTTTTTATTTTTTTACACAATGCTTTTTTGATCAATGGAACACATTTAAATAGCAGACAATTATAAAAAAAATTTTGGTGATGCACCCTACTGGCCAATGTTTGTAAATGTTGCACCACTGACTGGCCAATGTTTGTAAATGTTGCACCACTGACTGGCCAATGTTTGTAAATGTTGCATCACTGACTGGCCAATGTTTGTAAATGTTGCACCGCTGACTGTCGAATGTTTGTAAATGTTGCACCACTGACTGGCCAATGTTTGTAAATGTTGCACCACTGACTGGCGAGTGTATGTTAATGTTGCATCACTGACTGGCCCATGTTTGTAAATGTTGCACCACTGACTGGCGAGTGTATGTAAATGTTGCACCACTGACTGGCGAATGTTTGTAAATGTTGCACCACTGACTGGCCCATGTTTGTAAATTTTGCACCACTGACTGGCGAATGTTTGTAAATGTTGCACCACTGACTGATGAATGTTTGTTAATGTTGCACCACTGACTGGCGAATGTTTGTAAATGTTGCACCACTGACTGGCCAATGTTTGTAAATGTTGCACCACTGACTGGCGAATGTTTGTAAATGTTGCACCACTGACTGGCCAATGTTTGTAAATGTTGCACCACTAACTGGCCAATGTTTGTAAATGTTGCACCACTGACAGGCCAATGTTTGTAAATGTTGCACCACTGACTGGCCAATGTTTGTAAATGTTGCACCACTGACTGGCGAGTGTATGTTAATGTTGCACCACTGACTGGCCAATGTCTGTAAATGTTGACCCAGAGACCTATCTCACAAAGTGTCTGTGTATCTTTTCTGTTATTGTTTTTTTTTTATAAGAATATTCGTGACACTATCTCTCTAGTGGTTATTAAGTCGTCTTCTTGCACATTACCTAGTTGATAGAAGCGGTGTCAAGTGTGTGAATACATATTGCACTTTTAACTGATTCAGATGGTGGAGATTAGTCTAAGCCAGAGAATGTAAAGTGTCAGCTGCCTTTAAAGTCTGGAACATAAGCATAGCAGAGTTAATTCACGCTGTGTGTAAAGTCCCCGTAAGGATCAGGTTTAATTTCTTTGATACTGTAAACCAATCTTTCTTGCTATTCTTTCATCTCCACCAGAGCCGATAGTGCAATGGCCATGGAAGTACCACGGGATGTATAACTTTCACAATGACCTGAAATACCCATAGGTCCTCAACGGACATCAAACCCTGGATTCCTAGTTTGACAGTCATGCTCTATATTTTTTCACCACTCGTGCCTTAATTCATTGTGTACAGAATGAGTGAAAGTGGAGATTAGCTCGTGCCCTAATTCATTGTGCACACAATGAGTGAAAGTGGAGATTAGCTCAAATACTCGACCATATATCCCCCCTTCCACCCCGTTCTGCTCTGGTTTTAATAAAAACATTTGGCGAAACAGGGAGTCGCCTTCAGAAATAAACAATCAACTTCTAGTTTTTAATAGATTGTAACATTTTCACAGGAAAAACAAAGAATAATATAACAAGGCTAAAAACATTTCTGATAATTCACTGTAACATTGTTTAAAAAAACACACACACAGGGAAACATTTGTATCTGTTTTAATGATATTTAATACATTGACAAATTTTAAGCCAAATATTTAAAAACACAAATTCTGATTATAGCAGTGACAAAAAAATTTAATAAAAAATTCTACAAATGCTTTCAACAATTATTGATATTATAAAAATCTAAACAATAAAAAAAACAATCAAATATGTTCTGTAAATACATATTTGGAAAAAAAAAATTCACGACAATTATCGTCGAGCATAAATATTATTAAAATTTAGCTTGATTTGTATATATTAGTGTGTACAACTATATTACCTTTCGGAAATTTGTGGTGATTTTTTTAATATTTTTTTTTTTCAGAGCCGTACTTTCGATATAATTGTTTCCTGAATTTTTGACATCAGTGTGCGTAAAATTGTTTGTAATAGGGTGCACTCTTCAGAAATAATGAGCACATTATTTTTTTGTCCTCTTTTCTCATTGTTAGCGCATTTTCGAGAAGTCAAATGCGCTACTGGGACAGTCTGTCATCATCCGTCTGTCATCACCCTAGATCTCAGCAACCATAAGTCCTAGGCCCATGATGTATTTACTTTTTTTGTAGGTCTTGGCCTGGCATTCCTGTATCAAAAGTCCACTTCGCGATCTGACTTCTGAGGTCTGGGCATCAGTATTTTTATCGTTTTTTACTATATAAGCTATATTAATAATTATGTCATTTTCATGGCCCCATTCTACAACTTATACGCTGTGGTGGCGCACCAAATGAATGGGTTATTGAACGGATGTGAAACAAGATTGGCAACAACAATTAATCCAACAACGATTGACGAAGTTTTCGGGCGATTAAATGACTGCAATCTAAAATTTGTCAATTATGAGTCCTATTTCAGTGACCACAAACCACTTGTAGTTAGATTTAAGAGAAAATATTTTGTTTTTAAATATAAACAAAAGTCTTTTTAATACTTTTTTTCAGATATGTGCATTGCACAATTGAATTTATAAACATTTCTAAAATTTAAAAATATTTACTGAAAGCTAACATACGTACTGATACATAACACGAAAATGAACTAACATGTCCTGTGTCCATAATGAAACAGGCTTAAGATGCTGGTTGTCACTTTATATGTTAATGTTTACCAAATGTTATCTGACTGGTGCAGCTCGTACCGCCACCAAACACTGATCTATATGTTTTGTATTTAGTATATTGGGAAATGTCTGGCGTCTATATGACTGTACTAGAAAAGTTGTAAATAATATATTGATTTCAATACATTATACAACAACATTTCTTAAAAGAATCAAATAAATTTATGATATATATATATATATATATATATATATATATATATATGTATGTATATATATATATATATATATATATGTGTGTGTGTGTGTGTGTGTGAATAGAAAAAATGTCGTTATTATGTACAATTCTTAATGAATAGTTATAGTGCACAACATAATTTTATGATTAAAATTCATATATATGTCTTGTACTTTGTAGTTAAATTTGTATCTTCTCGTCATCTTTTAATATCATTATTGTTTGATACATTATGTCTACAAGTTATTATACAGAGTTGACTTTAGTAGAACACACCAATGAGGCATCTTTTGTCACAATGTGGTTTACTGCTAGATTGTTTCTCATTGAATGGAAATTTTAAAAATCGTGCATGCAGATTCTATGTTTGTGAAAAAAATTAGAATTTCACTAAATTAAAAAAAAGTTTCAGGATTGAATTATAATATTTAAAACCTTGTTTAACGGTACGCACAAACCAAGGCGAATCTCGCGTATCTAGGTAGCTCGCGAAATTCTCACCTCTTTCGCGGCAGTGTATTTATATGGAGATGCTCAAACCGCGGAGACTTTTTTTCACTTTTTACTTATAAAATACAATAATTGTAGAAAAATGTATAATAATAAGAAAATGTCTGCCGACGTCTTCAAACAAACAAAAAAAAATCATTATATCCGGTCGGCTGACGCCCACTTTTGCTTCGCCTAGGTGTAGTGATGGTTTTTCGCTCTTAGAAAAATGTCATGTGAGAAATAGCGCAGCGGAAACTTTCGCTTTGGTTAGTGGATACCTTAAAGTTTACAAAAGATCATAACATTATGTTAAACATTTATTTTTCTCGATTGTAGTATCAAGTGGCTATGCCCGTTCATACAGTTTACTCATAAATGTTTACGAGGAACTCTCGCACGCCACAAGAACATGAAGATATTACCACAAGTATACCACACGCACATCAAAAAAACATCACACGCAAGTTACAAACAAACAACAAGCCCACTACAAGCACAACAAATATAGACCACACGTACACAACAAGCACACAACAAGCAAACCACAAACACACCACAAGCATATCATAAGCATATCACAAGAAAACCACATGTAGGACGCAATCACACATCAGGTACAACAAAAACAAACCAAAAGCACACCCAATGCGAATCACAAGCACACGAAACACGCACATTACAAGCACACCACAAGCACATTATAAGCACAATGGAGGCACACCAAAGGTAAACCACAAGAAAATAACAAGCAAACCACAAGAACTAAACAAGCCAATCTCAAACACACCACACGGAAATCACAAGCACTCCACAACACAAAACAAGCACATCAATAGCGAAACACACGCACATCAAAATAACATCGCAGGCACTACCATACCAACCACAATTAAATCACAAGCAAACCAAATCACACCCCAAACACACCTCAAGCTCCCAACACGCACATCACTAGCACGACACAAGCTAATCACAAGCAGACAACACGCAATTACTAACACATCACACAAACACCACAAGCACACCACACGCACACCAAAAACAAATTACACGCACAATACAAATGCTAGTGTTAGGGTTACACGCACACAATAATAACACTTTAGAAACACTACAAGCAACGACGAGCACACAAACTCTTCACATGCACATCAAAGCTCTAAACACACACATCACAAACATACCACACACACACATAGAATAAGCAGACATCAGGTACACTACAAGCTAACGACAAGCACACCACAAGGAAACAACAAGCACAATACAAGCAAACCACAAGCACAGCACAATCACATCATAAGTACACCACAAACACAACACATCGACATCACAAGCACACCACACGTTCATTACAAGCACACAAACGCGCATCACAAGCACTTCGCATGCACATCACAAGCAAACCACAAGTCAATCTCAAACACACCAGAAGCACATCAAAAGCACATCAAACTACAACACATGCACACCGCAAGCACACCATGCGCACACCACAAATACACCACAAGCACATCACAAGCACATCACCAGCAAACCACACATAAGCATTCAGAAAAAAACATACATATATAAGTATACACATTTTTATTATAATTTTCATAACACAAATAATTTGAATTTATCATTTCAGATTGTTCATAAAATGGATATGATACTTTTTAAATAGAAATATTTAGCTAAAGATAATTGGAATAAAATAAATGAAAAAATTATTTTACATTGACATTTCAATAAAATGGTATTGTGTGTCTAGTCTAATGACAGGCCATGTTTTCTTTCACTAACAAATGTCAGCTACTAGTTTGCACAGTTAGTTACACATTCACTCTTGTATGCAGTATAGTCTTTGTATGTTAACTATTTTATGTAGTGAGCGATTACAAAGTCAATTAAAGGCAATTTTTGTCTTTTAAACACATAGACATAATATATTCACAAAGTGTGTTACGATTTGTTTAAAATATATATATATATATGTTTGAACAAATCTGTTAAGCTTTAGAAGAAAATTAAATAATCAACATTTACAAAAGACGTGATGAATGCATGTAGCGGACTCATCTAATGGACGATTGTGATGTTCGAATGTGACGTACTAGTGTCAAGCACTCGTGTGACCTTCGCATGTGACGTACGCAAGTGTGTGGTACACGCATTTAAGGAACGCTTTAATGGGTACAATAGAAGGACGCATGTGATTGAAGCATGTGATGTACACACGTGATGTACGCAAGTGATTGACGCGTATGATGGACACATGTGATATACCAATATGATGGACGCGTATAATGGATGCATATGATGGACGCGTATGATGGACACATGTGATGTAAGCGGTGTTATTGTTTGAATCATAAACAAAAAATATCAATTTTTACAATGTTACACAGACTAGACATAATATTTGTATGTAAAAATTCATCCGAAATTTATAAATTAATTAGTTACTGTGAGTTAATTATTTTTCCTGTGAATTTTTAGTTTTTTTATTTGTTTGATATTATAAAAGAAGTTTTTTTTTCTTTTTTTTTTACTTTTTATACAAATGTTCATATATCATTGGATATATTACAAAAAAAGAGAGAAACCTAGCATTTGGATAGGATTTTGCGTTTGATCCCATCTATAATAACTGGGATAGTATATATCATTGGATTCAAGGCAGAGTTTACTGGCAGTACAAACACTGCCATCCATGCGAACGTTTCTTTATCAAACTCTTGACCAATCAGAGACAGTATTCCCATTATGCCGATGGGAAACCAACACAGAAAGTCTGACACAGCAACAAAAGCAAGTTTCTTGGCTATGTTCAAGTCCTGGGTTCTTCTCTCTGAACAACGTCTCATGGAAGGTAAATTCCTCTTTTTAATCAACTTCACAAATATGAGCAATTGACCTATAGCTATTAATAGAAATAGAACAAAATTTAGAATGACGTAAACAATCATAGAAAATTCCCAACCAGGAAGTTTATCAGATCCTGTAATACTAAGAGGAAGTGCCAGACATAAGCCGTTGGAAGAATAGATTTGCCATTCAGGTACAACTGCAGGAATTAAAGCCAAGACGAAACCAATCACGCAAGTAGAGATAAAACCTTTCCATTTAAGACTTGAAGAAGTATCATGTGCACTGAATGGATAAGAGATACTTATGAAACGATCCAAAGTAATCAGTCCAATTAAAAATGTTGATGTTTCACTGGAGAGTGTTGATAAAAAGCCAGAAAAGTGACAAAGAAAACTTTTTCTCCAGCTCTCATCGTACACAACGTAAACATCAGCATAGACTACATCAACAATAGCAATGATCATCAAGTAGACGCCCATAAGGAGATCCGAGACGGCCAGACCTGTTACAAAAAGACCGTAAGCAGTTTGAAATATTTTCTCTCTGCTCCACACAACTCTGTAAATCAACACGATGCCGTTGCCTGCAATTGTCAGTAAACCCACTATCCAAACTGAGGCTCTTTTTAAAAAGTTTCCAACTATGTGTTGACAGGTAGAGATTGCGTCATCAGGGGCGTGGCATACACTGGATGAAATATTATCTCCTCGAATTTGTTGACAACACAATTTAAAATCACTGGTCACTAGACTTTTCCGTACCGTAAGTCCTTTGAAGAAATCAACCTGAAGTTCCTTAAACATCAAGCCGTATATGTCTAATATTTCTAATTTAAATTTCTCTGGTAGCCCCATGTTTTCAAATTTGGTTATCTTAGTAAATCTCAGGTTTAATATTCTCAAACTTGTTAAGTTTTCGAAACAGTTCTCAGGAAGTGACATAACTGACGTATGCGATAGATCAATTTCTTCTAGAGAGTATGGAAACACAAAATCTTTATTTATACTTAAATATTTATTATGTGAAAGATTTAAAAACAATAAATTAGTCATTGATTGTAAAGAACGTAAGTAGTTGCTGTCACTGATTTGATTTTTACTAAGATCCAATATCACAGTTTCTTCTGTATTCCAGTGTTTCAATGACTGGTCTACATTTTGTATTTTACAGTCACTGATACTGATCTGTACAACTTTTAGATAGGGAAAATAAAAAAATGATTTCCTATTAGGAAGCAATGAATTTGAGAAGTTGTACAGCTTAATGTTCTCTTTAAAAAAACCCTGAAAGATTTCTTCGACTTTATAAGTTATACAGCTGTAGCCTGCTGGGCATGTATCATTACAATTGTTTGGACTTAACTTTTTATTCCCAAATTTAAAAGAATCTATAACTAATTTCTTTATTTCCGAATGGATGCAGATATTTGTAAATTTTAAAGTTATCTCTCCAGAACATATGAGTTTATTGCTCTTAAATAAGGTTCTCTCTTGACCTAACGGACAAAGACGATTGTCAAAATCATTATCAGGGAATTGAACACAGTAGGAACCTGGGCACTTTATAAAACCTTCAGGGCATTGAAAATTCTCACAGTTTTGAAGGTGGGTGTTGTCTGTACATCCATAGCGATACAGGTGGAGACATTTGGGAGAAACACCTTTGCTTGTGTTACAAGACACCATTGGTATATCTTGATTTATTTTACCTATTTTAGACAAACATATTTCTATTCGTAATTGTAATTCTTCTTCAAAACAGTATTGTTCAGACGTTAAAATAGTTGAATGTATTCTACTTTCACTATGGACTGTATAAAATGGTAGACAACTGGACGTACAAATCTGATCACGTGACTGTTGTATAAGCATTGCACGTACATAGGTGTATACAGGTGGAGAGTATTTTGGTTTTTTACAAAAATAATAATTGTTATCGTAAAGAGAGGTATTGGAATGTGTACAATATTTTTTTGTAAGTTCATCGGATAGGCCTATGTCATCACTCAACAGATATTTTAAATCTTCTTCATGAACAAGGCCCAACGTGTCAGGCTTGTTGACAGGTTTAAATTGAATGTCTGTTTCCACCGACAGTAGCTGATCACATTCACACACAAGGTCAGTCTCATATAGAATTTGTTCGCAATCCATCATATACATATATTTCCAAATACTTTTGCTGTCAGTGATATTTAAAGTATCATTTGTGGATCTTGTATAATTAAAGTAAACACATGGTGTTTTTTCATGGTAATATAGCTCATTATAAAATGTAAATGGATTACCAGATGACCAGAAATATTTTTCCCCAACTCCATCGTATTTAAGACCCATGTGTACGTAAAATGATTTAAAGCCATTACTAGGTGTAAAGTTGATTCTCAAAACTTTAGAAATCAAATAAATTAATTCCTCGTATGTTTCTATGGCAACCAAATAACTGTTGAAGTTTTTTTTACAGTATTCAACACTTTCTTTGTGACTTATGTTTTTAAAACTCAAATGGTAAAATGACTTTTGGAAATTGTCAGATTCAAAAGTAAAGATGGTGTTAGTACATTTAAGATCACATATCTTGGGGAAGAAGCTCGAGATACTTAGTTCTTTAAAAGAATTTGTGTAATGAAGGTACTGTCGTGAAGAGTGTAACTCGTGGAGACTGTAATTCTGCCTGAAATTAAGTACGAAAAATATATCGCTTTCCAGTTTATCATCTTGACTGTAAATCATAGGATAAATATGTTCATCGTCTTTATTTACTGCAGTTAAAAAAACGAAATTAAATGTCACAGTGTCATGTTTTGGTAACACGTTTTGTCTTATCAATGATGACAACTCTTCAATATGAAATTTGCCATTGCACTGATTTGATATTTCATTTGCCTTCTCTGTGATGTTTGTTGTCAACACTTCAAGACTAGTTGGTTCTTTATCTGTATGTGTCATGTAGGAAACATTCAGCGAAGTCCAGTTGCTATTCACTCTAAGATACTCTACAGATCTATTGATGAAATCTATTTGTTCTCTGACCTCATGACGACAGTCTAACATAAACAAAATATTTGTGTTCTCCATGTTACAGTTTTTCAATGGAAATGGGAGAACAGAACCTTAGGAGAGAAAAAAAAAACAAAGCTATATTTACAGCTTATGAAAATTAATAATGAACATTTATGGAGAGCATTGTGAATAATAAACAGAGCCAACAACAGATATTTCTAATTAATGTAGCTTTCAGATTTATCGTTTAAAAATGGCGCGTAAAGTTGGCAGTCCGCTGGCCACAAGGGGCACTTTGCGAACATTTTGTGCGACCGATCAACTGATATATACATAGGACAATACATTTAATTGTAGACTTCAACCAAAAAGGGACTGATGACCGAGTCCTAATATTCTTGGGTTCGATCGACGGTGAGAACCATTGAACACTACCTGGTGTTGTTGAAGCAAAGTCGTCCCGAAGTTCACCCAGCTTTAAAATGGGTACTTAATTTAACTCTTTCAAGCATTGTGGGATCAAAACCATCCCACCTTTTTGGATACACTTGCTGCACGGTGGGACACTTATAGTCCCATCAATAGTATCTCATAGCACAAAAGGAGATAATACATTTAAATAATTTTGGCGGTTTTTGTTTTTTTACGGACATGCGCTGTGATAAGCGACATGAAGACTTTCTTTTTTATTTAGGCGCTAAAGATTAATGTAGTGATAGCTTTTTCACTTTGTCGTCAAAGCTTCTATTTACTTTTGTCATTTTAAAGTAAGTATGCAAATATATTTATTTTTGTATATATGGATAAAAGAACATGATAAGATATATATATTCTAACTTAGTGCTATTATATATATATATGTAATGATTTACCTTCACATTAAATCATTGATATGTGGATGAGGCAAACCCCTTTTTTTCAAGCATTAAACTAATAAGTAAAAGCTTAAATGGGTTTCTCTAAAAAATCTCAAACTTCTCTAAAACAGTACAGTGTTTTAGGAGAAGATTTAAAGACAGTGGGGTAACCATCATCAAACTATGTTAATCTAATTAGATGAAGAGCATGGAAACATAAAAATGTTCTATATATAACGACACATTTTAATGAGTGTAAAGAAGGCAGTAAGGTTTATACAAAAAAATTGGTTTTCGGTTTTACAATAATACAAATGATATAAAGGATATTTAAAGCATTCTAGCAATAATTATTTTCAATGTATGCAGTATTTAGTTAACGTGTAGAAAAATGAATAAAGTTAATGTCAATGAATTTTTATAAGTAAGTCAATAAATACAAGAAAAATATTATTAATATTACAATAAGAATAGCACTGTCTTCTGGGTACATTCAATTAAATTCCATTATGACTAAACATATTATATCATGCCCTTTGAACTGTTCAACATTATTTGGCAGTTACGAAAAATAATTAATTATTTCCAGTGTTTCGTTTATATTATACAATATAAAAATACATGGCTGTTAAAGACACGAGGTTTGCTTTGCCGCTCACAGACCAGTTCTGAAATAAGCTGCTGTGATGTAGACCTCAGTTAAGAACTAATATATATATATGTATATATATATATATATATATATATATATATATATATATATATATTAGTGTGGCCTAAAATAACTTTTTGTAAAATTTTGTTGGAGCATTTTGTTTTTTTTTGTTTCCTTTACTTCTAAACAGCACATAAACAAATTCCTGATTATATGACGTTATTTAGTACTGCCTCATCGACACTGAAATTTTAAATCATTTTGAATGTAAGTATAAAGCACACAGAAAATGCTAGAATGTTCTGAAAAATTTTAGAAAAATTTATACATTTCTAGAAGGTTCTGAAAGGTTATATGAAAGCTCTAAAAGGTTCTAGAAGCTTCTAGAAAAAAACGTCGAAAACGTGTAAAGGTTCCGAGAAATTCTAGAAATCTCTAGACTTTTTTGTTTTAATATAAATAGCCAGCTTCACCAGTGCATTTTAATTTAGTTATAAAAATCAAGTGTTATAAGATCAAATGGTGCGGTTATATAAATATCATTCATTTAATTATGATTACTAGGTCGAATAGTGTTGTTCATTTAACTGGCATAGAAGTTGACACAACTCCTGTTTAATGAGCTAGGTACTTCCCATTATAGAGCTTACTGGCCAATTGTATGTTTACAAACACAGCCGTCTAGCAGTTAGTTGGTAATTTTTTTTCATGAACTATTTCTTTGCTTGTATACTTTCCAGTGGACATGCCAATGGTTATTGAGCTAGGTATTTCCCCTAATTGAGCCAACTGGCCAATGGTATGTTTACAGACACAGCCGTCTTAAATAAGACATTTGGGGGTAGTACAATTGGACCGGATGCGCTGCTATTCAAGCGCTTTAAGACGTTTTGGCCAAACATAAGACAGGCAGAACTTAATATATGCCACGATGTTCGACTGGAGCAAAATTTCAAGCCATTAAAAGAATAAGTCATCACATTTTGTTCAAATATCCTCCAAATGAAAGACAACTCAATATATTTGCCACGTGAATATTACAAAGACATTCTTACTCTGAATCTTATCTTCCTGGGAGAAATTCCCCCCTTGAGGTGCGTTTCTGTGTTCCAGGAGCTTATCACCATGTAAGTTGGATGTCTAAAATAATCTACATCATGGAGATTTATCTCTTTCGTCATCAATTCAAGCTGATTAATCATGAAAACAGATCAATTGGAGAATTTGCATCCTTGGTTTACATTAAAGCTTGGATTCAGTGTCCCATTCTAGCAGACGCACCTCTGAATGATCTGGATTTCGTCAAGCTTCTTATTGATTATATGAATGTTTCTCCCTTTATTCTCGAAATGCATTGGCAACATCACTGGTACCTTAGTGCAGAACTCATTCATCTGGTTATCTTTTCTCAACGTGTATCAGTGGATGAGAAGAAAAGCTTTGCTGCTTGCTTGAGGCAATTCATAGAGAAATCTTCTGATGATCAGAAAGAAGAAAAGTGCATCCGCAGTACAAATGATCATTCAGTACTTAATAATGTGACATTAAAAGATTTTGTGACCTCGTAATCGCTGCTCTTCTTCAATGCTCTTCTGTTTCTCACAAATTTTCTCATGACTGATTCTTCCATCTGGCAACAAACTAAACTTCATCCTTTCAGAAGGCAACAGCAGTGGTCTCTTCCTTGAAAGTTGTCAATGACTGTGCCAAGCAGGGAATTGCACTGGTATCATGATTCTACTCATCTCTCACCAAATCAAGGGAGGAAAAACAGTACCTTCGCCAAATTGTTGAACAGCATCGCAAAGAGTTTCGCGATGCAAAAAAAAAAACCAACGGTGCTGAATAGATCGCAACTTGAAGATCTTCAGGACTCAGAAAGCACAGAATAAAAACAAGCAATTAAGCTTGATCCATTCTGGACACAGGACGTGTTAGCAAATTTTCGTGTTATGTATCAGAACGTATGTTAGCTTTCAGTAAATATTTGTAAATTTTAGAAATGTTTATAAATTCAATTGTGTAATGCATATATCTGTAAAAAAAATATTATAAAGACGTTTCTTTATATTTGAAAAAAAATTATTTTCTCTTAAATCTAACTACAAGTGGTTTGTGGTCACTGAAATAGGACTCATAATTGAAAACATTCGAAATTGTAGTCATTTGATAGTCCGAAAACTCCGTCAATTGTTGCATAGCTCTGATACTTTCAATTAAACTCAGAACATAAGCTTACTATTTAATTTGATGAGTTTCTTAATAAATAACAATAAATATGTATGGCGAATAGGTCACAATCTTGTCCAAATCAAGGGAAATTACTGGTGCTAAATATAGTACACAGTAACGGAATTCGTCACCAATTTTAGACCACTTTCCGAAAAGATATAGCTCTGATACTTTCAGTATAGCTCACAACCCAATGACAATGCAATATTCTTACCATTTCATTATGATTTGACGAGTTTCTTAAGTATTTTTAGAAAATAAAATTATTGTGGCTGAAGAAAAAATACTCTACTGCGCAGAACACGTGTGACGTCAATCTTGGTGACACTACGTGCTGCAGTATTTCGCACCAAATGAATGGGTTATTGAGCGTATAAGTTGTAGAATGGGGCCATGAAAATGACATAATTATTAATATAGCTTATATAGTAAAAGAAGGTAAAAACACTGATGTCCAGCCCTCAGAGGTCAGATCGCGAAATGGACCATAGTATTTTCTTGGCAGGCCAAGACCTACAAATGATATATACATCATGGGTCTAGGACTTATGGTTGTTGAGATCTAGGGTGATGACGGACAGACAGACAGACAAAAAATTGTAAAGTGTATTTTTGAATGGCGTAAATAGAACTACTTTGCAATACAGTCAGGTGTCATGTAACCTAGTATTATTTTACTGTTTAATTCCTACGGTGTAATATACTTGTTCTTTGTTTCTTAAAAAAAAACATTTTAAACCTTGGAAAATGTTCATTTAATGCACATGCCGAATACCATCAAACACCAGATAACAAGTGCACTGAGTCAGTATTTATAGGAGCCCAAATGGTGTAAAATTTGGTATATACATGTCACAATTAACGAGAAAAATAAAATGCAATTGATAAAAATTCAACATTATTTATTTTCCATTATAATGTGAGCCACCCTAATATATATATATATTAAGATTCATTTTCTTCTCATGGTATTCACTTTCTGTCTCTCTCTCATCCTGTACGTTTCTAACGTTATATATGTGACATCGTACACACAAACACCTCTGCACCTCTATGGACCCACATCAAGCGCCCATTTTAAAACATTCATCCACTGTTGAACTCTAAACTCACTCATCGCCCCTCCCTTCATACACTTATCACCCCCACTCATCCGTGAGAATTACACCAGTCATACCCTGCCTTGTTTAGGTTAGATGGGTTGGCGGTAGTGGAGATGTTGAATGACGATCATACGTTTAGTCAACTTGCGAAAAAACATCCTCGTTCTGTCTGTTGTTTAGTATTTAGCTAAAAAAAGATACCAATCATCCCCCCTTTACATTTTCATTTCGTATGATTCCCACAAGTCAACAAGTCTTGCGCTAAAAAGAATCATCGGTTGTTCTGTAGAATTAGTAAACGACTTGAATACAGCCCTCTTTCCAGATCGAGGAAACAACGGATGCAATAAATCTCTCTATGTGTATATACCCTCCCTTCCCACTCCATGCAATCTTCAAATTACCCCTGACTCACTTGGTCAAGCCTTCTCTCTTGTATTGCTTAACAATTACTTTCTATCATGACCAAGTACTGACGAGAGAGTTTATTGGAATGTAACATTTTCCTAGATTTCTCTTTGATTTAGTTGAATGTATCAACACGTTTTGCTATTTGTTAAGTTCTAGGCTAAAAACGATTTAGGTTGTCGAATGATTCGAGATTCGTGGAAATACCGTTTATTCGCCACCGGTTTTTAAATCATGAGCATTTTAGTTTTGTGGTTCACTGTGATTTAAAACATGTATATACCAAATCTCACACCATTTGGGCTCCTATAAATACTGCCTCGGTGAACTTGTTATCTCGTGTTTTATAGTATTTGGCAGTTCCATTAAATACAAATTTTGCTAGGTTTACAATGCTGTTTTTTTAGATACAAATAACAATTATATTAGACAATATGAATTAAAAAGTAAAAAAAAAAATACTAGTTACATGACACATTAATATGACTGTATTTCAGAATAGTTCTAAGTACGTCATTCAAAAGTAACCTTTAAATTTTTGTAATCGGTGCTTCCTCAGTCCTGAAGGTCTTCAAATTGCGATCACTGCTGCACTGTTGCTTATTTTCATCTGGAAACTCTTTGCGATGCTGTTCAACAATTTGGAGCAAATACTGCTTTTCGTCCTCTAATTTGGTGAGAGATGAGTAGAATCATGATACCAGTGCAATTCCCCCCTCGGCACAGTCATGGACAGCTTTCAAGGAAGAGACCACTGATGTTACCTTCTGAAATGATGGAGTTTGTTGCCAGGATGAAGCATCAGTCATGAGAAAATTTGTGGGAAACAGAAGATAATTATAGAAGAGCAGCAATGACGAGGTTACATAATCCTTTAATTTTACATTATGAAGTGCTGAAGGATTATTTGTGCTGCGAATGCACCTTTCTTCTTTCTGATCTTCAGAAGATTTCTTCATGAATTGCCTCAAGCAAGCAGAAAGGCTGTTGTTCTCATCCACTGAGACACGTTAAAAAAAGAGAAATAGAGGTATGAGTTCTGCACTAAGGTATCAGAGCTTGGATTCAGTGTCCGCTTCTATCAAACACACCTATGAATGATCTGGATTTCATCAAGCTTCTTATTGATTATATGAATGTTTCTCCCTTTGTTTCACAGACTGCATTGAACGCCTAACGTTTTCTAGAATTTCCCGGAACTTTCTCAAGTTTTTCACGTCTTTTTGGAAGCTTCTAGAACCTTCTAGAGATTTCATAGAAACTTCAAGAACCTTCTACAATTGTATAGATTTTTTTCTACAACATTCCAGAACATTCTAGTACTTTCTGTGTGCTTTATATATACATACGCACATTAAAAACTCATTCAAAATGATTTAAAATTTCAGTGTCGATGAGGCAGTACTAAATAAAGTCATATATTCATGAAATTTTTTTTGTGCTGTTTTGAAGTCAAAGGGAACACAAAAAACAAAATGCTCCGAAAAAATTTGACAAAAAGTTTTTTCGGCCCACCCTAATATATATATATATATATATATATATATATATATATATATATATATATATATATATATATTGGCAGAATTTTTATATATCGATAGTACCCTCCTTTAAAAAAATTCTAAAAAAAGACATTATTGATGCTTAACCTATACTGCATTTAAACTGCATGATAATTAACATTGCAATTATCCCATTTAATAGATATCCACCCTCAACTTTTCTAAAGGAAACACGTTCTGTAAATGAGAAACACGTTCTGTAAATGAGAAACACGTTCTGTAAATGAGAAACACGTTCTGTAAATGAGAAACACGTTCTGTAAATGAGAAACACGTTCTGTAAATGAGAAACAGTTATAAGTAGCCATACAGGACATGACCACTAAAACAAAATAACAGCAATTCATTACAGTGTACACAATTGTGCATCGAAACGAAGAAACCTTGAATTCTTATTGTGCGACGTCTCTCATTAAGTAAAGTAAGATGCAGTATTTTGCAAAGGTCGTGTCATATTGGGGCGCTAGGTAATCCCCACCAACCTGTGCCCATCTAACGACACACTATTTCACAGCAGATTACTGAAACAGACGGGATACTTATGAGCAGGTGCCCCTTCTTCCCCACCGCAACTGAGACTGCCTAACAATATGTGTCTTTATACTGTCTGACATCCCACAATTAAAGCCTTACTTTGTTTATTATGGCCCATATACGGAGGCTTATACTTAATAATTAAACTCAACTGATAAAACTAATAAAATAGTTCCAGACAAAGTTACATTAAGTAGAAAAATAAAACATTTCTATATATGTGATGAAATACTTAGATATAGACACAAGTACAACAACACATACAGCGACATTGTACTCAAGAATAACTGCAGTACAGTCGTACTACAGTTCTAGTACAACTCCTGTACAGCTCCAGTATAGCTCCTTCTACCCCTGAAAACGCAAACGATTTCTCCAAACTTTCCTTCCTGATTATAACAACCACCACCAAATGAATGAAAAACGGATGTTTGTTTGATGATATTACAATAATATTTGAAATTTTGGCCTTTTATAAACGTCAATAACTGAGGACTATAAATAATTGACAACACGCCATTTTGTTTGATATTCACCACAGAGAGACACTTGTTTGATATAATTATCAAGTCTAAATCTTTTAGGTGGAATATATAAAAAATTGTTCAAACAAATACAAACAAAAATCACTAAGTTGTTCAAGTCTTTATGCTGACTGAATGGAAAGTATGCCTGTAAACTCTAACTACTTTATGTGTCATGACTGGCTCAAACTTGCATTAGTTTTTTTTCTTTATCGTGCGTTCTAAGGAATAATAAGATTTGGTATTTCATTTGATTTGTTATATCATTTTTATTAAAGTCGATAGTATAATGGCCATTTTTTTTTTCACTTTGTCACAAAGTGTGAGCATACAAATTTAAATTTTATTGATTTTTCCAGAATCAGGCTAATTTATCTGAATGTATTTTTAGCTTTTTATGGAGATTTGTGTTAAGAAGAGTGACCCAAGTTGAACTGGCTAGGAATCCTAGACTAGCTGGCGGCATTACTGATAAATAAAAAACCACTTTATAAAGGCAATATTCAATCTGCTATGTTAGAGCCTCTGTGTCGCTATGGTAACAAAATATATTTATCTCTATTTTTGCATAATTTTAATACGTTCATCAACAAGCAGATGTCTGAATGTGCATTATTATAAACGAACAAACTATTTACTGAATGATGAACATAGAATACAAATAACAATATAATTAATCTAAACTGTAATGATTTTAAATAAATTATATCTAATCACTTACTCAGAAAACAATAAGAACAAAGCAGTCTCATTATTAGCGACATTGTGATTATACACAGCTCCAGTATAGCTACAGTAATCTATAGTAGAACTGATGCAATCTACAGTACAGCACATGCACTCCTATAAAATAAAAATGGTTTGTCTAATATCTACATTCCTGCTCTAAATATCGCTCACTGAGTGTAATGTACTATAACCACAGACGACCAGCTAGCTGTGATAACTCATGCCTTTTGAAATGCTGAACTTTATAAATGATCGCTTGTAATAATTGTTTGAATAAGTGATGGCAAACGCGTCAATGGTTCATTATGCAGTGAAATGTTTGCCTCTTAATAAATGTCAACCAATGATTCGCAACTATATTTTTCTGAAAACGCATAGGATATACTAGATATTTAGCCATGCGTTCGTTGCCCGGGAAATCTAGGTGTAATGTGAGACCCCTACCAAATCAATATAGCTACATAATTTAAAAAAAAAAGGTAACCAATCAACCAACCAAACCAACCAAAACCAAGACAAACCCGTCACAAATTATGTTCTAACCGTTAAAAATGCAATGAAAAGTAAAATATATCTACTTTACTATGCCATTTTGCAGCACCACGGCAACACTGTTTTTTCTAAGCTGCACCAGCCTGCGCTAACGCACAATTTTTCAGAGCTCAGTGCACAACTTTTTGGTTTTGGTTTGGCGCACAAAACGTGTGGTTAGAGAAAAAAAAATTACATAAAATGTTGTCATAAAATTCCGCCGTGACTTGCGCTATATAAATAAATTTAACGGAATCGAACTAGAATACAGCCTTTGTTGTGATATCAACTTCCGATCACGTTTGTAATTTAAGTAATTGGCTGGAAGCTGATTATAAATTGTACACTTCGTTAAATATAATATATTTGGAGTAAAAAAAGAAAAAGTCGAAGCGAAAGGGCGAAGATCATGAGTCGAGTCACTTGGTGAAGAAAAGACGAATGAATTTCAAGACAGAATGGTTGAACGATTACTCCGTGGAAACTATAATCCCTATTTCGAAAATTATGATAATGTACTTTAAATTTAGAAATGCTCACAAACAGAATTATGAAACTGTTTTTGCTGGTATTAAACAACTAACAGCATGTGATAGCCATTCAATTGTTTCTGCAATTGTGAATTTTTACAAAGAAACTAATCTTGACTTAAATCGAATGGTTATGTTCACGTCGGATGGTGCATCTGTGATGCTTGGCAAGAATAATGATGTTGCTGCCATATTACGCAAGTCTGCTCCTCATCTTGTTGAACACCACTGCGTCGCTCTTAGAGAAGATTTAGGATTTAGATGATGCATGGAAATAAAAATAAAATTTTTGAAACAACTAGAAACTTTAATACCTGCCGTCTATACATTGTTCAGCAGGTCAAGTGTAAAAAAAAGGCAAAATTGGCAGAAATTGCAGAAGCTATAAATTGTGATATTGTTTCTGTCAGGCCATTAAATCAAGTACGATGGCTTTCTGGGCATTTAGCTGTTAGTGCTTTGATAAAGAATATGATATTTTGGTTGAGTATTGCAGAGAGGAAGTAAACGAAGATAATGACCCAGTGCACAAATACTGTCTTGACAAATTAACGAAACCAGAGATTCGCGATGCATTAACTATACCTTTTATTGTTCTTGGGGAGTTAGCAGAATTATCTAAGACTCTCCAGATGCGCAACCTCAATACAGACGAGGCATTTCAGTTTGCCAAAGTTGAAATTAAGAATCTAGGATCACATTATTTTGGGAAAAGTAAATATTTTGAAAAAGAAGTGAAAAATCTATTATCATCATATAATCATTCAGTCAACACAGATGATATTATTAAATTTATTAAAGAGACACGTGACCACATGGACAAAAGATTTCCAGATCTGAAATTACAGGACTTGTGTGTGTTTGATAAGGGTTTTTTTTTATCCATCAAACTTGGACAATTTTCATTTTGGCACTGATCGAAGATTAGAAAACAGTTATGGCACCTTATTTCACAAGGATGCGACATCTTTTGCAAAGGAAGTTCAGAAGGAACATTCAGAGTTGAAGCTACTTTTAAATGAAAAAGAAAAAATTGGAACACTGAAAACCTTTCAGGACATTGTAAATTGTGTGCAGGAAAATGATCAGTTTAGTGAACTTTGTCTTTTCTTAATCATATTTGTGTAACTTTTCAAGCTTCAAGTGCAGACTGTGAGAGAGGATTCAACTTAATGAATGCAATTAAAACAAATATGCGAAATAGGCTTGATGTAGACCATTTGGAACATTTAATGAGAATTAAGACATATTTATTAGCTGAAAATGTCATTAACACAGATCATGTATATGACTTTTGGAAAGCAGAAAAATGAAGAAGGGAAAAGTTAATTATTTCAGAATAAAATTAATTGACTTAAATTCTTGGTTTACTTTTTTTATCTTGTTGTATTATAATTTAGTTTAGTGTTGGTCTATCTCACGTAAACTTCCATTTATATTTATATCTAAAAAAATTATCAGTTTATTTCAATTTTTTTGGTTGCATTTTCGTCATTTTTAAATGTTATTTCATCTGTTTAACCATATTTATTGCAACCATATTTTTTTTTAATTCTAAAAGAATTTATTTGCATATGGAAGCTTCCCATGTGGTTGACTCTATTACATATATCTTTCTCTCTGGAATTCCCAGAGCGAGGGTAGTTTTCATATACATTGCTTTTTTCTGAAAGAGTGGAAATTTAGATGTTCTGTACCGCGATCAGCAGAATATTTTTTTTTTATAAATAATCGAATTCCAAATTATTGAACTAAAAATTAATGAATTTCTAAAAAAAAACATTGGAGCCGGCTAAATTAGATGTTTACATCAATTATCGTTAATCATCTGTAGTGCTAAGCTAGCTCCCTCATAATATAACTTGAATCATTTGAGTATCTTCATCATTATCATTATCAAATGGACCTTAGCACTACAGATTTCTTTTTTTTTTTAATTTCGTGTATTTCTATTGCCTGCAAACACATTTATTAATGTTTAAAGATATGTTTTTTCATTTACCGCCAACCTAGACCACACATTGGTAAGTGAATTCATTCAAGCGGAACAAATAAGTCCTTACTCAATAATGAACTAGTTGATGTTCTGAATCACCGTGGGAAGTATTTAGAAATAATCACTCGTGACAAGGCAAAGGACACAAATAACAAGCCATCCTAAATGTAACGAATTTTGTTTAGTTATTTCATGTTTTTAAAGTGTGCATTCATAGGCGACCTACTTTAATCGTTTAAACAGAGGCGACCTACTTAAATCGTTTAAACAGAGGCAGCCTAGTAAAATCGTTTAAACAGAGGCGGCCTACTTAAATCGTTTAAACAGAGGCGACCTACTTAAATCGTTTAAACAGAGGCGACCTACTTAAATCGTTTAAACAGAGGCGACTTACTAAAATCGTGCATATATACATGTTTTACGCGTAACTTATGCTAGGCCTAACAATTAGCAGAATTTATGTAGATTGCATCCGCAAACGTAAGACATATTCTGTGCCTACCTGAGATACGAAAAGTTGAGGCCAGGGCACTTTGGGCTATGGGGGTCCGCCACCCGAGCTTGGAATGTCTGTGGGGTCCGCAGCATAAAAAAGGTTGAAAACCTCTGCCGTAATGTCAACCCTCTCCCGCCCACTCTTCCCCCAACTTTCCTTTTCCGTGTCTCGTCGTTTTTTTCCCGCGATAACACAAGGGCAGTTAATTAACTTGTTTTTTAATTGCTTGCTACTGCTACTGAATTGTTGATGTCTGTACTGTGTATATATATATATATATATATATATATATATATATATATATATATATATATATATATATATATATATTAGGGTGCTGCTTAGAAACGAACTTTCAAAAATCTCTACTCTCACCCCCTATTTTTGTTCGTTTATATATAGAAACTCTTAAATAAAATATTAAGGTATTCAGTTCATGTTTACTGGTAGCTCAATGGCGTCAAAGTTTAGGAGTATTGGACCGTGATGAAAAAACATAGTGTACTGCACTGTTGTTGTATAACACTGTATAATATTATTTCAAGCTATGTGGATTGTCCTACACTGCTGTACTAAACATATAAAACATGTAAATAGGCCTGGAAGTGGTTATTTTATTCACAGCAGTCCTAGTAGGCCTAGACAAAGAAACTATTAGCAACACAATATAGGCCTACCTACACCACCTAGAAAATATTGGCAACGTGCCAAACTGATTATCCTATGGTTTTGCATTGGAATGGAAAGTTGATTCCGGATCTCACAAATAAAGAATGCATCGACAGACTTCCTGTACCGGTAATTGTTTCTGGGAAAGGAGCATCACAGTTGTTAACTGTTGCGAAACTGCCTTCCGGAACTGGTGCTGCACAGGCCGGAGCTGTCTTTCAAGCTCTGCAAGACTGGGGTGTTAGTGACAAGATCAGAGGCATGTGCTTTGATACTACTTGTTCCAACACTGGTCGGATTAGTGGTACCTGCATCCTGCTGGAGCAAAAACTTCAGCGAGGTCTTCTATCACTTGCTTGCAAACATCACATTATGGAACTGATTCTGGGCGCAGTCTTCCAAGTCTGTCTAGGTGCCACTTCATCTCCTGAGGTTCTGCTATTCAAACGCTTCAAGGATCATTGGCAGTTCATTGACATAGCAAACTATGAAACATCACTGACAAATTCAGACGTGTCTACTTCGCTAGAAGATGTGCGCAACTCTCTGATTGAATTTGCTCAGAAGCATATCCAAGAGCATCAGCCAAGGGATGATTATCGAGAGTTCCTGGAACTTGCTCTGCTATTTCTTGGGGTCGTGCCAGAAAGAGGAGTGCACTTCATTGCTCCTGGAGCAATGCACCATGCTCGCTGGATGTCGAAGGTTCTGTACAGCCTGAAGGTATGGATGTTCAAAGGGCAATTCAAATTTTTTGAAAAGCAGGATTTGAATCTTCATAAAAAATCATCATTTTTTTTCAAATTTGATTTTGCTTCTTGCTTGATCACATCAAAGGTTTCATGAATTGGAGTTTCATCAAAACATTTTAAACGAGCAAGCAAATTCAACAACTGACCCCTTGTTTCCAAAGTGGCAGAACAAATATCGTTTGAAAATGATTTAGATAATCGTTTTCCTTTGTGATGTAGTGATATGTCGAATGATTTTGAAATTGAAATTGATGATTTAATAAACAAAATGTTATTCTAAAATTCCAACAAATAAATATATAAATGTTTATTTTGAATATGGAGTTGATATCCAGAAGGTATTTTCTCTTTACTTAATTTGTCTTTTAGATCAACTAAAGATAACTTGTTTATGACATCATTTTCAACAACTTCTTGTCGAGCTGATGACGAAGACTTCATTGTTGTTCTACGGTGCTTCGGACTTGATAAGTCTGATGGTGCATTCTGAAAAATACTTGGCACTGCATCATCTTTCAATTTCTTTTTTCTGTCTAACAGGTTTATTGGATTCACATCTGTTCTTTGATCGAGACATGTTTGTATATTTTACATTACTAACAAAATCACTTGGCAAGAAATGGAGCGAAGAACACATTTTTGAATATTTCCTAGGCTGAAAATTTTGGCGAGGATTAGCTCTAATCCATTTTTCACATAATTCCACATTGTTTAATGGATACGAATGAAAAGAAACTCCTTTACTTTCCGCTTTTTCAACACTGTCATGTCCACTTTTGCATCCGTATGCAGAACACTTATTCACCATTTTCTTAGTTATTTATTATATTTAAAATTAGATTTATAAACCAAAACAATTATTATACTTACATTTTACCGAGAAAAAGAGAAATTTTAGAAAAACAAGAGTAATAACACAAATCGATAACGCAAATAACAACCCGAATAAACAATGGACGAACGAAAACAAGCAAGCATGTAAATGGTATATACAATTAGTGCAACTTTGTTGAACCCTTGCGTCAGCCTAAGCCGTACATAGCTAGAATGAAATTTTGTTTGGTTGTGCATCCTGGTGTTATATCTAGATATCCATTGCCAATTACTTTTAACATGTTTTCCGATTTTCAGCTAGCCTGAGGATGACAGCGAACGTGACGACATAGTGAATGGACTATTAGCCTTATTCCTTGTGTATTTTTTCGAGCTAGCTTAGTTTTCATATTGTGCGGTGTATGCGTTGTATTTCAGTATGTTCATGGCAATACAATCCAAATGCTATTTTCTTTTTAGTACTTCATACATTTCTTTGTTATTTCTGTTCATTTCGTATTCTGTTAATCCCATTTAAAGCCATATATTCTTTTCTATTGCAGTATTTCGTATATTTCTTTGTTATCCCTTCATCACACACGATTACAATATACAGTTACAATGCACTCACGGGTTAGACGAGAATGTCCTAGATTGAGTGCCCGTTTCAAAACATTCTTCCAATGTCGAACTCTAAATTCACTTTTCGCCCCTCCCTTCATACAATCCTCCCCCACTCATCCGTGAAATTATTAGTTACACCAGTCATTACAGCTGCTGTATGACATCCGTGAGATGTATTAGTTTGCATGATTGTGTGTTACCTCTCCTAAGATCGCTTTTTTGCCTCATGGTAATGATCGTGGCGGTCGAAAATATTCTTTTTTTGTGATTGATGGGGCACTTCACACCCCAGTGCCCCCCTTGGCTACGGGGCTGGCTAAACCACGAAGTTTGCAAATTTGAAACGTATAATAATATGTTCGCAACAAGCGCCGGCGAGTGGGGGGGGAAGGGCCAATGCCCAGGGGCCCGGCGAGTTTTAGGGACCCGGACTGAGCTGGCCAATCAACTTTTTAAAATATTTATATCAGCCCAGGGGCCCGAAATTTCTGTCGCTGGGCCTGTTCGCAACCTTGTAATAGTTTTATATATTGATATCTTCTGAGGACAACTAGCAACTTAAATAAGTTAATAAAATAACATTGGCTTCTGACTTCATTTTTATACATATGTATAATAAAATAATAAAGTAAAAACTCCGTGATTTCTGAGTGATGTTATTTAATTTGCAAATTTCCCTTTTAGCAGAATTAATTTTATTTTAAATTGAATAATTGCGACTGTTTTTGTTGATAGATCTGTTCTTTGTTTTCAATATTTTATAAGAAATATCACACAAATAGCTAAGCTTTATTCATACATCTTTGTCGTTCTTCCCGGGTTTGTACGTTAAGCGAACAGTATAATGATATAAATCAGGTATCTATTATGTAACAATTGTGTAGCAGAACTATTGGTCAATATATTTATAACAGGAATCAGAAATTGCTCAGCCTCGATAAATTTTTATCATTAAAACTCTTTACTATTGTTATTATTAAAAAAAAACTGCAACATGCCATGCATAATTGAAACGTAGTTAAAATAAACAATTTCTTGGGAAGGGGACTCACTGAGATCCCCTCCCCAAAGCCCTCCTCTCCGTTCGCAAGCTTTCGGCGCTTCGCGCCTACATTTTCGCCCCCCCCCCCAAACATTTCTTCTACCCCACCAGGGGCGGATTTAGGGGGAGGGGCCGGGGGGCATGCCCCCCGTTACGGTGTTACCGCAAGTTTAGGTAAGACATCATTAAATTATCGAAATTTTTTTTGTTCTAAGACCAATTTTCAACAATGAAAACAGTTTTGCCCCCCCCCCCCGTCAAAGTTGTCTAGATCTGCCCCGATCATTTCTTCGGCACCCCAACCCACCCCCGAAAAAAATTTCTTCGCCCCCCCCCCCGAAAATGTCTTCGGCCCCCCCAATCCAATATTCCTGGCTACGGGCCTGAGTGTATGGTGTTAGGTCACCTCGGTATAAACATGGCTGGTCCAATGTTATTACTGGGAGCCAAGTATGAGACATCTTACTTGGCCTGCCAGTTGGGAGCCAAATCATGCATGTTAAGTAAAATAAAGTGAATGTTTCTACCATTTTTGTATTGTTTATGCCGCCATCTTTTGTGATAGACACAGGAAGTGTGACAGACACCGGAACACATGAAGGATAATTTGTATTATAGTTAGTGATCTTCATTTAAAAAATATACGAATAAAAAATAACTTATTGAAATTTAACCTATATTGCACTAAAACTGCTTGGTAATTAACATTGCAAGTATCTCGATAAATAAATCACGCCCTCAACTTAATAGAAGGAAACAAGTTCTGCAAATGAGAAACAGTTATAAGAAGTCATACACGTGAAGCGACATTGTACTTCTGAATAGATCCTGCAACTCTCCAGTAAAGCTCCTTCTACTCTTGAATTCTCCAAACTTTCCTTTCTGATAAAAACATCCACCACCAAATGAATAAAAACTGAGGCTCATTTGATGATATTACAATAATATTTGAAACTATGGACTTTTATTAACACCAATAACTGGGGGCAATAAATAATTTACAACCCGCAATTTTGTTTGATCTTCACCACAGAGAGACATTTGTGAGATATGATTATAATGCGGGGAATGGCCAATCGTTTCCACAATTTTTAGGCTAAAACGTTCTCGCGCTAAAAAAATAATGTGTCCAACATATTTCTGATAATGTAATAGGTTAATAAATGTCTGACAGCCTAAATTATTGAAACGTGTTTCACGTCATGCCAAATGTTCATTAAAGTGCCTATGTTGTAATAAATGGTAAAAGCATCCCAGTAAATTGTACCCCAGTATTTCGACACAATGTAATCTAAAAAACAAAATATTCCACAATTGTAGCTGTGTTAGCAAAATATGAATATAGTATCTAATAAAATTTATAGCATACTTTTAAAGATATTCTACTACCAATCAGGGATCATTAAAAGTGGACATTATTTTTAGTAGCACAATGAACACCCAGGATATAAATGTAAATTGAAACATCTTTATTAATAGATAATATCATTATATTCTTTTTTTTACTTTTCTGTATTAAAATATAACACTGCTAGTAATCAAAGGCCCGGTACCGGACCGGCGAGTGGGCATGCAACCCATTAGCGCATAGCGTCCTTTTTTAAGGACGTGCTATACAAATGTGCACTACCCTAACACCCTTGAATATTGGTATGAAACAAATACATCTTATGCACCCCTTGTTTATTTTCGCAATGGTCTAAACCAGATATTATCGTATTTGCTGACATTTTGTATTTTTATTTTATGGTTAAAAATCGATTTTGTTGGAAAGTTTTATTTTAGGAATGCCTCCACGTAAAAGGTATGTCACGAACAGTTTATGTGTATTTTAATGTAATTTTTGTAACTATTATATAGTAAATATTGTTTCCTAATGCCTGTTGGCAAGTCATTGTGCAATAAGTTTGCTAATATTTTTTTTCATATAATTAAAATAGTGTCCTTAAAAAAGGACGCTATGCGTTATATCCCACCTGAATGTCTGTTGGATGATTTAGCAGTCATGTGTCAAATTTTCTTTTTCTAGATCTTACACGGTGGCTGAGGTGTTTAGCATGCTAGAAGATGACTTTAAAAGTGCAGATATTTTTGTCTTGCCACCGGAAGATGGTACAAAATCTAATGGAGACAGTAGTCCCGAAGATGATAATGGTGATATTGATAATCTCTCTGGAAATCAATTACTTGCTCAGGCAGAAGATACTCTACCCGTTTCCGATTTTGACAAAAAGCATATAGGCGTTAACGACATTGCTGAAGATAATGAAGATGAAGCTGAAAATTATGTATTTCCATTAAATGAAGTACATAATTTGGACAGGCATTCTCGAATGGCAGCAGTCAACATCCAATCGGGCAGCAGCGACTCAAAACCCCACAGACGCTCTACAACTAGTCATGATGATAGCAGTTGCAAAGGAGTGGGTCCAACAAAGTGATCACGTCCGAAGAAAACTACACCCCCGACAACAAATTGGTTGAAATTGACCTGAAAGAAAAAGAAATTCCATGGAGTGTCACTTCAGCATCAGATATTGATCACACACCGTCAGCACCAGGTATAGATCACACACCGTCAGCTCTATTTGAAATGTTCCACGACTATGAAGTTGTTGACTATATCACTCAAATGACCAATCTGTATGCCATGCAGAAATCAAAACAATTTCATTCAACGCGGATATTGGTCTTGGTGGCTCTGTGGTAGTCCAATTGATGAAGAAACTACCTGCTGGACATGCATATATTAATAATTTTTATAGCACCGCGACTGCTTGATCATTTGAAGGACATGAATTATTCAGTCACAGGAATAATTCTAGTAAACAGGATGGAGAAGCGTCCATTGAAAGAAAATGATAAGATGAGAAAGGAATCATGAAAATCCTTTATCAGTCATGTGGACAGGGAGTCCGGAATGATTGCAGTTTTTTGCAACAATAACAATGTCGTTACAATGCTATCAAACTGCTTTTGGTGTGGAACAAACAGCCCAAGCCAAACGTTGGTCAACCAGTGAAAAGAAGCATATTCAAATATCAATTCCAAATATGATTGCCCGTTATAATCAATTTTTGGGAGGGACAGACAGAATGGACCAAAACATCGCAAATTTTCACATCAACATCCCCATCAAGTAATGTTGGTGGGCTCGATTCTGTTGAGCCATTGACGCCAGTGTGAAGAATGCTTGGCAACTGTACAGGCTCTCAGAAGCGGCAAAACATCAACAGCTGTCACTGATACTAGACTGACTAACACACCGTATGGTGACACTGGAAACATACATACATTTACACTATTATTTTGTTATTTACGTCATATTATTAAAAGTTGACAATTATATTAAAACAGTATTTCTGACTTATGCATTTTAATTATATTTTTATGTTGTTTCTTTGCATTGAGATGATAAAATACAGCGTTTTTCAAGATTTAATTGTCTAGATTTGTGATGTGACAATATTCAAGTTCAGGTGGGATGTAACGCATAGCGTCCTTTTTTAAGGACAAAACTTTGGGGGCCCTTAAATTACGTTATACACATTTTTTATAATTTTTACGTTTGGTATAGTCAATAAATGCCCAAACTACACGTACTATGCAAATATTAATGAAAAATGAGACCTCATGCATTAATGGGTTAAGAGTTTAAAATAGTGGAAAATATATTTGAGCACGTTAAAATTCAGTCTAGATACTCGCAGTGGCCCCAATGACATGAACATATTATTGTAGCCAAAATACATTTCAGAATAGTGACAACTAATTGTACATCAAATAAAGTTCATATGTTAAATAGTTCATCCCAAAGAAAAAAATCTTCACTATAGGTACTTAATCTTAACAAAAACACCTCCGACGATTAAACTCTGAACTTAACATTCGTCTATAGTCTACATAATTTGTGCACATAATACCATATCATTGATAAATCTTTATTCATTCATAATACTTTAATGGACTCCTTTCCAAAAAGTTCTTCATTTTTTGTTTTTCATATTCAACATGACTTATTTAAAAAAAAAAAGCGACGTGAGTGAGTGTCTGTAAGTTAAGCAAAACGCTACATGTTTAGCAATTGTTTTTTTTTTTACTGTTATACACATTGTAGCATAGTACAACAAACATTTCATACTGAGAATTAACTAAGAAAATATTGCCAAACCGGCAATGTCGAACCTGTGCATTGGGGGCCCAGGGGGCTTGGACCCTTTGATGGTGGGGCTGCATTTTGACATTCGACACCATGACATAAGATAATTTATTTAATTTTTAATGTAAAAAACATTTTGGGACCCTCTCAATCTGGGGCCCTGGGGACTTTCAATTTTTGACCTCCCCTTCAGCCATCATGATTACGCCTCTGTGTGAAGCTCCTATCATAAATGGGCTTGTTGCATTGTCTACATTGTGTACGGCGCTACTTAGACTCAACCCTTATAAAATTCATTCCTTTGACAAAATTAAAAAAAAAAATATGATGTAGTTTTAGGTTAGTGGTAAAGGGAGATAATTTTAATATATATATATATAGAAAAAATCACAAACTAAACAATATTAATATTACATTATCTTGAGATGTCCATAATACAAAATTCGTTTGCTTTAAAATTTCGATTGTGAAGAATAATTGTAATCATCGGGAGATATACAATTGAATTTTGATTTTGGAAGTACTGCTGTGTGGTTAGTAACACAAAAAATCAATTGGCATGAATGTTGATGTTTTCGCTCTAAAGATCTCCATCAGCGTCTCATGGTATTATCTTGGCGGTTTAAAAAAAAATTAAGGTGGGTTGGCCATTAGGCTTTCTCAACCAAGTTTACAGTATGTAACAGTATAGGGTGCTTGGTTTCAAGGTTGTCAAAGCCGGGGGTGGTGGTAGGGAAAAGCTCCCACTGCCTATAAAATGCTCCCTTATGGCGTGCGTCTCATATAGCCTCTGAAAAATAAGTCCAGGAGCTCTTATATAGTCTATTACCATGTGACTTATAAATTCAGAAATTATTTTCGGCTTTTAGTACGAAGAAAAACGTTGTTTTTTTTTATAGAACATTTTGTTATAATGTAATTTTTTTTTCAATTAATACGAAGAGTTAAAAAATGTTGGTGTGAGACGGACCCGATTAACTAGCCTATTGTAGGTTTGTTAGAACATATAGGAGAGCTATGACGTCACACGTGTTCAGGCGCAGTAGAGTATTCTTTCTTCAGCCACAATAATTTTATTTTTGAAAAGTACTTAACACTAGAACGACGGATTATTCGAACTACCTTTAACGACTGAAGCGGTCATTTTGACCACAGTAAGCAAATAACAAATTATGTCATATAATAATTATTTTTATTATTTGTAACAATCAAATAAACAATATCTATAGAATAATAAACAGTATTTTTCAAAAAATATACGTAAGTCAGGGGTGGGCAAACAAAGGCCCGCGGGCTGCATGCGGCCCTTCGGAGTGTATTATGCGGCCCGAACGCGATTCCTATGTCGATGTTAATTCTCTTTGTTTAGATTTTCCGCTATATTTTTGAAATTTAATTTAAATCTAGTTTTAAAGCTCTAGCTGCTTGACTTATCTGCTGATTATGACCTGAAGGAGAAGTTCAAGTCAGTTCTGGAGTTTCCAAGATGTTTGCCAGCAGCGTCATTTCCACACCTAAAATATTTTGTCACTATTTGGGTCCACATACATTTGTGAGCAACGGTTTTCTTGTATGAAAATAAACAAGTCTAAGAACTTATAAGTGTTGACTGACTGCAAATTAAAATGCAGTCATGCGAATTACAACAGTAAAATGGTCCCACAGTTCAATAACATTATCCCAAAATTGCGAACAGTTACATACTTTGCAATAATTATACTCTGTTATCAGGTTGTATGTCGATTAATTTCCTTCGTCTTCATAATTAGTATAAGTAACAATAAACTTTTGTTGAAATAATTATGAATAGTAAGTTTTATTACCAAATTAGCAACTGATTAAGCTCAAATTTCAAAAGGTAATTTGTGTAATAGAGTGTGAATGTGAAATATAATGACAAATACGTGGTTAGTATCGTTATTAGATTTTCATACGTTTAAATTGTAATTGAAGTAGACAAATTATGTGCGGCCCGCCGATAACAGTCAAGTTTTCAATGTGGCCCCTCCTGAGACAATGTTTGCCCACCCCTGACGTAAGTAATCACATTCTGTTCATTAGTCATCTTGTGTTTTGATACTACAAAATGAACACTGAAGGCGTGTGTTACACAACTGCTTGCTCCTCTTTTCATTGTGATGCCTGATATAATTTGCTTTTTGTTGCACAGTAAGGCGATCTCAATTCGTGAACAAGGTTAAAAATATAAGACCGCCTAGAAATGCTGGAATATATGCATAATCGAAATAATATAAATGTGTTTATAGCAGTAAAGTCCAGAACATTGTAGAAGATATAGACTGGCTATCTTCATGATGCTGATCTTCTTGTGTACATGCGACTCATTTGGTCCAGAACCACACTTACAAAAATTATAATATTGCACAGTTTCTGGAAGTTTTTTTTTGTTTCACCAATTTCAATATGTTTGTTCAAGGTAATCAATATGCAAATATACTGTTTTGGCTTTCAACTGTTTTTTTTTTACCATTGACAAGTACTTTTGAAGAAAAACGTTCTGGAGTCAGCCCCTTAGCGTGAAAAATCTACAGAAGGGTCAGGCATTCTACAGCAGGGGCCAGGCAATAGCAGGGGGGGGCAGGTAATACATTTTACTTAGTAGAACAAATAAGAAGGGGGAAAGACAAAATGCAGTGGGGCGGCCCACTGCCCCCCGCACGCTACGGGCCTGTCTGAAGTTGTGTCTTTACAAATTCACTGGCAACTCTCGTTGATTCTGCCTTATCGCACCAACGATGGATGTGCTTTTGGCAACAATGTGACGTCAATCGAAAGCGTCACTAGGTATCAATCGGTATGGCGGTCATTATGACCGCTGCAGTCGTTCTAGGTATAACTTGTTTTTTTTTTCGATCATTATAATTTTAACAATGTTATATAGATATGTAAAGTCATAAAATTTCAATAGTCTGGGGTTAGCCGTTTAGAAGTAATTAATCCGCATAATAGCGTTGCGGTCAAAATGACCGCTGCCGTCGTTCTAGTGTTAAGAAACTCATCAAACCATAATGAAATAATAAAATTATTACATTGTCATCGGGTCCTGAGCTATATTGAAAGTATCAGAGATATAGCTTATCGGAATATTGTCTAAAATTGGATTGCCAAATTCAGTTACTGTGTACTGTATTTAGTACCTGTAATTCCCCTTGATTTAGGCAAGGATGTGATCTTTTCGCCGTACATATTTAATGTTATTTATTAAGAAACTCACCAAAACATAATGCAATAGTAAGAATACACGCATTGTCAATGGGTTCTGAGTTTTATTGAAAGTATCAGAGCTATAGCTTATTGGAAAGTGGTCTAAAATTAGATTGCCTAATTCCCGGACAGACAAACAAATAAACAAACAAATAAACAAACAGACAAGAAGTGAAGTTAAGAAAAACGTTGTAAAATAGCAGTACTCCAAGAAAAGAGAAGGGCTAATTCAGTCATACTAAAAACAGAGTATACCATCTTTTACAGTGGGAACACCACAAATACATTAGGAACAGGATTTGTTGTTAGGAAAAAACCTTCAATCAAATAATTGACTTTAAACGCGCTAACGAAAGATTGTGCAGTCTAAGGATACGTGGCAAAAATTCAATAATCTCTTCTCATTCACCAACTAAAGATACAGAAGGGAATACCAAAGATGAATTTTATGATGGCCTAGAAAGGATGTATGAAGAAGTACTTAGACATGATATTAAATTAGTATTATGAGATTTCAACGCTAAGATTGGCAAAAAACAATATACAGACCGACAATTGGAAGTAGCAGCCTACACGACAGAAGCAACGATAATCGAACACGTCCAATTGATTTCGCATCTGCAAAGTCATGACTATTTGTCCACGCAAAAGAATACACAAAGAAACTTGCAGGTTATCAGGTGAGTGACAAAAAATCAAATATATATTGTGCTAATAGACAGGCGACATGGTTCAGATATTCAAGATGTCAGAAGCTTCAGAAAAGCAGATGGCGACACAGAGCACATGTTAGTCTAAATAAAGTATAAACAAAACATAAGTATTTTTCACAACACAAAGTAAAGATAACAAACCGATTTGACTCTGAAAAACTAATAAAAAAGCCTTAAACAAAAGAAAGTCTGTACAAGAAATTAAAAACCAACTAGAAAAACTAACAATAGATACGGTAATACTGAAAATGTAAGTAGCCACTGTTAAAAGCAGGGCTGGGAGCCGGTGTCGGTGGTGTCGGTAACTTTTGCCTGAAGCGGCCAATTCACTACTTTTAATAAGTTCTCATTTATGTGTAGGCTTATGCTCAAATATTGGTCAAGATTATTATTAACGATTGCCTAAGTCAGCAAGTCACTGCAAAGTACAGACATATCCAACAACACTAGAGTAATGATGCTTGGAAGTTTATAAGTGGCCATTCAGAGAATGCAGAATGCAGACAATGATAAAAGATGGTTGTTCCACACCTATTATTTAGATAAGAGAGAGACGTATGAATACACTACATACTTAACAGTTAATAGAGGAAGGAATCGTTATTTTACACCCGAATTAAACCTGACCTATGTAGTGAAAATTGTATGTATTGTAATAGGTCGGGGGGGGGGGGGGGACTGGCGTCTCAACAGCTCCAGCTACGGACTGGGCTTTAATGGAGTGCCATTGTGACATAGACTGATTTCAGTCTGGCTGAGAGAAATTAAGCTGTGGAGAGTGTTAGATGTGAGTGAACTTTGATTGTAGGAACATTTGAAACAGATCATTCTTTGAAGTTCTAAAAGACTTGAATAGGTTTGTGCGTAATCTTTCTCCAACATGGATATTGACAGACAGATGCAAACTAAAAATATCTCATGATTTACAATGATTGAGTGAATAACAGAGTGAACATGACCAGTAGCCTTCCTATCTGCTTTCAGTCAAAATTCTGTTAATGTTGACAAGTTGTTGTAATGTAGAGAATCTCGCTTTGGAAAGTAATACATTTGTTGATAAACAGATTTACCAAGTATTTATTTAAAAAGAAAAGTTGAACTTAAGAAAACTTTAAATTAAAGATTTGCTAAGAACTATCTGACGTTGTTCTGGATTATTTAATAAAAGTTCTAGTATTTTTTTTTTGGGGGGGGGGGGAGTTTTTGCGCCGACACCGAACCTACTTCGGAAAAGTACAAATGCCGACACCGACACCGGCTCCGGACAAAATACAAATGCCGACACAGACACTGGCAAAAACTACCGACACCACCGACACTGACACCAAAACCGGCTTCCCAGCCCTGGTGCATAGAACTCTCTGTCTTCTTGACACAACCCCTCTCCTTTCTCATTCATCACTTACATTAAACATCGCTGTGAAATCAGAGTTTCCAGGACTTCGATTATGTCTTTGAAACTTCTTAACAATATTGTACGATCATGTCTTTTCTGCTCTTTACATCAGAAGCAATTGTTTTATATCTGTTCACGATATATAGTTCCGTTGGAATTTTTTGTCATTTGATCAATACTGTCAACAGTTTTTGGTGATTTAATGACTTTTCGAAAATACAATAGATTTGAAGTCTCTTGCTCGTCTTGGAAGCTGGATCATTTTTGACAGACCTGCTCTGAGACAATCCATAAATGACACAAATACTAATTATGCATATAATTTTTGCCAACTAAAATGCTGACGGTGCATGGACCAACAAAGAACAAAATTACAGTTAAAATACTAAATGCGGGTATGACATACGATTTACTGGGCGTGTGGAGGATGACCTTTTTTTAACAGTTGAGGGTTGTTATTGATATTTTTTTGTTTAGATATGATAAATATCCACCTGTGGCAGTATGGGGAATTAAAAATAATGAAAAAATATATTTAGTCATATACCTATTGTGCATTGTTCAAGCAGCCTGGGAAAGTTAACCAGCTTTGGTGAAACATTTTGAAACACTCAGTTTGGATATGAGCAGAAATGTCCGGGATACAACCAATGCAATGGAATTAGTCAGAAACTAAAGAAATTTCCCTGGATAGAGTCAATGCAATGGAATACGCCAGAAACTAAAGAAATGTCCGGGATAGAACCAAATGCAATGGAATAAGTCAGAATCTAAAGAAATGGATTTTAGTTTATGAACTTACAATAATCAAAGAAGTCCTTGAAGTTGTTAAAAGTTTGTCATTATCTTTACAAAGAAGATCATCCTCAGATAGAAAAGCAAATGCTGAGATTTCAAATGCTATAAAAACATAGTCAGCTTTGAAAGAGTATGATGGTTTCAGCAGTCAGGATTTTTAAAGGAATTTTTTCGCACAGGCATTTACAAAATAATCAACCTTATTCTACCAACTTAGGCAGAACAAACAAAGTTTCAAAAATGTACGAAGATATTTTTTTCGAAGTTTGGTTGACAACATCTTTTTCCGTTTTGAACATCACACTGGCATTGAAACATGCTGAAATTTTATGTAAAGCAGACTGGCCGAAACACTCTGAAGAACTGATTGTTGTATGGAGATCATGAAATTTGTGTAAACTGTAGCATGTCATACTTCAGCCATAGTACACCAAGTGAAGCATGTCATACTTCAGCCATAGTACACCAATTGAATCATGTCATACTTCAGCCATAGTACACCAATTGAATCATGTCATACTTCAGCCATAGTACACCAAGTGAAGCATGTCATACTTCAGCCATAGTACACCAATTGAATCATGTCATACTTCAGCCATAGTACACCAATTGAATCATGTCATACTTCAGCCATAGTACACCAATTGAATCATGTCATACTTCAGCCATAGTACACCAAGTGAAGCATGTCATACTTTAGCCATAGTACACCAATTGAATCATGTCATACTTCAGCCATAGTACACCAATTGAATCATGTCATACTTCAGCCATAGTACACCAATTGAATCATGTCATACTTCAGCCATAGTACACCAATTGAATCATGTCATACTTCAGCCATAGTACACCATTTGAATCATGTCATACTTCAGCCATAGTACACCAATTGAATCATGTCGTACTTCAGCCATAGTACACCTATTTCGCATGACAAATGATGGCCATGACGCTGAGACAGAACTTAATGATTTGTTTAAGCGATGAGATGTTGTGCCAATATCTAGCGCAGAATGCGAGATAGGATTAAGCGCAATGAATTTAACTCACGCAACTTTTTGCAATTCATTATATGATGAAAGCATCAAACATTTGCTGTTTATTACAAGTAATGGTTCATCCCTTCAATATTTTGTTGCAAAGGTGTATGCAACAATGTGGTCAAAGGGCTGAAGACAGTGCCGGCTTTAGGTATAGGCGATATAGGCAGCTGCCTAGAGCGGCATTATTTCAAGGGGCGGCAAAATAAAATCAAATCAAAAATATAAAAATTAAAAATAAAATAAATGAATTTGAGAAAGTGTAGAATTAAATAAGAGCACAAAATTGCTTAGAATGGCGACAACAAATAAGTCACGTGGATTAACGGTCTTAATTTACTACATCCCTATTATGACATCACTATTTTCAAAATTATTCTCTTATTTTGCAGTTAACAAAATTAGATTAAGATATAATGGAGGATCCTGCTAAATGGCCAGATATAAGTGATAATATTCGTTGTTTTCATATTCAGCATGATCCAAAGCAGATCAAATTTGAGACTGGTTATCCAAAAGATGAAAGTGGGAGACAATTTTCTAATTACCACTATACACGCAAACTGGTCTAAGGAGAAACATTAAAAAGGAAATGGTTGATGTATTCTACGTCAGTAGATAAGGTATATTGTTTTTGCTGCAGAATATATAACAGGAGTAAATCTGCCTTAGCAACACATGGCAGTTATGACTTGAAAAATATGTCAAGTATATTGCAGCATCATGAAAAATTTCCAGATCATTTAACCAGTTATCATGATTGGAAAGAACTAAAAATGAGGATAACAAATAATGAAACTATTGGATTAAAGAGAGGTTTTCAAAGATTGCATGGACCTTCAATTAGCTTTAACATTTGAAAACAAGGATTCAGCAGACATGAATGCAACAGAACTGTGCGATAAATTATTGGCTTATACAAGGAGAATTACAGAAAAATCAAGCCCTAGAGTAATATTAGACTATCTGTGTGGAATGGGCTTGGTTGCCTAGAGTTATATTAGACTATCTGTGTGGAATGGGCTTGGTTGCCTAGAGTTGTATTAGACTATCTATGTGGAATGGGCTTGGTTGCCTAGAGTTGTATTAGACTATCTATGTGGAATGGGCTTGGTTGCCTAGAGTTATATTAGACTATCTATGTGGAATGGGCTTGGTTGCCTAGAGTTATATAAACTATCTATGTGGAATAGGCTTGGTTGCCTAGAGTTATATTAGACTATCTATGTGGAATGGGCTTGGTTGCCTAGAGTTATATTAGACTATCTATGTGGAATGGGCTTGGTTGCCTATAGTTATATTAGACTATCTATGTGGAATGGGCTTGGTTGCCTAGAGTTATATTAGACTATCTATGTGGAATGGGCGTGGTTGCCTAAAGTTATATTAGACTATCTATGTGGAATGGGCGTGGTTGCCTAGAGTTATATTAGACTATGTGGAATGGGCGTGGTTGCTCTTTTTCCGAATGTGTACTCGGCATTGCGAATTTTGCTTACACTCCCGATAACAGTGGCGAGAACTCAAACTCATAAAAACATATCTTCGTTCTACCATGTCTCAGGATCGTTTGGTTGGTTTAGCTACAATATCTATAGAGAAAACGATTGTAGAAGATTTGGATCTGACCGAAGTAAGTGAAGAGTTTGCCTCTGCAAAAGCTAGAAAAGCATATTTTTCTTGAATTCTCTTCAATCTTTTTAATGCTTAATAATCATGAAATTTCATTTATTTTTATTTTTTATTACTTTTTTAACTTAGCAAAAAAAATTCTCAAAAATTCACAACGTATTCTTAAAACTCTAACTTTTATAAAATTGCCAAATTTTAAAAATTTGTTAAGAAGAATGAAGACCAGCAATACAACTATAAAGATATCATATTTCTATTTTCATAGTTTGGATTTACTTCAAAATAAATAGCATTTATAGAGTTTTCTTAGAAAAGTGAAACTAAAAAGGGTGGCATTTCTGTCCTTGCCTATATCACAAAAATGTCTAAGGCCGGCATTGGCTGAAGACATCCTGTCAGCGAAGTACCTTCTGGCAAACTAAAAAAAAATTAATTGTGGAACAAGTCATAATGTGTTTAAATAATTAAAACAATTATGAGTAATGGAATATTTGATTTCACCAAACAGTGAATAAATAAAATTGTGATTTTTTTGTTAAAGATAAATTAATTTCATGTTCTATTAATGTGCAAATTCAAATTTGTTTAAAACATTGTGAGCTATGTTAATTAATATTCATTAGTTCACCGCACTTTCTATTACTTTGTTGAATTTGTCTAAGATGCAAATCGAAGACCCTTACTTGTTGGCAGAAGGTTGTAAATTGAAGATACTCAAAAAAAAATTGACATCATGCCATCGCTGTGGCGACTGGGGATATCCCCGGCACTGAGAATTTTCACACACCCCCCCTCCCGATCATATTTAGCTTTATTCATCCATGCCGGGAATCACAGAAAATGTGTTTCACCCTGGCACTGGTTTTTTCATAAATCGAGCACTGTTCGGGATGGTTGTTGGTCCAGTGAGCCTACCAACTAGATTTGAACTTATACTGCCAGTGATCTGTTTTCGCCATATAGTACATATCAATAAAAGTTAATATATTTTTACACCCCTCCCTGATTTTCTTGATAAAAATTGCAAGTGTCGCGAGGCATCTGGGTTGTTTTTTATAACAGTTGTATAGGAGATGAGAGAGATGATGTTGTATATAAGATGAGAGGTGAAGTTGTAAAGACGATTAGAGAGGTGAAGCTGTATAAATGATGAAAGAGGTGAAGTTGTATGCTGACAAATTTATTTATACATAGCTTACTTTCTTCTTTCTTCAATCCGACTAACTCTTTAACTACCAGTACTCTGATAGCTCATCTCATGTCTTTCGAAGTGTTGATTTTTATAAATGTTTGCTAGTACCAATTATTTGAATAAGTTATGGCACACGCGATCAGTTTTGTTTTTTAAAATGAATTTTTTTCTATTTTATAAATGTCATTCAATGATTAGTTGGTTGGATAGTGAATTGATGGTGAACTCACTAGTATGTAACATGTTTTCCTGATTAAGCCGGTAACAATATATCCGCCCCTGCTTTGGAGTCAGAACAGATAAAGATAACTATGCAGGGTCAAGGTCTGGGTCAACAACGACCGTGCAGTGGTACCCAGTGTGAGGGCCGATAGGTATATAAACCTAATCCTTAACCTATGCCCTAACTTCTGACCACGATGACCACGACATTCTACCAGGAAATAGAACAATTCATTAAGTAAAAGATGACTAGAATTTGATCAAAGTCATCGACTAACTATTGCCGACACTCTTTATCCACACAAACTTCTAAGAACAGTCCTGGAGGTCTAATCGAGAATCATATAGACTACATCCATGTACCCAAGTGTTTCAAATCCAATATTAATAAAGCTCAAACAATGTCTTTCCCTGGAGAAGATATAGGAAGTGACCATAATCGTGTCCTAACAACCTTGACCATGACGCACTGTAGTGCAGGGTGATGTAAACCATCCAGGTTGGCAGTCTCTAAGGGTTGACTAAATATTACATTGCAAACATACATTTGTATAGATTACTTCCAAGCTAACAATTCTAAACTCATCCAGATTGAAAACAATTCTAAGTGTCCTATACTTTCTATCTAATTAAGTATACATCGTCTCATGTTTTTCTACTGTTTCATGTTTAAATATAAATATCTCACCTTCCTCTCGACTTGATAAATGTTTATAATAAAATAATATCAAAACTAAAAAAAAAAATAATAAACCCATAAAATAAAATATATCTCTTCAAGTTATTCTCAAAGTTGAACAAAAATGTATATATCTCTAATATATCTCTCTAATATATCTCTCTATTATATCTCTATATAACATATCTCTATAATATATCTTTATAATATATCTCTATCATATATCACTATAACATATCTCTATAATATATCCATATAATATATCTCTATAATATATTTATGATAAATTTCTATGAAAAGATTTTGCAGGGTTCAGCTAGTGTATATACAATTTCTAAATTAAAATGCTCACTGTTTATTGATTTTCAAAAGAAAAGAAATGTTTAGGAACAAATTTATTTTTGGGCGAAATGTTTAATAAATCTTACTATAAGTAAATATTTCTGTATAAAATAAAGATTTACATAATATCCGTGTAATGTAACGATGGTGGAAAAAAACGGTTGTGAGTAAACCATTTATTTTACAGTCATAGTATTTCTCTATGAAGATATTTGTAATATACTTTAACATATTATGCGTGATATAATTGAATAACACTGCTACGGATCTGGAGTATTGGAGATTTCTGGGACATAAGAATCATATGAATTTGATTAAGTCAGTTAAGATGACCTAAACTAGAGATGAAATATTTATTCTACAAAGCAGCTTCTTTTAATATAAGTTATATTAATATGGTAGAGCTGTGTACAGTTATAAAGAAAGACAAAAGGCAATTACGCAACTAAATCAAGAGTATTTTAAAATTAATTTTAGCTGATAATAAAACTTTTTTTCTTAAATTAGTCATCAAAATTGTTAAGATTTTAAAATATATTACAACCAAAAATTGTTCCATAACTCTGACATTTTTAACTTTTGAATAAGTGGATTGGGGACCGGAGAGTGTACCCACTACCCACCCTAAGTGTCAACTTGTTTGCTACCATAAAAGTCAGCAGTTTTGAATTTTTGTACCACGAATATCATAATACGAATTAAAAACACAACCTGTATTAACATTTTATAAAATATATCATTTAGTTAAAATTTAGCAAATCTTATAGATATTTTATTTTTTTTTAAGAATTTTAACTGCATTTGTTATATACAATGGATGAGTTTTATAGCAAATGAATTGGCGTTCTCATATCCAAAACCATCTCGTCATGTCTTCTGTGCTTCATAAGTAAATGTGCTATAGGTGCATTTTTTTAAAATACATTTTGAAGCTGTAAAAGCAATCGGTGACTGGCCAATGTTTGTAGATGTTGCAGCACTTACTTGCAAAATTTGTAGATGTTGGATCACTGACTGGCCAATGTTTGTAGATGTTGCAGCACTTACTTGCAAATGTGTGCAAATGTTGGATCACTGACTGGCCAATGTTTGTAAATGTTGGACCAGTAATTATCTTTAAAAGCCTGAGGTGCTCTGACACCCACCAAGAGTGTTCGGTCTTACTAATCTGAGGCGGTAGGGGGGGGGGGCTGCTGAAATATCTTTATATTAACTTCCTTGTAGATTTCACAACAGAGATTGCGAGCCATCAATTCCTTGATTTCCGAACTGTTTCAGATGCTAAAATAAATTGAGGTTTAATACAATCTTTCTATGTTATTAAAATTTAAAACTTTTATGGGAAAACGGAAAAATTAAAGTCTATGCAGTCCCTAACATCTAAACACCCCCCCCCCCTCTAGTGCACGAGGATAGCGTGCTGCATTTCTTCAATAAATGTTTGACCTTTTCATAAATGTACATTCTCAATATTGCATATGTGTAATTGGCCCAGAGAAGTATCGCACAAGCTGTGTACAAATTGTCTGTATATCTTTTCTGTCATTGTTTTATAAGAATGTTTGTGACACTATCTCTCTAGTGGTCTAATAAGTCGTGTTCCTGCATATCACAGAGTTGGTATAAGCGGGTTCAAGTGTGTGAATACATATTGCACTTTTAACTGATTTAGACGGTGGAGATTAGTTTGAGCCAGAGAATGAAAAATTTGTCAGTTGCCTTTATAGTCTGGAACATAAGCATAGCAGAGTTAATTCACCATATGTATGAAGTCCCCGAAAGGATCAGGTAATATCTTAGATCCTGTAAACCTTCTTTCATCACCGACTGAGTCGATAGTGTAATGGCCATGGAACCACCACGGGCGATATAACTTTCACAAATATCTGAAATATCCATGGGTCCTCAACGGAGATTAAACTCGGGATCCTCAGATTTACAGTCATGCTCTTTACCTTTTGACAATTCGTGCCCTAATTTATTGTGCAAGAAAGAAAGTGGCGATCAGCTCGAGCCATGAATTACTCGGCCATAAATCTCTCCCCCATCCTATCTCTTTCTGCTCTGATTTTGATAAATACATTTGGTAAACGAGGAGGCGCCTACAGAAATGAAAACAAACTTCCAGCTTTCAATAGATTATAACGATTTCACAGAAAAACAAAGAAGAATATAAAAAGTGATAAAGTTGTTTCAGATAAATCACTGTAACACTGTTAAGAAAAACAGTACAACATTTGAATTTGTTTTTATAATATTTAATACATAGACAAATTATAAAACACATATTTAATAAACAGTTCTGATTATAGAAGGAAAATTGCATTAAATTGAAAATCGTACAATTGTTATCAACACTTATTTGAATTGTAAAAATCTAAACATTAAATTAAAGAATAAAAAGATAATCTGTAAATAGTTATTTGAAAAAAATATAATAATAATAATTTCTCGAACTTAACTAACATTTATATTTAGCTCGATGTGTAACAATTTGTCTGTAAAACTTTATTACATTTCTGAATTTGCATATTATTTTTCTGGTCCTTTAATTTCATTGTTTTCTATTTATATGTGAATGTTTACCAAATGTTCTTCCAGTTGTTTATCTCGTACCGACACCAAACATTGATTATATGAATTGTATTCAGTGTATTGGGAACTATCTGGCGTCTATGGACTGAACTAGAGAAGAAGTAAATAATATATTGATTACAATAAAACATCTTTTGTTTAAAGACTCAAATAAATGTATAACATATATATATATATATATATATATATATATATATATATATATACACATATATATATTTACACATTCATGAATAGATAAGAAATTTGATTATTATGCATGATTCACGATGAATATATATATATATATATATATATATATATATATATATATTTCACAGTATATCTTTATGATTGAAATTCATATGACTTTATTCATATATATGGCTTGTACTTTCTAATCATATTTGCATCTTCATGTCATCATATACTTTTATAATTGTTTGATACTTTATGTCTACAAGGAGTAGGCTAATACAGAGTTAACCTTAATAGGATGCACCATTGCACCATCGTATGTCACCATATTGTTTACTTTCACTGTGATGTCTTATTTGTTTATTATGAGTAAAGATCAATACGCCTGTTGTCAATTCTTGATAAATTAGAATCGAAAACATTTAAATCACATGAGTTCAAACTAACAACAGAATAAGAAACGAAAGTAAGCTTAACGAAAGTCATGAAATAAAATTATGTCGTTTCTTAAGTGTTTTCTTTTTTTAATTGTGGAGATATGTATGGCTAATGATACATAGAATTTACAAAATATATATTTTACTGAAATTGAATAGTATGTTTCATTTTGTACATTGAGTTTACACATCAGTCCACTGGGATAAATCATTCCATGAGTTTTCTGGGAGAAAAAGTATAGTCACAAAAAGAGAAACAAATTACGGTACTTCACCCAGGAAATACGTTTTATATAAAAATCATCAATATAAAATGATATTGTAACAGGGTGTAAGAAATTTACAGAATTCAAAAAATTGAAATAAAAAAATAGAGAGTAAAACATCTGGTATCCAATAACACGTAAAAAAATCATTATATCTTAGGGCCTACATAAATCTTTATAAATTATTAATAAAATATGTGTATGGTGCCCATTTAGAAACATAGATTATTTATAACTTTATGCGACTTATTTTTAAATGTAAAGATGTATTATTTAATCCAGATTATTTTAAACACCCTGTTTTTATAGTTGTATATTTTTTAATTCATTAAAATAATAAAATCATTTTATTTTTGCATTTACTCATTAATGTCCTGGAGCTAAGCTAGCTTTTTTTTTAATTTTACATTACAATCTGAAGGCGACAGTTTCCATTTATGAACATATCTAAAAATTAAAAAGCTTATTAGTTCTTCAAGATTTTTTTCTCTTTGACTTAAAATTTTAAAAAACGTGTATTGTCATGTAGATTCTATGTATGTTACAAATTTTAGCATTTTTACTACATTTCAACAGGTTCAGAACAGAGATATAATATTTGAGAATATACAAAGCAACACGCAGCTACATAGAGAACAATAGACTGATTAAAAGTTTATAAAATAAAAACATTACTTCAAGTTAAACATTTATTTTTCTCGATTGTATTATCAAGTGGCTATGCTCGTTCTTCCGGTGAACTCAACAGTTTTTACGTTGAATTCTCCCACACCACAATCAAATCACAAGGACACCAGAAACATATCAAAAGGAAACCACAAGCACACTTCACACTCAAGCAAACCATTCGCAGTAACTCGCACAACACAAACACACCTCAATCACATCACAAACACACCATAAACTTACCAAAAGAACATCAAAAGCACATCACAAGTATACCACAGCACACCACAAGCACACCACACACAAACGCTCAGACACACACATACATATGTACGTATACATTTTTTTTATTAATTTTACATTACACAAATAATACGGTTTTATCATTTACGATTCATAATAAATTGGGTATGATATTTATTAAACAGAAATATTTAACTAAAAGAGAATTGGAATGAAATAAATGAAAAAGTGCTTTATATTGACATTTTAATAAAATGATATTGTGTGTCTAGTCTAGTGATAGGTCACGTCTGCTTCCCCTAACAAATGTCAACTACCAATTTGTGAAATTAGAGATATATTGTATTTCTCTCTTGTATGCAATCTAGTTTTTGTATATTGACTCTGGTATGTAGTGAGCGATTACCAAATCAATAACAGACTATATTCACAAAGTTTATCTCTTAAACACATAGTTATACAGAATATATTCACAAAGTTTGTTTCGATTTGTTTAGAAAAAATGCATAATCAAATATGTTAATCTTTGGACAATAATTAATTAATTATCTTTTACGCTAGACATGTGATGAACGAATGTGGTGGACGAATGTGATGTTCGAATGTGACGTACACATGTGACGTACGCATGTGAAGAAAGCTTCTGACGTAAGCAATTCATGTATCCATTTGAACTACTCATATGACGCAGTCGTGTGACGTACGTATGTATCTGACGTTTGCGTCTGCAATAAGTATGTGATGCAAGCATGTGATGAACGCATGTGATGGAAACATGTGATGGGCACATAGGATGTAAGTATGTAGAATTTCATCCAAAATTTAGAAAATATTTAGCTAAAGGAATTAAATTATTTTTCATGTGGATTTTAAAAGTTTATTATTTTTTTTTTCAAAGAAGTTTTTCTCAATTTTTATATTTAATTTGAAATATTACAAAAAAGAGAATAATTCTAGCTTTTGGACGTGGTTTTACGTTTGAGCCTGTCTACAATGAAAGGGATGGTATATATCATTGGATTCAAGGCAGAGTTTACTGGAAGTACAAACACTGCCATCCATGCATACGTTTCTTTATCAAACTCTTGACCAATCAGAGACAGTATTCCCATTATACCGATGGGAAACCTACACATAAAATCTGATACAGCAACAAAAGCAAGTTTCTTGGCAATGTTTATGTCCTGGGTTCTCCTCTCAGAACATTGTCTCATGGAAGGTAGATTCCTTTTCTTAATCAAATTCGTAAATATAAGCAATTGACCTAGAGCTATAAATAGAAAAAGAACAAAATTAAGGATGACGTAGACTACCATAGAAAATTCCCAACCAGGAAGTGTAACAGATCCTTTGGTATCAAGAGGCAGTGCCAGACATAGACCGTTGGAAGAATAGATTTGCCATTCAGGTACGACTGCTGGAATTAAAGCCAAGACGAAACGAATCACCCAAGTTAAAATAAAACTTTTCCATTTAAGACTTGAAGAAGTATCATGTGCACTGAATGGATAAGAGATACTTATGAAACGATCCAAAGTAATCAGTCCAATTAAAAATGTTGATGTTTCACTGGAGAGTGTTGATAAAAAGCCAGAAAAGTGACAAAGAAAACTCTTCCTCCAGCTTTCATTGTACACAACGTAAACATCAGCATAGACTACATCAACAACAGCGATGATTATCAAGTAGACGCCCATAAGGAGATCCGAGACGGCCAGACCTGTTACAAAAAGACCGTAAGCTGTTTGAAATATTTTCTCTCTGCTCCACATAACTCTGTAAATCAAAACAATGCCGTTGCCTGCAATTGTCAGTAAACCCACTATCCAAACTGAGACTCTTTTAAAAAAGTTTCCAACTATGTGTTGACACGTAGAGATTGCGTCATCAGGGGCGTGGCATACACTGGGTGATATATTATCTCCCCTTATTTGTTGACAACACAATTTAAAATCACTTGTTAGTAAACTTTTATGTGCAGTAAGTCCTTTAAAGAAATTAACTTGAAGTTCTGTCAACACTAAACCTTGTATGTTTAATGTGTCTAGTTTAAAATTCTCTGGTAGACGAATGTTTTCAAATACTGTTATCTTAGTTTGTCTTAAATTTAATATTCTTAAACATGTTAAGTTCTCAAAACAATTGACAGGAAGTGACGTAACTGAGGTATACGAGAGATCAATTTCTTCTAGAGAGTATGGAAACATGAACTCTTTGTTTAGACTTAAATATTTATTACGTGAAAGATTTAAAAACAATAAATTAGTCATTGATTGTAAAGAACTTAAGTAATGGCTGTCACTGATTTGATTTTTACTAAGGTCTAATATCACAGTTTCTTCTGTATTCCAGTGTTCCAATGACTGGTCTACATTTTGTATTTTACACTCACTGATACTGATCTGTACAACTAGTAGATAGGGCAAATAAAAAAAAGAGAACACATCATTAGAAAGCAATGCATTAGAAATATTGTACAGCTGAATAGTCTTCTTAATAAAATACTTTAATTTATCTTCATCTTTATAAGTCAAACAGGTGTAACCAGCTGGACATGTTTCATTACATATGTTTAGACCTGACTCATTATTATAGTTTTCAATTTTTTTAATGAAATGCCCGTGTAATTTGGAATTTAGGCAGATATTTGACATTTTTAAAGTTATGTCCGCTGTACAGATAAACTTAGATAGTGTAAATATTACTTTCTCTTGTCCGAACGGACAATGACGCTTTTCATAGGTAACAGCATTAGATGGAATACAGTAGGAGTCTGGACATTTTATAAAACTATCAGGGCATTGAAAACTCTCACAGTTTTGAAGGTGGGTGTTGCCTGTACATCCGCGATGATGCAGGAGAAGACATTTGGGAGAAACATCCTGTTTTTTTTACAAGTTACCATTGGTATATCTTGACTTATATTACCTTTTTTAGACAAACATTTATCTTTTGGTAATTTTAATTCATCTGCATAACAATATTGATCAGACATTGAGTTGGTGGAATGTATTCTACTTTCACTATTGACTGTATAAAATGGTAGACAACGTGACGTACAACTCTGATCACGTGACTCTTGTAAAAACATCACACGTTCATAGGTGTATGCAGGTGTAGGGTGTTTTGGTTTTTTACACAAATAATAATTGTCATCATCATGAGATTGTTTAGAATAGTTACAATTTATTTTATTAAGATTATCGCTGATTTTCAATTCACCAGACACAAAATATTTGATAATACTACGACGAACAAGACCCAAAGTGTCAGGCTTGTTGACAGGTTTAAATTGAATATCAGTTTCTACCTGTAGAAGTTGGTGACATTCACACACAAGGTAAGTCTAATAAAGAATTTTTTCACAATCCATCATATAAAGATATTTCCAAATATTTGTTTTGATATTCAGAGTTTCTTTTGTTGTTTTGGTATAATTAAAGTAAACACATTTATGCTGGCTACCCAAGGTGGGACGGATGGCCAAGTGGTGTATTCACTCGACTGTCAACCTGAGAGTCATGGGCTCGATCCTCGGTGAGAACCATGGGAATTTCTCCGGTGAAATTGGTTTCAAAGTCGTCCCACAAGTCCACCTAGCTTTAAATGGGTACCTGACTTAAGTTGGGGAAAGTAAAGGCGGCTGGGCGTTGCGCTAACCACTCACAATCCCTTCATATGCCAAGGTTATAGAAACAGATGATTTCTACACTTCATCTGCCCCGATGCAAAATACTGGAATGCTATCGCAGCAAGGGGCTACAGACAATGATAAAAGATGATGTTCCAAAAATATTGTTAGAGAAGACACACTGACGTGTGTTTTATAATATTGGAGGGCTGGTGATGTGTTCATGTTTTATTTTTAAACTCGTTTTATTTATTAGTCAAATTAGATTTCAATTATTACAATTAGCGGGTGAATTTGAAGTTTGTTATTTAACGTTATATTTGAAAGCGGGATATTATTTTTTTTTTCATTTTTTTTTTTAGTTTGTATTATTATGACCCCGGGGGAGGAGGAGGAGGGGGGAATGGACGTAAAGGTTTGACAAGGAGTACTGGGGGGAGGCGGTGTCTAAAAAGTGTTAGACTTTATTTTACGTAAGTATATATCTCTATACCCGTCTGTCTATTTAGATTTAGGTTCTTTTTTAAGCGCTCAATAGACTAGTGACTGATTGATTTAGAATTTTGTAAAACAATTTAACACAAAATTAAAGAAAAAATAAATAATTATTTCACTAACTATTTTTAAAATCCTACATGGGAATTTAATTTTCATGGTTAAATAATGTTTCCCCAAAATGATTATTTTTTACAACTTTGTGTATTTTTCGTTGCATGTCAACCAAAATAAAGTCTTGAAAATATAATATAAATTATGGGGTGGGGGGGGGTTGGATCAATGCACATATTTTAAAAATAAGTTCATTATACTAACATTGAATTGCTTTTAACCAATTTCTTCATTTTATGTCTGTAATAGATACCTATTTTATCGTTTAGAATGTTCTATCAAGTTTCAAGCGGGGACGGATAGCCGTGATATAAAAAGCTTGGTTTTTTACCTGAATGTCTCTGGTTCGATCGTTGGTGATGATCAATGGATATTTCATGTCATAGCAAAGTCTCCGCTATATCTCACGTAGTGCCTCCACGATCATTGCATTATCGACTAAGTGGTTTATAGTATCTAAGAGATTTTATCTCATTCTTACTGGGAGTTCACATACACATAAAGTGTCAGAGTACTGTATCTACATCACTTTGATTTTTTTTTTGTATTCATTATAGTGACTAATAAGAATAATTTATTGCAAGGGAAAGAGGAAAAAGGGACTCCAGTTCTAAAAACTGTGTCAGGTACCTTCGATTTTTCTCTGCGCTCCTGACTCTAATAGATGAGATTTAGATATTTATCTATTTACCATAAAAAGTCAAACAAATAAATGTTATTGTTTTCTTGTGTGATTTATTTCTATAACATGGTTTGAAAGTTATAATGTTCATTTTCACTTTTGCACATTTCTATAAACTTAGCTTAGCACCAAATAATAGAGAAACTAGATTGTTTAACGTATATTCTCATCTGACTAGCATTAGCAGATAAGCTTAATTGAAAATATGTTTTTCTATAATTGTTTAATTTCAACTTATTTGTCAAAGCTGCAAGCTAGTAAGATTGAGCAAATTAAATTAAAAAGAAAATATATATTTCTGTAGATATAATGTTTAGCTAATTTAATATTTATCTTAGGGTTGAGAATAGAATTTAATTGCATACATTTCCTGAGGTTAGTTTTTTATTATGATAGAAATATGATTTCGAAGAGAATAAATTTATAAAACGTTTAATATTTATCTGTAAAAATTATTTATATCAAGTATGAGACATAATTTTTATAATATTTCTGGATTTATTATTCAAATCACCCTCTTTTTTATTTGAACTGAAAAGTAAATACCCTATTGAAAAATGTTAGGACAAAAAATTGAACATAAATAGGATTCACTTTTACTTTTTTTTAAAATTGTTTAAGCTTATTAATTAACATTTCTTAAACACAAACTACAAATAATAAAACCAACTGATACAAAAATATAATAATTGGAGACAATTTTAAAAAAAGTAGAAAAATAAAACACTTCTATACATATGATAACTTACTCAGATACAGACAAAAATACAGCAACACATGAAGCGGCATTGTATTTGTTGATAGCTCTAGTACAGCTCCAGAGCACATCCAGTATTCTCCTTCTAACTCTACAAACGAAAATAAATGTCTCCAAGCTTTTCTTCCTGATTTACTTTCAGCACCGAAGTAGAGAAATTCTGATGTTCATTTCATGATATAACCATAATTCTTGAAACATCTGTCTTTTATTAACGCCAAAAACTGCAGACTGTAAATAATTGACAGCGTGCCATTTGTTTGATCTTTCCTACAGACATGTGTGAGATGTGCTTTATAATTATAATACTGGAAATGATGTATAGGTCAAAGACTTCTCTCGTTAAAACATTTATATGCACAACGTATCTGTATTAAGGTAATAGGTTAATAAATGTCTGAGAGCCCAAAGAATTGATTTCGACTTGATCCACGTCATTATTAATGACACTGGTATGATATTTATCCCACAGAAAATATCATTTGTTGATGAGATACATTTAGATAACTTATGGAATTATTTTGAATCATTATGGAGGCGCAAATATGCCTTAAAGTCCCTAAGTAGTAAGCTGGTGAAATTCTAGTAATCTGTTTGTTTCTTGACATATTTTTTAATATAAAGTTTTAGTAAGATGAGGGACACACGGTGGTGAAAATATCACATATATTACATAAGCCACTCATAGATATATTACATAAGCCACTCATACATATATTACATAAGCCACTCATAGATATATTACATAAGCCACTCATACATATATTACATAAGCCACTCATAGATATATTACATAAGCCACTCATAGATATATTACATAAGCCACACATAGATATATTACATAAGCCACCCATAGATATATTACATAAGCCACTCATAGATATATTACATAAGCCACTCATAGATATATTACATAAGCCACTCATAGATATATTACATAAGCCACTCATAGATATATTACATAAGCCACTCATAGATATATTACATAAGCCACTCAAAAATATATTACATAAGCCACTCATAGATATATTACATAAGCCACTCATAGATATATTACATAAGCCATTCATAGATATATTACATAAGCCACTCATAGATATATTACATAAGCCACACATAGATATATTACATAAGCCACTCATAGATATATTACATAAGCCACTCATAGATATATTACATAAGCCACCCATAGATATATTTTTTTTCTTATGATACCCCTCTAGTATTAACACTAGTTTTATGTTCTTTTAATGTCCCACTAGTATTAACACTATTTTTCAACTTCTTTTGATTCTTCTCTTGTATCAAAACTGGTTGTTATTTTCTTAAAATGCCCTTCTGGTATTAACACTATAACACCTCTCTGGCTTCAACACTATAACGCCCCTTTGGTATTAACGCTAAATTTGATGTTCTTATGATGCTCCTCTGGTAATAAGCTTTATGTATTATTGATGTCGCTGCTATGATACTAAAACTGGTTTTATTTTATTTTGATGCACTTCTGGTATTAACACTATATTAAATGTTATTATGATACCCTTCTAGTATTAACCAGGGCTGGGTGATGGTCGTAACGTAACGCGTTCGACTGTCGACCTGAAGGTGACTAGTTTGATCTCCGATGATGACCAACACATGTTGCAGGTGTTGGCTCAAGTTTACGATATATCTCCCGTGGTGCCTCTATGGTCATTGCATTATCAGCAATGTTAAAGATGAAATATGGGCACCTTGAAAACCGTTGTTTAGAGGATCTAAGAGATTTCATTTCATTCATGCAGGGACTTCACACAACACCGACACCAGTGTCAGTATTCTATCATCCAACGACACCGACCCCGATAAATAAAAAAACAACAACATACATTTGGACAGGGTCATCATAATAACTTGTTGGGCGCATATGCAAATCTTATTTATCACCCACTACATCCCATTTTTAATTTGCAAGAATCTTCAAATTATTTTGATGTTTTTAAGCAGTATTTTAAATTGTTTACATACATTTACTTCGATCATTTGGCTTTTGAATGCTACTAACGTAAAACTGATGTAGTCTCGCAATCGATCATATTTATTTTCTGTAGCATAATGGTACTATTGCCTTTTCTCAATCAGTTGTTTACAACGTAAAAGAAATATTGACAGTATACCAACATCCTACAGTGTATAATCAAATCGACCGGTAATATTCGTGCACCTATTATGCAATTATACAGTTTAATACAAGTTTGATATGCCGGTATATGTGCAACGTTTTCCTATCTTTCCTTTTCATTATCTGGAAATTGCTGCTCTAAAGTATAATCAAACTAGTCGGCTGCCTAGGCACCCGCTAACACACTTTATTAATTTGAAGATTTATAAAATCTTTCTTTTTATGAAAATTTTAAACATTTATGGAAAAACAGAAATAAAAGTCCCAGCAGTCCCCAACACTCCCCATTTAAACTCTTCTCCTTTCATTTTAGTGAACGAGCAAAGCGTGCTGCATGTCCTTGACAAATATTTTACCTTTTGATAAATGTGCATTGTGAATATTGCAAAATTCAGCACTGGCATATGCATTGTTAAATGAATAGATAAGAATTGTGTTTATTATGCATAATTCACTATGGATGGATGTATTTCTCAGTGTATCATTGGGATTGGAATTCATATGACTTAATTCATATATATCGCGTGTACTTTGTAATCATATTTGTATCCTCATGTCATCATTTACTGCGATAATTGTTTTTGATATTTTATATCTACAGGGTATTAAATGGATTGTTTATTATATGTTACGGATCACAGTTTTTAATCAACTGGATATCCTGTTTTTTATATTTCCGGAAAGGAAATGGTCAGTTAAGAAACCGCTCTCGTGAAGTTTAGACGTCTCATGTTTAGTTAATTATTATCATGTAAGAGAGAGAGAGAGAGAGAGAGAGAGAGAGAGAGAGAGAGAGAGAGAGAGAGAGAGAGAGAGAGAGAGAGAGAGAGAGAGAGAGAGAGAGAGAGAGAGTTTACCTTGAGTGAAGGAGATAGACATTTTTTATATGATCCTAATGGAGTTTTGTAATAACTATTTTCTTTTGTGGTCAGACATGATTGTAAGACTTGATTAGAAGTATGATTTTATGTACATATACTTTTTGTATTCGTTCAAATAAATTGAATCAGTAAAGAATTAGCCTTGTGACTTCATTTTGAAAGAAAGATAGTGCAGGCCACAGCTACCATAACTTTGTTCATAAATACCTACATTTAACACTTCGACAACCCTTACAAGGAATAATACAGAGTTGGCCTTGGTACAATTGCACCATCGCACCATCTAATGTCACCATGTTGTTTACTTTCACTATGATATCGTATTAGTTTATTACGAATAAAGATCAATACACCAGTTGTCATTTCTTGATAAATTAGAATTGAAAACATTTCAATCACATGAGTTCAAACTAACAACAGAATAAGAAACGAAAGTAATATTAACGAAAGTCATGAAATAAAATTATGTCAAATCTTAAGTGTTTTCTTATTATTTTTTTAATGTTGAAGATATGCCTGGTAAATGATACAATGAATTAACAAAATATTTATTTAACAGAGATTAAATAGTAAGTTGTGTATTGTTTTAAGATTGTGTACAGTATGTTACTCATCTATCCCCTGAGAAAAATCATTCCATTAGTTTTCTAGGAGAACAGTTATAGTCACAAAACAGAGAAACAAATATACAAAAATCATCAATATAATTAATATAAACTGATATTGTAAATGGCTGGAAGAATTTCACAGAATAAATAACATTCGAAGTAAAAAAAAATAATATGAAAAACTTTTGTTAAAAATCTTGTTTGCAATAAGACGTGAAAAATTTATTATATCATACATACATTTTTATAAATTATTTTTACTTAAACTATTTGTATGAGTGCCCATTTAGATACAGAGATTATTCATAATTTCATGATACTTATTTTAAAATGTTAAAGATATATTTAGTTCAGATTATTTTAATCACCGTTTCTTTTAATTTTTAATCTTTTTTAATTCATTTAAATAATTAAATTATTTTTTTTTTTTTGCATTTACGCTCATTTATGTCCCGGTGCTAAGCTAGGTTTTGTTATTTTACATTATAATCTCAAGGAAAAATTTTGCAATTATAAACATATCTAACAATTAAATAGCTTCTCAGTTCCTAAATATTTTTTCTCATGGACTGGAAATTTTAAAAATGTCCTTTGTCATGTAGATTCTACGTCTGTGAGTGTGACCAATTTTAGAATTTTCACTACATTACAACAGGTTCAAAACTGAGATATAACACAGAGTATAAATATTATTTTATTACAATTTACATTACACAAATAATACAATTTATCATTTAGGATTTGTAATAAAATGTGTATGATAATTATTAAATAGAAATATTGAGCTAAAAGATATCTGGAATGAAATAAATGGAAAAAGTATTTAACATTGACATTCCAATAAAATGGTATTGTGTGTCTAGTCTAATGACAGGTTAAGTCTTCTTCCCCTGACCAATGTCAGCTACCAATTTGTGAAAATTAGACATATATTTTAATTTCGCTCTGGTATGCAGTCTAGTTTTTGTATATTAACTCTTTTATGTAGTGAGCGATTACAAAAATCAATAAACACATAGATAAGATATATTCACAAAGTGTATCTTTTAAAAAACCTAGTTATACAGAATATATTCGCAAAGTTTGTTTCTATTTGTTTAAAAAATAGATACTTAATCAAATATGTTAAGCTTTAGACAATAATTGAAAAATAATCTTTTACGCTAGACAGGTGATGCTGGAATGTGACTAACGCATGTGAGGTAAGCTTGTGACGTACACATGTCATGTATGCACGTGACGTAATCATTTGAACTACATTGAACTACTTCTCTGACACACTCGTGTTACGTTCGCATGTGACGTACGCAAGCATTTGACGTTCGCGTCTAACGTAAGTATGTGATGCACGCATATGACTAACGCATGTGAAGGACGAATGTAATGAACGCATATAATGGTCGCATGTGAATGACGCATATGATGGGCTGTGTTATGGACACTTGTGATGGACGCATGTGATTGACGCATATGATGGGCTGTGTTATGGACACTTGTGATGGACGCATGTGATTGACGCATATGATGGGCTGTGTGATGGACACTTGTGATGGACACTTGTGATGGTCGCATATGATGGGAGCGTTTGATGGTCGCATTTATCGTTTATTTGTAGAAATTCATCAAACATTTAGAAATTAATTAGCTACTGGAAGTTAATTGTATTTTATGTAGATTTTTAATGTTTATTATTTGATTTAAAGACGTTTTTCTCTTACTTTTCATCTGATTTGCATATATAATTTGATATATTACAAAAAAGAGAAATAAATCTACCTTTTGGATGGGACTTAGCGTTTGAGCCTGTCTATAATGACTGGTATGGTATATATATTATTGGATTCAATGCAGAGTTCACTGGCAGTACAAACACTGCCATCCATGCGTAAGTGTCTTTATCAAACTCTTGACCAATCAGAGACATTATTCCCATTATGCCGATGGGAAACCAACACGGAAAGTCTGACACAGCAACAAAAGCAAGTTTCTTGGCTATGTCCATGTCCTGGGTTCTCCTCTGTGAACAATGTCTCATGGAAGGTAAATTCCTCTTCTTAATGACATTCATAAATATAAGCAATTGACCTAGAGCTATAAATAGAAATAAAATAAAATTAAAAATGACGTAGACAGCCATGGAAAACTCCCATCCAGGAAGTTTATCAGATCCTGTAGTACTAAGAGGAAGTGCCAGACATAAGCCGTTGGAAGAATAGATTTGCCATTCAGGTGCAACTGATGGAATTAAAGCCAAAACGAAACCAATCACCCAAGTAAAAATAAAACTTTTCCATTTAAGACTTGTAAAAGTATCATTTGCACTGAATGGATAAGAGATACTTATGAAACGATCCAAAGTAATCAGTCCAATTAAAAATGTTGATGTTTCACTGGAGAGTGTTGATAAAAAGCCAGAAAAGTTACAAAGAAAACTTTTTCTCCAGCTTTCATCGTACACAACGTAAACATCAGCATAGACTACATCAACAACAGCGATGATCATCAAGTAGACGCCCATAAGGAGATCCGAGACGGCCAGACCTGTTACAAAAAGACCGTAAGCTGTTTGAAATATTTTCTCTCTGTTCCACACAACTCTGTAAATCAACACAATGCCGTTGCCAACAATTGTCAGTAAACCCACTATCCAAACTGAGACTCTTTTTAAAAAGTTTTCAACTATGTGTTGACACGTAGAGATTGCGTCATCAGGGGCTTGGCATACACTGGATGAAATATTATCTCCCCTTATTTGTCGACAACACAATTTAAAATCACTGGTTAGTAGACTTTTATGTACTGTTAGCCCTTTGAAGAAATTAACTTGAAGTTCTGTCAACATCAAACCTTGAATGTTTAATGTGCCTATTTTAAAATTCTTTGGTAGCCCCATGTTTTCAAATATGGTTATCTTAGTATGTCTTAGATTCAATATTCTTAAAAATGTTAAGTTTTCAAAACAGGTTTTAGCAAGTGACGTAACTGATGTATACGAAATATCAATTTCTTCTAGAGAGTATGGAAACACAAACTCTTTTTTTATACTTAAATATTTATTATGTGAAAGATTTAAAAACAATAAATTAGTCATTGATTTTAAAGAACCTAAATAGTGACTGTCACTGATTTGATTTTTACTAAGGTGTAATATCACAGTTTCTTCTGTATTCCAGTGTCCCAATGACTGGTCTACATTTTGTATTTTACACTCACTGATACTGATCTGTATGACGTGTAGAAATGGACAATAAAAAAATGAGTAAAAATCATTAGGAAGCAATGAATTAGAGATGTTGTACAGCTGAAAGGTCTTCTTAAGAAAATACTTTAATTTGTTTTCATCTTTATAAGTCATACAGGTGTAACCAGCTGGACATGTTTCATTACATAGATTTAGACCTGAATCTTTATTTTTGTTTTTAATTACTTTAATATAATATTCGTGTAATTTTGAATGGAGGCAGATATTTGTACATTTTAAAGTTATCTCCGCTGAACAGACTAGTTTAGTTTGTGCAAATAATACTTTTTCTTGACCGAACGGACATTGACGTTTTTCATAAGTAGCTGCATAGAATGGAATACAGTAGGAGCCTGGACATTTTATAAAACCTTCAGGGCATTGAAAATTTTCACAGTTTTGAAGGTGTGTGTTGTCTCTACATCCATAACGATGCAGGAGGAGACATTTGAGAGAAACATCCTGGTTAGTTCTACAAGACACCATTGATATATCTTGATTTATTTTACCTTTCTTAGACAAACATTTTTCACTAGGTAATTGTAAATCATCTGAATAACAGTATTGTTCAGACGTTGAGTTAGTGGAATGTATTCTACTTTCACTATTGACAGTATAAAATGAAAGACAACTTGATGTACAATCATGATTTAGTGTCTCTTCTTGGAACATCACACGTACATAGGTGTATACAGATGGACATGGTTTTGGTTCTTTGCACAAATAATAATTGTCATCGTCATGAGAGAGATTATAATAGTTACAATTTATTTTATTAAGATTATCGCTGATTTCCAATCCACCAGACACAAAATTTTGAATAATTCTACGATGAACAAGACCGAAAGTGTCAGGCTTGTTGACAGGTTCAAACCGAAAATCTGTTTCTACCGGAAGTAGTTGGTGACATTCACATACAAGGTAAGTTGCAAATAGTATTTTTTCACAATCCATCATATACAGATATGTCCATATATTTTTATTGATATTCAAAGTCTCTTTAGTTGTTTTGGTATAATTAAAGTAAATACATTGTGTCGTGCCATTGTCAGGTAGCTCATGATAGAAAGTAAATGGATTTCCAGAAGACCAGAAATATGTTTCCCAAAATCTATTGAAATTAATATTCAAATGTGCATGGAATGATTTAAACTCATTCAAAGCTGAGAAGTTGATTTTCAGAACTTTGGAAATCAAATAATTTAGTTCCTGGTATGTTTCTATAGAAACCAATAAACTATTGAAGTTTTTATCACAATAGTCAACACCTTCTTTGTGACTTATATTTTTTAAACCAACGTGGTAAAATGACTTTTGGAAATTCTCAGATTCAAAAGTTAAGTTTGTGTTGTTGCATGTTGAATTGCATATCTTGGGGAATATGTTCTGGATATTTAGATCTTTAAAAGATTCGGTGTTATGAATGTACTTTCGTGAGATTTGAAATTCTGTACTATCGATTGACTTGGTAAAGAAATTTTTATTGTAATTTAATAAAAAGAAAATATTGTTTACTAATGCATTATCTTGTTTTCCAGTAATTGTGAGGATAGAATCTTTGTTTTGTATTCTTAAAAAAACGAAAGTAATTGTCAAAGTAGAATGTTTTTGTACCGTGGTTTTTTGTATCACGGACTCTAAGTCATAAAGAGAAAAATTTTCGTTACATTGATTTGATATTTCGTTTGCTTTCTCTGAGACGTTCGCTGTCAGCACTTCAAGACTAATTGGTTCTTTATCTTCGTGTGTCATGTAGGAAACATTCAATGACGTCCAGTTTTTGTACACTCTGAGATACTCCACTGATCTATTGATTAAATCTATTTGATCTCTCACTTCTCCGCGACAGTCTATCACAAAAAAAATATGTTTGTTTTCGATGTTACAGTTGCTCAACGGGAACGACAGAACAGAACCTTAAGAGAGAAAAAAAAACTTTGCTACTTATCAAGATAAATAGTATGCATATATAAACATCAATGTGAATAAACAAACAATAACCCAATGCAAATCTATCTAATCAAAGTAGCTTTCAGATTTAAAATGGCATGTCAAACTAAAAGCCCGAGGGCCACATGTGGTCATTTTGTATTCCCTTATTCGGCTCGATCAAGTGATATATAAATATAACTTTATTTCATTTTAACGATTTAAAATGTTTAATATTTTTTACTCAAATTCAAACAACTGATTCTCATCTTTCTAGCTTAAAAACAATGATTTACCATCTCTTAAGTTCAATGCCATGGATGAGGGAAAGCTTTTTTTTTTCTAATTTGTGCGTTTAACTCATAAACATGTGCTAAAGTGAGTTTTCTAACCAAAATCAAACTTCTCTTTAATAACCCAGTGTAGAGGAGGGAGAGACAGTAGGGTTATGGTAACTCTCATAAAAATATTTCAAACTAATTAGTCGAATGCTTGCAGACATAAACTGTTCAATATATATATAGTCCTTTTATTACAGTTAACACGTTCAGGGTAGAAGGTAAAGTGAACAAATTGGAAGGAATAGATGTTGCAATATCGAACACTGTTACAAAAACCGGTATTTTCGAAAATGAGTTTTTTCGAGTATCGATATTCTCAATACAGACACATTAGCAGGCTTGCGGAGCCGCCTTATTTTTTCCGGCTCCGGCTTCCACAAATTTGTCGGTTCCGGCTTCGGCTCGGCTCCGATTCCATAATAAGATAGTATCAAACGAGACAAAAAATTTTGCTACTGCTCCACGCTAACATGCCGCTGATAAAAAAATTATGCAAAATTTGCCGCGTTCACCCCCATAGTCAGGAACTTGAAAAATATACGCATTGTTGGTTTTACTAAAAACAAACCATTTCAGTGCATCCAGAAACATATCATTATTTTCGATCAAGGTTTCACTAGTCGCAATTTTCATAAGTAATGAAAAGTTATTTCAATGATCAAATTAGGAAATAGTAAAATGATACATTAATTAAAATATTTTAAAGACTTAATTATTTATATTTAGTATTTATAAATTCTAACTGACTATTCGGACCCAGGTACCAATAAACTCCGATTTTTATTCGGACCCCGTCCCAATAAAGTCTGATTGTTATTCGGACCCGTGGCAAATATGTACTTAGCTTAGCTATACATAAACTTTATTATTGTTTTTTGTTTATTTTTTTATAATTGTTTGAATAGTATGATTTAATCGTTACTCAGTGTCTAGGGTTCCCCTAAGCGGACTCTGTATTATTATTTTTTTCGGGTTCCTTCTAAAAAAGTTTAAATATATCTAAGCTTAGTGCATATTTGCCACGGGTCCGACTAACAATCGGATTTTATGGGACCCGGGTCCGAATAGCCACAGCCTAATAAATGTATCTACTCTATTTCAGATATTCTGTTTATAATAAAATTGTTAAATACAGAAAGCGATCATTTTGTTTTTAGTCTATTACGAATTCGCGGTCAAATAATACACGAAATGACGCGTTCTATTTGTGGTCATAGTATTTTTTTTTTAAATGATTGATACAATTATTCTATGAAATAAAACTGTTTTAACTTTATATATAACAAAATAACATGCCACTAAAAAAATTTCGGAGGGTAAACAAGATTTAAAACGAACACAAAACGATTCCACGTTAAAGATTTCTTGTGGTGATGTGCGTGCACGCTATCATTTAAATGCTGTTACTGTTGTGGCGTTCGTAAAACATGACAACATTTCAAATTGTAGGAGGCAAACAATCAAATAAATTTGCAATTTTAAAGCTAAAAAAAAAAATTCTGCTGTAAAAAAATAAACAACATTTGGGAGCCGTGGAGCCGCAAGATTTTTTCGGCTCCGGCTTAAGCAAAAAGTAGCGGCTCACGGCTCCTCGGCTCCGGCTCTGCAAGCCTGCACGTGAGTTATGTCTCGAAGTGGAAAATGGGAAATGGGGAAGGGAGGTATGACTTCAATTTTGTTTCCATTATATATAATTGTATTTCCCAGTTTAAAGGTCATGTTCAGAACTATTTATTTCTTAACATTGATCTTAAACCTAAATTCTTTAACCACAGAATCAGAAAATTAAATATTTCCATAATCCATTTTTCGATTCTTGAAACTGTCTATTTTGTGTGATATGTTTGTGTAAATGGAAATTTATTTTTAAGTACAGAACTTGAATTAATGTTACTAAACTGAATAACAGGCACAAAAATCAACATAAAAAAGGAAAATGCTGAAAATATTAATAGATAAAAATATTACTATCTTTGAAAATGTAAACACCTTATACATTTATACTATAACTAGTTGCAAGTACCCGGCTTTGCCCGGGTTTAAAATAAGGTTTTCTGTTTACCTTTTGTTTTCTCCCTCCCCCCTCTCTCCCTCCCTCTCCTTCCCTCTCTAACTCTCCCATCTCCCTCTCTCTCCCTATCTCCCTCCCTTCTTCTCTCACCCCCGTCACCCCTCTCTCCACCTTCCTCCCTTCCTCCTCCCCCTCTCTCCCTCCCTGCCCCCTCTCTCTCTTTATCTCTCCCTCCCTCCAATTTTTCCCATCCTCTCTCCCTCCCTCCCCCTCTCTCCCTCCCTCCCTCCTTTCTCCCTCCCTCCCTCTCCCGTCACCCCACTCTCCACCTTCCTCCCTTCCTCCTCCCCCTCTCTCCCTCCCTGCCACCTCTCTCTCTTTATCTCTCCCTCCCTCCAATTTCTCCCATCCTCTCTCCCTCCCTCCCCCCTCTCTCCTTTTCCATCCCTCCCTTTCTCCCTCCCTCCCTCACCCTCCCTCTTTCCCATCTCTCTCTCTCCCCATTCATCCCTCCCTCATTCCCTCTCTCTCCCTCCCTGCCCCCTCACTCTTTCTCTCTCTCCCTCTCTCCCACCCTCTCTTTCCCTCCCTCCCTCTATCTCCCTCCCTACCCCCTCTCTCCATCCCCTCTATTCTCTCTCCCTCTCCCCCTGCTCCCTCTCCCATCCCTCTCCCCCCTGCTCACTCTCCCATCCCCCTCTCTCCCCCTCCTTCTCTCCCCCTTGTCCACCCCCTCCCTCCAGTCCCCCCTGCCCCCCCTCTCTCTCTCTCTCTCTATATATATATATATATATATATATATATATACTTATTATTATGGCTTCACACTTCTTCTAAAATCCTTCTTCATTTCTTTCTTTACCTTACTTAAACTGTACATATCAGGGAGCATGAAAAAACAACAACAATTCTTCGCAGCACAAAGAAACTATACAGCACCAGCGCGCAAGTTCTATTCAATCATCGGGAAATGACGTCACAGAGGAATTTTATTTATGGCGCCGTCGAGATTACTTTAATATAGTAAAATACTACAATTAAAAAAAAAATTAATTTCAATTAAACTACCCATCAAGATGAAACGAAACCTGTCCTATAACCTTCCCCATGTAATTATGTGTATGTGTAACAAATTTCACGTTATTTGGTTGTCTGGATCTTGAGTTATAAGACAGACAGACAGACAGACAGACAGCAAATGCCTCTTATAGGTATAGAGATATACTAGTTGCAAGTACCCGGCTTTGCCCGGGTTTAAAATAAGGTTTTCTGTTTACCTTTTGTTTTCTCGCTCCCCCCTCTCTCCCTCCCTCCCCCTCCCTCTCCCTCTTTACCCCTCTCTCTCTCCCCCTTTCCCTCCCTCCCTTTCTCCCTCCCTCCCTCTCTCTCCCATCTCTCTCCCTCCCTCCCTCTCCCATCTCCCTCCCTCCCCCTCCTTCTCTCCCCCTGTCCATCCCCCCTCCCTCCCTCTCTCCCCCTTCCTCCTTCCCTCTCTCTCCCTCACTGCCCTCTCTCTTTCTTTATCTGTTCCTCACATTTTTCCCATCCTCTCTCTCCCTCTCTCCTTCCCTTCCTCTCCCTCCCTAACCACTCCTCCCTCCTTTCCCCCTCCCTCCCCTCTCCACCTCTATCTCCCTCCCCCTCTCTCCCCCTTCCTCCCTCCCTCATTCCCTCTCTCTCTCCCTGCCCCCCTTACTCTTTATCTCTCCTTCCCTCCCACCCTCTCTCCCTCCCTCCCTCCCCTCTATCCCTCCCTACCCCCTCTCTCCCTTCTTTCCTTTCTCTTTCCTTCCCTCCCTTTCTCTCTCCCTCCCTCTCCCATCTCCCTCTCTCTCCCTCCCTCTCCCATCTCCCTCTCTCCCCCTCCTTCTCTCCCCCTGTCCATCCCCCCTCTCTCCCTCTCTCCCCCTCCTACCCTCCTTTCCTCTCTCTCCCCACCTGCCCCCCTCTGTCTCTTTATCTCTCTCTCCCTCCCTCTCTCTCTCTGGGAACAGACAGACAGACAGACAACAAATGCGTCTTATAAGTATAGAGATTATTCTGAAAAAAAAAATTGAAAAAAAAAAAAAATTTCACTGTCGGGATATGAACCCACACATATTCGGCCAAATTTGAGTCACGGCCAAGCGAGAAACCGAATGTGCTAGCGAGCCACACAAACATAATCTCAATTTTTAATAGGTTATGCGCGCAAGTTCTATTCTATCATCGGGAAATGACGTCACAGAGGAATTTTATTTATGGCGCCGTCAAGATTACTTTAATATAGTAAAATAATAAAATAAAAATAATTAATTACAATTAAACTACCCATCGTGATGAAACGAAACCTGTCCTATAACCTTCCCCATGTAATTATGTGTATGTGTAACAAATGTCACGTTATTTGGTTGTCTGGATCTTGACTTATAAGGGAACAGACAGACAGACAGACAGCAAATGCGTCTTATAAGTATAGAGATACTGTTTCAAACTCTTTCTTTAGGTAGGCACTAAAGGACGCGTGGGTTCGTTAAAAGAATAATAATATTTATTCACAGTCTACAATGTACATGTTATAATAGTCCAGGTGAAAACAAAGCGCTGTCCGTTATGCGTACAACTAATCCAGTTGAAACGAGTCTACGTGTTATCGCTGGCGATGTTCTGAAAACGAACTCGCTGCATCAACAGACCTGGGTCTCTCCACTTCTTCTGTCCGTCCACTCCGTCTGGCTATCCACTTCTTCTGTCCGTCCACTCCGTCTGGCTCTCCACTTCTTCTGTCCGTCCACTCCGTCTGGCTCTCCACTTCTTCTGTCCGTCGACTCCGTCTGGCTCTCCACTTCTTCTGTCCGTCCACTCCGTCTGGCTCTCCACTTCTTCTGTGCGTCCACTCCGTCTGGTTCTCCACTTCTTCTGTCCGCCCTGGCCATTCTGAATCACAGCACAGTCCCACCCACGCTAAATCCATCCTGACACCAGTGTTCTGATGATGAAGGTACTGCGTGGGTGTGCAAGTGCAGGTAGCGAATAACACTATTTCATCATTTGTGTTAAGGTGGGGGTGAAGGACCTAATTAACTATGTGTATGCGTGCATAAGTCGTGATTGCATCATTCATCTCCTTGCAGAGGTGCGACCGGGGAGGGGGTGAAACAGAGTTATAACAATACTTTTAAAATAATATAGATATTGAAAATTTGAATTCTCTTTTAATGATACCCAAATAGGAATTTCAGTATACTCTCTCTCTCTCTCTCTCTCTCTCTCTCTCTCTCTCTCTCTCTCTCTCTCTCTCTTTATAATATTTACATTATATATATATATATATATATATATATATATATATATATATATAAAATTAACTCCCTTGGAACTAATTTTAGTCACTATAATTTTAAAACAAGTACAGTCGATTCCGCTTAATTGGGACACATCGGGACCGAGGCTTTTTGTCCCACTTAAGCAGGCTGTCCCAATTAATCATACACATTTACTATTGGCTTCTTGGTTTGGTTTCTTTGAGATTTGTCCCAAAAAAGCGGATGTCCCAATTGAGCTGTGTCCCAATTAAGCGGAATCCACTGTATATGTTATTTTTTTTTAAATTGCTTAATGTCGTATCCCACTTGTGTTCGAAATATCAAATATCATAATACAACTACTTATAATATAAGAAAATTAACGACTGAACTTTAATACAATATATTTACTGATGACAATCTACATATAAAAAGAATGAAATGATTAACAACTGAGGAGTTCACCAATAAATCACATCTTACTATAACATCCATGAACACATAACTCCACATGCGTTTGTTATTATCCCCCGTTATCTTCTGCTTCTTACTCACGTCATCATAACTTGTATATAAATGCCAGAATAGTGAGTGGGCAGCCTACAGCCAAAACTATAGGTTAATGCCATTACACAATATCATCAATCATATTAATACATGCTTGACCTTACTAAAACCAAGTCACAAGCACCTAACATACAAATAGGGGAACAAATCCATAATCAAACAATGAGTCATCATAAGGGATAGGAAACATTATTTGTTTATCAAACTGCGTATTCCGTCGTATATTTATGTCGTCACACCACTCATTTAGCAATCTAAAACTGGTTCAATATTTTTTAAGACGTGAAATCTCTTATCGTTCATTATGTCTAATTTGATCTAACGAAACCAATTATTTTGATAACACTGAACAATACATAATCTTAAATTAATTTTTAATTTTTCTTTAGCCTTTTTTGCTATACATAATATGTTATATATCATTATTATTATCAATAATTACGATCGTTCAAATAAATTGCGTATAAATATTGATTATTGTTCCATATAGTCTGTATCATGCGTCTTGTGTTGCCGCATTGGGCGCCGAGCTAAAGAGGGCGCCGAAATAGTCATTTTGGTAGGGGACGGATGGTCGTGCGGTAACGCGCTCGACTGTCGACCTGAAGGTACCTGGTTCGATCTCCGGTGAGGACCAAGGAAATTTTTCAGGTCTTGGCTCAAGTCCCCGATATATATATCTCCCGTGGTGCCTCCATGGCCATTGCACTATCGGCTATGGTGGGGATGAAAGAAGGGCACCATAAAACCGTCCCATTAGTGGTTTATAGGATCTAAGGGATTTCATCTCATCCTTACAGGGACTTTACACATAGTCATTTTGAAAACATTTTTCAGCCAGACATATGTAATCTCTGGTCCGCAGTCAGGTATTGCACGTTAAGCGGTTAGATCCGACTCTCCCGTTCATTTACATCGAACAATTTTACAATATAATGTGTAGCCTTATACCTTGTATGTTGATTAAATCACAAAGTTACTGCTAGTTAAAACAGATTTAAAGGCATAACTCCAATTATTCTTAGAAGTTTATAAATGGCTACTAGACAAATAATTAGCAAAATACTGGAATGCAATCATGGCAAGGGCTACAGACAATTATAAAATATGGATGTTCCAGAAATATTGTTAGAGAAGACAGACTGACGTGTTAGAAGAGCCACATACGGTTATATAATATTTGAGGGCTGGTGATGTGTTCATGTTTTATTTTTAAACTCGTTTTATTTATTAGTCAAATTAGATTTCAATTATTAAAACTAGTGGGTGAATTTGAAGTTTGTTATTTAACGTTATATTAGGAAGCGGGATATTACTTTTTTTTTATTTTTTATTAGTTTGTATTTTTACCAGGGCTGGGGAGCCGGTGTCGGTGTCGGTGGTATCGGTAGTTTTTGCCGGTGTCGGCATTTGTACTTTGCCCGGTGTCGGTGTCGGCATTTGTATTTGTCCAGAATCGGTTCGGTGTCGGCTCAAAAACCCCCCCAAAAAATACTAGAACTTTAATTACATAATCCAGAACAACGTCAGATAATTCTTAGCCAATCTTTAATATAAAATTTTCTTAATCTCTTCTTTTCTTTTTAAATAAATACTTGGTAAATCTGTTTATCAACAAATGTATTATTTTCCAAAGCGAGATTCTCTACATTACAACAACTTGTAAACATTAACAGAATTGTGACTGAAAGCAGATAGGAAGGCTATTGGCTATGTTCACTCTGTTATTCACTCAATCATTGTAAATCATGAGATATTTTTAGTTTGCATCTCTCTATCAATATTCATGTTGAAGAAAGATTACATACAAACCTATTCAAGTCTTTTAGAACTTCAAAGAATGATCACACTCTCCACAGCTTAATTTCTCTCAGCCAGAATGAGACATTACCAGTCTACGTCACAATGTCACTACATTAAAGTCCAGTCCGTAGCTGGAGCCCCCCACCACCTATTACAATACAAACATTTTCAATGAATATTTCAGGTTTAATTCGGGTGTAAAATAACGATTCCTTCCTCTATTAACTGTTAAGTATGTAGTGTCTTCATACGTCTCTCTCTTTTCTAAAAATAGGTATGGAACAACCATCTTTTATCATTGTCTGTAGCCCTTGCCGTGATTTTATTTAAGCATTCTGCATTCTCTTATAAACTTCCCATCATCATTGCTCTAGTGTTGTTGGATATGTCTGTACATTGCAGTGATTTGCTGACTAAGGCAATCGTTAATAATAATCTTGACCAATATTTGAGCATAAGCCTACACATAAATGAGAACTTATTAAAAGTAACGAATTGGCCGCTTCAGGTTTACTATAAAAATAACATCCCACATACTGTGGCATATTTTGAAGTAAACCATACACTTTTGTTACTTCAATGTATTCACTGCAGCTACTCTTGATGTCCATTTCTAGTGTTTTTCGTGACCTTTTAATGTTACATGTACAACTAATAACTTTTTTTTTTCATCGCAAAATTGCAGATCAGGGATGTAAATTTATAACTACTGAAGAACCACAACAGGTTCTGAAATTTGATTAAAGGGCTGGACCAAGAGCAGATCACTGGAGTGTTTATAATACTTTATGTGAGCTAACATAAATGTAAATGTTATCAATATAAATGAAAAAAAGGGGAGTATACTGCGGGTCAAATCAAAACGTTTAACGGGACGTAGATTGCCCTTGTATTGTTTAGAAGCTGAACATTGTTTTCAAGATTACTATTTTGGAGACCCGTCTAGCTCGGCGCCCTGTGCATAATTATTTAAATAAACACATTTAACTGCACAGTTCGGGAATGGTTTATTTACTTTTGTTATTTATTAATTACACTACAAATAAGGCCCATACAATGCATGCTGAAACATAATTAAACCTTCTTTAAGTTGTTTTTTTTATATTAATCATGTTGATGATCATATAAAATAATCCGATAGTCTTTGTTCGAAAAAAATATCATGATCACATAAAATAATCCGATAGTCTTTGTTCAGAAAAAATATCATGATCACATAAAATAATCCGATAGTGTTTGTTCAGAAAAAATATCATGTTCACATAAAATAATCCGATAGTCTTTGTTCAGAACTCGTTCCCAACGATTAAGAGTCTCGACAACATATCAGGAATATGGTTGTCCTGTCCTTTTATGTAGACAATTTTAAATTTGTAATCAGTCAAAAGAAGTTTCCATCGTAGAATTCTGGAATTATTTATTTTGTCTGTCATCTGCAGAAGGGGTTTGTGATCAACATGAATCACGAACTCATTTCCCAAAAGATATTTTTGCAACTTCAAGACACTCCATGTTATTGCCAAAGCCTCTAGTTCAATAACAGAGTAATTCAACTCGGCTTTACTCAGCTTCCTGCTAACAAACTTTATAGGTCTGGGAATGGAATCCTCTAATTGTTGTAATGCACCCCCGATACCTTTTGTACTGGCATCAGTCGCCACTATCAGCTTTTTATTGAAATCTATAGTTGAAAGTACAACGTTATTGTTAAAGTTTGCCTTTATAATGTTCAAGGTGTCTTGGCATTTATCAGTCCAGATTATTTTGTTGGGCATCGTCTTTTTTGTTAGAGATACTAATGGCTCTACCAATTTAGTGAAGTTCGGGAAAAAAATTCTGTAGAAATTGCATAATCCCAGTAAACTTCGAACATGTTTTTTTGTATGTGGTATTTCAATGTGCAGAATCTTTTGCATTATTTGAGAAGTTGGTCTGTAGGATTTGTGTGAGATTTGATATCCCAAAAAGTCTAGTTTATAATATCCTATTTTGATTTTTTCTGGAGCTATATGTAGACCATTGTCTTTGAGAATATTGAATAAGGTTCTTAAAACACTTATATGCTCCTCCCAGGTTTTAGTGTGAACACAAATGTCATCAACATAGTGTGTGACATTGTTTATGTCTTGTAACAATTTGATCATCATTTTGGAAAAGGTGGCTGTGGCATTGACTAAGCCAAATGGCATTCTCGTCCATTCGTAAAAACCATTGTGAGTCCTGAAGGCTGTTAAATGTATGCTTTCTTCTTCCATGGGGATCTGCCAAAATCCTCTCACTAAGTCAAAGTTAGAATATATTTTTGATTGAGATATTTTGAGTACTAGATCCTCAGTATTCGGCAGTGGTTGTCTATCAATAATAGTTAATTCATTTAATTTTCTATAATCGCAGCATATTCTCAATTTTCCATCTTTCTTTTTTACAATGACCATAGGTGACACATAACTGGAGCTAGAAGGTCTAATTAGTCCTTTAGTCAACATATGTTTTATTTCATCATCAATGTGTTCTCTGTATTTAAACGGAACATCATATAGAACAGGTTTGAACATTTCATTTGACATTAATCTGATTTTGTGTTCAATAATATTGGTACAACCAGGTTCATTAGATATTATCTGTGTATACTCATTCAACAAATCTATCAATTTTGATTTAATAGATTCTGGAAGTTCATTGTTTATATTTATTTTGGATGAATCAAAGTTGGCTTCATGATTCAATGTGGGAATTGATTTCTCATCTTGTTCATCCACACTGACGATGGCGAATAAATGATGTAGTAAATGTTCATCATCAATGAAGTTGAGGTTATTATGTGTATTTATTTCTGGGCTGAATATGTTTATGTTTTCATCATTAACAGCAACATTAGCTACTTGGAGAGATGACTTATCTGGATTTTCATCATTTGTTGGTTGCAGTACTTTCCTTAGATTATCAATATGGAATTGTAAATCTTTCCCTTTTATTTTTACTACATAATTGACTTCAGTTGTTTTTTTTATAATTTCATAAGGCCCTTGCCATGTACTATCAAAGTGTCCTTTCTCCGGTAACTTTACAAATACAGAATCACCAGGTTGTAGTGTTCTCAGGAATCTATGTTTATTCTTTATTTTGTGGTGGTGAGTATTGTTTCTAGATAAATTTTCCTGTGCCAGCTTATTAGCATAAATTATATTTCTTCTGGTGTCATTAACTAACTCGTGTGGTGGTAAATTGTTTTCGTCTTCTTCACATATGCTCTCCTTGAATAGAGTAAATGGTCCTTTGGGTTTGGAACCAAACATGAGTTCGAAGGGTGCGAATCCAGTCGATTCGTGAGGGATTTCTCTATAGGCGAAAAGTATCAACTGTAAGAAGTTATCCCAGTCTTGTCCATGTTCCTCCATTATTTTTCTTAGCATTGTCTTAATGGTCTGGTTGGCACGCTCAACAGCTCCATTTGCTTGAGGTCTATATCTCGCTGAATATGTCTGTGTTATTTTTAGCATACTCATGAAAGAATGAGTCATGTGTGCCTGGAATTGTGATCCGTTGTCAGATAGAATAAAGGATGGGAAGCCGAATCTAGTGAATATATCCAGTAAGGCTTTACATACAGATTCAGCTGTAACTTCTTGTAGTGGTGTAGCTTCAATCCATCTCGTTGCGAAGTCTATTGTTGTCAAAATGTATCTATGCTTCCTTTTGGACATTACTGTTAGTGGTCCAATGATGTCGATAGCGATTTTATTGAAGGGCACCGAAGATGTGTCCATCTTTAACAAAGGTGCAGTATGTTTAGGGCCAATGTTGTTGTGTTTTTGACAAATTAAACACGATTTTATAAACAGTTTTATGTCTTTAAGTAGTTTTGACCAGTAGAATGTTGCTCTAATTCTGTGAAGAGTCTTTTTAGGACCCAAGTGACCTGATAATGGAGTCGAGTGTGCCTCTTTCAATATTTTCTGTCGTATGATTGAAGGTATCATGATTTGATTAACACTGGTGTGTTGATTTTTGAATTTTCTGAACAGTACGTTGTCTTTCAAAAATATGTTACTTGTTTAGTATTATTTTCAGTGTCTTTAACCTGTCGAAAATATTGTTCTAAGGATTTATCCTCCTTCTGTAATTTGATCAGTAGTTCTTTGTTTATGTCCATCATGACTGTTTGGCTGATATCACAATTTACTGTTTTGATATTCTCATTGTTTATTTTGTCAGTTGCAGATCTAGTCAAAACATTCATATGACTGGTCTCAATTTGTGACATTGAGGTTTTGTTGCTCAATTTATTTTTCAAATTATGTTTCAATTGTTCATAGTTGTTTATGTTCGTGAAAGCAATGTTTTGAGCTTTCTTATGTCCTTGAAGTTTTTTGATGATATAAGCTGATCTATCTTTGTTAGGAATGTCATTTTGATTAGCTATTGTATCAAATTTTTCAATATAATCAACTATGTCTTCTGTGCCATTCCAGTTGTATAGGTTGTTAAATGAGGCACATACATCAGGGTCTGGTTCTTTATTTGGATTTAGATCCATTAAATATTTTTGTACACTTTCACCTTTTTCCTCAAGCCATGTTTTGAATAATGCGTTGGAGTTGTCTGGTTTCGCATTTGGTATATTTCCAACTATTAAACTGGCTACAGGTGATGATAGAACTAAGGCATTGATTTTTCCGGAAATCCAGGGAGTGTCTATGTCTATTATAGCTGTACGACATATGACTTTCTGACCATCTCCTAACTGTATGTGTTCAAGTTTATCAGTCATTTGATCTCTATGTACTAACTTCTCGTCAACTATCACGGTTGTGCAACCGGAGTCACGCAAACACATTACAGGATTGTTGTTTACAAAACATGGATAGAATATCAAGTTGCCCTTGTTGTCAAGCATGGTGGCGACTGTGTTTTCATAGGTCTGTTTGTTGTAACTGCGGCCTCTTTCTCTGCTGTTTCTGGGTGGACTCATGTTTGGAGACTGTCTTCGGTTTGTTGGATATTGTTGCATTATTTTATTTGGTTGAGATCTATAATTCTGGTAGGTTCTCCTATATCGACAATAATATTGAATGTGTCCTGGTTTTTTACATATATAGCAGACTTTTTGATCTCTGGCTGGTAAACTATGAAATCTACGTTGTTGTGTCTGCATAACGTTCAAATCTTTTTGTACTATGTTGAATAAAGGTATGTCTGAATTGCTATCCTTGAAGTCAGACATTGCAGTGATTAGTTGTTGTTTGTTGTGCACTTTATGTTGCTTGATGTAACTGTATAACTGGGGACTACTCTGATTTAGTATTTTGTCCACCAACAATAGTTCAATGATTTGTCTGGCATTTCCACTGTCTATTCCAGACATTTTAATCCAGTTCAATAGATGTGATTCAATAATGTTGATAAATGCCTGTGGATGCTCCGATGGATTCATTATAGTGTTATGGAACTGGTTTCTATAGTGTTCTTCCGTTTTGTTGTAGTGCTGAAGCAAGTATTTTTTTACCATGTCATAGTTGCTTGCGTCTTCGCTTTTAATGTTGTTAAGGGCTGCTTGCGCTTCATGTGTCACAGATTCATATAGATATACTATCCATTCACTTTTATTGATATTACTTAGTGCGAATTGCGTCTCCATGATAGAAAAAAAACTGTCGATGTCTCCATGCTTCCCATCAAAAGGTTGAATTCGAATTTTGTGTTTGGCAGCATGTGATCTGTTTTCTGTGTTGTTAGTTTCGGTTTGGACGTTGTTCTTGGCATTGATTTCAGCCATCTTCAATTTGAATTCTTGCTGCCTGTCCAAATCTTCTTTCTCGGCCTGACGTTTTCTGTCTTCATCTTCTTTTTTGGTCTGACGTTTTCTGTCTTTTTCTTCCTTCTCGGCTTGCCATTCTCTGTCTTTATTTTCTTTCTCGATTAGTTGCAGTCTGTTTTTGTCATCGTTTTGACATTCCCGAACATACTTTGCTAATTGCAAACCTTCCAAGCCCATCAATTTACCATTTTGGATATACCTGTTGGCGTCTTGTTCCATTATGATTTAATATAATAACATACAGAGTCAAAATGTCATAATAGTATCGCTGCTATGATGTCATAGGTTAACACCGTTGCCACCATAATGTCACAGATGGGTTCACTCTAGACATTATAAAATAAAGGTAGATGTGGTCGACTGTCAAAATTGTGTTTATTGATGAACATAATAGAATGAAAGGAATACAAATGAATATATATATATAATCCAGTGAAATAATATAAATTAGGCCAACACACTAAACTTTAAGTTCAAATATCCAGACTCTGAATTCACAACATATTATCCCCATATGAAATATCACACTCCACCTTAGAAGTAAAAGTAGGTCCTCTCACCTCAAGAGACCTGTGTACACTGCCCTTCAATTTCTCCTTCTTCCCCTTTCTCCACCCGGACATTCACTCACCTCAATCTCACTATTTATTTCACAAACACACTGAGTTCATGCACAGCTCAGTCACACACACAACACACAAAACACATCCATGACACGGTACCATAGAAGTGGTGTGTGTGTGTGTGTGTGTGTTAGTGCAGTGGTCCCTAACCTTTTACTCGCCGCAGACCGGTCGACATTTGATAATTTTACCGCGGCCCAAGAGGGGTAGGTGTCGCACTATCCTAAGAGAAATACACTACAATAAATAAAAAGAAAATAATGTATTGTTTCTTGGGCGGCCCAGTGCCATTTGATCCACGGACCGGTACTGGGGATTGGGGACCACTGTGTTTGTGGGTGCCCAGGAAGTCGGACAGTTTGGTTATACTTTAGAGCGGCAACTTACAGATAATGAATAGGAAAGATAGGAAAACGTTGCAAATGTACCAGTATATCAAACTTGTATTAAACTTTTTAGTTGCATAATATGTTCACGACTATTACCAGTCGATTTGATTATACACTGTAGGATGTTGGTATGCTGTCAATATTTCTTTTACGTTGTAAATAACTGATTGAGAAAAGGCTATAGTAGGCCTACCATTTCGGTAGTGAAAAAAAAAACTTGATCGATCGCGAAACTATATTAGTTTTACTTTAGTAGCATTCAAAAGTCAAATAATCGAAGTAAATATATTCAGTCAATTTAAAACACTTCACGCTATAGACTTAGAATTAGCTAGAGATTCTCGCAATTAAAAAAAGGAATGTGGTTGGGGATAAATAAGTTTTGCAAGTGCGTCCAAAAAGTTATTATGCTGACCCTGCCCAAATGTGTGTATTTTCTTAATTTTTCACCAAGTACTGCATTATATAAATGCTTATTGAAACATTTTTTTTCCGATTTTGATTATAACTTTACAATGATTTTTTTAAGGAATCAGTAACAAAAGTAAATTTAGATGAAACAAATATGCTTCACCAAAGCTCAAAATATTTAACCAGAAAAAGTATATATTGTTTATTAAAAGTATACATTAAATAAAAAAAATATCAGCAAACAATCAGAAAATATGCTAAGCACTTGGGAAAGGAAAATATTTAGGAAGTTATATGGGCCAGTAAAGAAAAATAACGAGTGGAGAAGTAGAACCAATCCAGACCTGTACAATCTGTACGAAGAACCAAATATCACAGCTGATATCAAAATGAATAGATTGAGGTGGGCAGGGAAATAATGGAAAACAACAGAGGTCCAAAAGCAATATATAAGGCAACACCCAATGAGAGAACGCCTAAATGCAGACCAAGAAGTAGATGGTTGGAGGAAGGGGAGAAAGACCTTAAAGCCATAAGAGTGAGAGAGTGGAGAAAGAAGACCTTGAGTCGGGAAAAGTGGAGAAGAGTAGTATGGCAGGTCAGGGCCATAAATGGGTTGTAGAATTAAAAAGAATAAAAATACAATTAGACGGTCATCTTTATATGCATAGTATGAGATATATACATGGAAAAACTACACAATTATCTCTCTTTGACCCCCCCTCCACGCGGTGTCAGTGTCGGCGGATTTTAGAAAACCGACACAGATGTCGGTGTCGGTGTAGGCCAATATTTTGGTCGACACCCCATCCCTGATTTTTATGATCTGGAGTGTGTGTGGGGGGGAGGGAGGGGGGAATGACGTAAAAAGTCTAAAAAGTGCATAACTTTATTAACTTAATAAATGGACGATCTGTAAGTATATATCGCTCTACCAGTCTGTGTATTTAGATTTAGACTCCATTATAGGTATTCAATAGACTAGTGAGTGATGATTTATAATATCGTAAAACAATGTTACACAAATTTAAGTAAAAAATAAGTAATTATTTCACTAACACTTTTCAAAATCCTACATAAGAATTTGATTTTCATGGTTTAAATAATTTTCTCCGACATGACCAGTTGCTACAACTTTTATTGTATATTTTCCGTTGCCCGTCAACTAATTTTATGGTTTAGAATGTTCTGTCAAGAAGGGCACTGCAAAAAACCGTTCAATTAGTTGTTAATATGAAATGAGAGATATCACCTCATTCATACCGCGACTTTACACACAAATAAAGTGTCAAAGTATTGTCACAACATCGCTTTTTATTTGATTGTAGTAAATAATAAATGTACTTTATTGTAGGAAAAGAGGAAAAAGGGACTACAGTTCTAAAAACTGTGTGGGGCCAACAATTTCTGTCTACGGTCCTGACTTTAACTGATGAGATTTAGAGATTTAGTTTTTTACTATAAAAATGTCAACAAGTAAATATTATTGATTTCTTGTGTGATTTCTTTCAATAACATGGCTGAAAATTTAAATGTTCATATTTACTCTTTCACATTTCTATAAACTTAGGTTAGTACTAGAAAATAGATAAACTAGATTGTTTAACGTATTTTTTCATGTGACTAGCATTTGCTGATAAGTTTAATTGAAAATATGTTTTTCTATATTTTTCAAATTATGTGTCAAAGCAGCGAGCTAGTAAGAGTGAGCGAATTAATTAAAAACAAAATATATATTTTTGTAAATAGAATTTTTAGCTAATTTAATTTTTATCTTAGGTTTAAGAATAGAATTTAATTACAGAATCTCATGCGGTTAGTTTTTATTATGATAAATTCTGTTTCTAAGAAAATAAGATTATAAAACATTTAATATTTATCTTTAAAAGTTATTTATATCAAGCACGAGACATCATTTTATTAGATTTCTGGATTTGTATTTAAATAATCCTTTTTTTTTTTATTTGAACTGAAAAGTAAATATATTTTAGTCATACATAATATTATATAAAAATACATATTGAAAAATGTTAGGACAAAAAATGAACATAAATTGGATTCACTTTTACTTTTTTAATACTATTTAACGAAAATTTTTAAATTATTAATTAGCATTTCTAAAACACAATCTACAAATAATAAAACCAACTTATACAATAATAAATCAGTTGGAGAAAATGTTATATAAAATAGAAAAATAAATCATTGAACTAATTATAACTTACTCAGATATAGACACAAGTACAGAAACACATGAAGCGACATTGTACTTGTAAATAGCTCCAGCACAGCTCTACTACAGTTTCAGTACAGCTCTACTACAGTTCCAGTACAGTTCTACTACAGCTCCAGTATAGCTCATTCTACCCCTGAAAACGTAAATGAATTATTCAAACTTTCCTTTCTGATAGCACCGAATGCGAGAAATGTATCTAATGATATTACCATGATATTTGAAATATCGGTCTTTTATTAACGACTACATCGGCAGACTATAAATAATTGACAACACGCGAATTGTTTGATCTTTACTTCAAAAAGACATGTGTGCGATGTGCGTTATAGTTATAATACTGGAACTGATTTATAGGTTAAAGAGTTCTCTCGTTAAATAATTTATATGTCCAACACATTTCTATTAAGGTAATAGGTTCATAAATGTCTGACAGCCTGAATTAATCATTTCAACTTTATCCACGTCATTTTTCATGCCACTGATATGATTTTTATCTCACAGAAAATATCATTTGTTGATGAAATACATTAAGCTAAATTACGGAGTTATTATGAATCATTATGGGTGTGCAAAATTCTCCGTAAAGTCCCAAAGTAGTAAATAAAAACAGCTGTTGAAATTCTAGTAATCTGTTTGTTTTTCGACATAATTTATAATATGAAGTTATAGTAAGATGTAGGACACACGGTGGTGAAAAATATAACATATATTACATAAGCCCCACATAGTTATATTATTTCTCTTATGATAACTCTCTATATTAATACTAGTTTTATATTATTTTAATGTCCCACTGTTATTAACACTAGTTTTTTTTTTTTTTTATGTCGTCACTCAGGTATTAACACTATAACGCCCTTATTGCATTAACGCTAGTTTTTGTGTTCTTATAATGCTCCTCTGGTAATATTTATTTTGTATTTACTTATGTCGCCCCTCTGGTATTAACACTATGACGCCCATCTGTCCTTGTCTGTCATCAAATCAACGTATACATTACATGAAGCCTCAGGCGACCCGCACATTCGGGGGGGGGTACTTTTTCAATTGTTTACAAATTGGCATAGTTTCTTATCAGATGGGCCTAATATGAAGGAGATATTCAGATTTGATGAATTAGAAGTTACTTAAAAAAAATAATTTAACTTGGAGACCTGCTTAAAGTGTTTTGATGTAAAACAAATTCAAATATAGTGTCGAAATTGGGAGAAATCAATGACTTGCAGGGAGATGATCCAGTCCTTGAAAAGTTAATAACGAGACATGTTTATGTCCCCCAAAACTGCTTAATGTATTTTTTTTTATTTTCTATCTATGTATTTATATTGGAACCAGTCACATTTGACCAAGTTTATATTTATCACCCTGTACCTTCGCCACCCCTACCCTTTGCAACTCCCTCTAGCCAACCACAGACGATATGTCCCAATAATTGAATGTAGTATTTCCGATAGAATGACAAGTCTGTCTGATACTATTCATGGGTAGATATAAATAGAACCAACATACTTTGAATAAAACAACATACAACTAAAACATAAACAACATACAAGTAATACATAAACAACATAAAGTAATACAGAAACAACATACAAGTAATACATAAACAACATACAAGTAATGCATAAACAACATACAAGTAATACATAAACAACATACAAGTAATACATAAACAACATACAAGTAATACATAAACAACATAAAGTAATACATAAACAACATACAAGTAATACATAAACAACATACAAGTAAGACATAAACAACATTCAAGTAATACATAAACAACATACCAGTAAAACATAAACAATACACATTGGTTCTTAACATAATTATTGTTTTCTTCAATAAATTTACAAATTAATTAATCGGTTCTTCAAAAGATTTTTTTCTTATACTAGAATGAATAAGTTTTCATGATAATACGTTTGGGCCAAATACTAATTATTTGTCATTAGTTGGGACTGCCTAGTTTCTGTGATACCAGTTGAGGAAAGTTCTAATACACCAAAGTATTATGTTCCCTTAAAAAAAAAATTTTTGTCAAGTCGCCAAATTATTGGACATGAAATACGTGAACTTTTTTCATACATGCTACAGATATGTATGTATATATATGGACAGAAAGTAAGTAAGAAAAAAAGAAAGAAAGTAAGAAGCCTAATTAAACTTGCGCGCAGGTGCTGTATCGTGCCACATCTACTTGATCTGTGCTGCAATATGGCATGAAAATAATTATTTGATCAATATTGAAATGCTTCTTTTTGATTTTAACATTGAGAGAATTAATTACTGTTTAAACGAATAAGTTATTAGAACTGACGTGTAAAACGTAATTTTAGACTTATAAAACAAACATTAGGTGGGTGTCATATTAGGTAGGTGGCATAAATTAGGAGCTGTATCCTTACCTAATGGTGTTTGGTTTGATTGGTGATTGGTTTGGATAGTTGTTTGGTTGTTTGGTTTGTTTGTTTGTTTGATTTGGTTTGTTTGGTTGCTTTGATTGGTTTGGTTATTCCATTTTTCGGTTAGTTGTTTGGTTGGTTTGTATATTTGGTTTAGTTTGGTGGGTTAGTGTTGACGGTTTAACCGTAATTTGTGATTATGAAATGTAGGTCATTTATGAACTTTAGGTAGGTGAATAAATTAGCTATGCTGTCTGATTTGTTTGGTTATTTGGTTAGGTTGGTTGGTTTGGTTGGTTTTATTGGTTTGGTTAACTGGTTCGGTTGGTTTTGTTGGTTTGGATTTATTGGTTTGGTTAACTGGTTTGGTTGGTTTTATTGGTTTGGTTTTATTGGTTTGGTTAACTGGTTTGGTTGGTTTTATTGGTTTGGTTGGTTGTTTGTTTTGGTTGTTTAGCGTTGACATAATTTGTGACGTATGAAATGTAGGTCATTTATTCACATTAGGTAAATGACATAAATTAGCACCCATATCTTTACTATTGTTGGGTTAGAAATGTTTCAAGTGTCACGATTGAACTCCCGATTTATCGGGCATCGCGGGTACACTGCTGTCTGCTAGTATAAATATAAATGTGTAAAATATTTATTTATTTATCTAAATGGAATATGTCTTCGTCTATTTGGTATATGTATTGATTGGTTTCCATGCAGTGAAGACAACAATCTCATATTTAGATCCGTCTAAATATTTTCAAGGGATGTAAGAAAAGTTTACTAAGCGGTATTGAATTCATTGATTATCCCCCTTGGCCGCTAATAAACTAAAGTATTTCGGCGCCTCACTGACCTACACAGACTGTCTAGACATACTATCCATGGACCCCTTCAAAAATCTTCATATCAACTTTTATATGGTAGTCTTTCAGGCCTGCTAGAATTTGATTCCTCCTCTGTTGATTTCTGTAAGAACTAGTTTACATTTTAGAATAAATAGAAGATTTAATCATTTAAAAAAAAGTAAATAATAAATTTTTTATTCGTTTACAGCTTTAAATAATATTTTACAAAAATATTTACAATTTTCTTAAACGTGCTTAAATATTGTTTGTGATAGTCAAACTTTAAGTATTACAAACTTCTGATTTAGTCCTCATATAATTAACATTTAGATCGAGCCAATATAACATTTTTGTAACAGTGATTTTCACATGTTCTCATGTTTTTCTGCACTGGATGCCACTCCTATCTGGCTGGTCATCTGTCATGAAGGTCAAAACTAGTCCAATAATCAGTCGGGATTTTATGTTTTTATACATTTTAATAATTGTAACTTTAATGTGACAATTTCCCGTTTAATACCTAATAGTATATGAGTACTAAAACCAGAACTTTTATAAATTACAAAGTTACGAATTTTTAAAAATATCACATGACAACTAGTAATTAATTAATAATTTTAGACAAAAAAGGTACTCACTAGTCTATGGTATTTATGTCACAAAAAACAGGGAGCAACCTGAATGTATTCTAATTATACTTTATCATTTGGGGTCTAAGTTAGGTATTGTTATCTGATATTAACTATTATGCAAGTGAAGGACATTTGTGTGTGTGAGTTTGTTCTTTTATGTGTATATGTGCTTCGAGTTGTGTGTTGTGTGTATGTGTTGTGAGTAGTGTGTCTTAGTGTGCAAGCCAATGTTGGTGACGTTTAGCATGAGCCAGATATTAGATGGCAACCTAGCGAATATCGCGTTACTAATATTTTTTGTTTACGAATTGTTGAAAACCTTATTAATCACTAAGCTTATGCCATTCAAGTTTAAGTATTTAAGACCTAATGTAATTATATCTAAATAAATATTATATGTTTCATTTATGTCTGTCAATCTGGATCTGGATCGAAAAAATCAGAGTCAAGAATAATGGTTCCTGTTTAAATATTAATTATGGCTTCTTGTCTGCGTTTCGATTCGATACATGTTTTGTGTTCCCTCAAATCTTGTTTTAAATAGTTTTTGTGGCTTTAAATATGCAACATAAAATTTTAAAATATTTTAAAGTAATAATAAAATAATATTCAAATGAATGTTTCCTTTTTTTAACGCATTATTTTAAAATTGTCAAACTAAAAAAGTATTTGTAACAAGTAGCCATTAGTGATCGAACATTCTAATACAAAAAAAAGGTTCTGCCAAATTCCTAGACAAATAAAGTTCTCAGCTAAAATTTTACTTTATTTTTAAATTAAATAGTTTGATAATTTTATTTGTTTTTAAATTGCAAACAAATTACGTTACTTAGACTAATACTAAGTGTAAGTTCAAAATAATCGAGCAATCTTTAATATATTTTAAACAATAAAACACAAATTCATAAATGTATTATGGTTTGCTGATTAAGGCTGGATTCTTAAGCTTAAGTTTAACCGAAACAAAAATCAAAATAATTTCTCATTCGGTTGTAAGGTAAGAAACAAAAACTAATTTGTTTTTTTTTTTTCAATTTTTCTCACATCTATATAACTAAAAATGGAAAGAGGATTCACGCCTTTTTTCATCACTTTGAAAGTTCTTCACCAGAAAATTACTGGACGTGTTTGCATATATATTTGATATAGACATCATATCAATAATATTAAAAAATAATATTTAAACGATCGGTTTGGTAAAATTATTTCTTTACTTCACTTTACTTTTAAAAACAAGCAATTAAGCCTGTTCCTTTCTGGACACAGGACGTGTTAGAGCATTTTCGTATTATGTATCAGCACGTATGCTATCTTTCAGTAAATATTTGTAAATTTTTTAAATGTTTATAAATTCAATTGTGTAATGCATATATCTGAAAAAAGATATGAAAAAGACGTTTTCTTATATTTGAAAACAAAATTATTTTCTCTTAAATCTAACTAAAAGTGGTTTGTGGTTACTGAAATAGGACTCATAATTGAAAACATTCGAAATTATAGTCATTTAATCGTCCGAAAACTCCGTCAATTGTTGCATAGCTCTGATACTTTCAATTAAACTCAGAACACAAGCTTACTATTTCATTTGATGAGTTTCTTAATAAATCTTGGTGAAACTACGTGCTGCAGTATTTCGCACCAAATGAATGGGTTATTGAACGTACAAGGTGTATATATAATATAAGCCTCTTAGGAGCCCTGAAGCCCGGCCCTCAGAGGTCCTGTCGCGAAATGAACTTTTGATGTACACATGGCAGGCCAAGACCTACAAAATGATATATACATCATGGGTCTAGGACTTATAGTTGCTGAGAATGGGCGCTCCTTTATTAATAATATAGCTTATATAGCAAAAAACGGTACTAAGCCCCCTTTTACGGCCCTCAGAGGTCAGATCGCGAAATGGAAAAAAGTCATTTTCTGGCAGGCCAAGACCTACAAAATGATATATACATCATGGGTCTAGGACTTATGGTTGTTGAGATCTAGGGTGATGACAGACAGACAGACAGACAGACAAAACGGGGACAATAGAGCATTTTTTTTTCGAAAATGCTCTAAAAACCACCGGAGGTAAATCAAAAGTCATAGAGTGCTAACTAACATATGGCCAATAAACCAATCCGCCGAGTAAAAACTCATATTTCATCATATTTCTTTTCAGTTAACCAAACGGTAACGTAAAATATTTATTTTACTTTAGTTTGTTAACTTTTTTTTTGGACAGTATATTTTTTTATTTATCAAACGGAATCGTAAAATTGTTCTCTTATGTTTAGAGATTATTCTTTTGTAAAAGCCACGGGAAGTAGTTTTCTTTTACATTAAATTAAACAATAAATAAGTAAGTATATTTCAACCTTATTGCATTGAGAGTGCAAACTAATATTTATTTCGTCAGTATTTTAATTTGTTTTTTATTTATATAGATTTTATAGCTTTAAATGATCGAAAATTGTTTTTCTGTTATTCTAAAAAAAACCTAAATATATTTTATAGTAACGTTTTGCAAAAAAAAAAATGTAATTTTTTTAAATAAATAAATAAATAAGTATGTTGTTAATTATTGTTCTAAAATGTGTGTGTGTGTGTGTGTGTGTGTGTGTGTTTTGTAATGATTTGCAAAATAATAATAATTAATCACATTTAAACCTATTAGTAAATGGAGAGTGAGTTAATTTTTATTTTATCGTTATTTTCCTTTATTTCTCGCTTTAACTGATTGCTAATTATTTCTCTTTAATTTGTGTGTGTTTTTTTTTTAATAATGTTTTACCATTTTATGATTCTTTAATTTAACTTTCGTCAGTTATTAAAATAATTCCTAACAGAAGGAGGACCTGTTATATTCGAAGAGTGGACCCATTGTAGGGAGTGACTGAAAATCAGAAGGTGGAGGCAGTTTGATAATTATTTTCCTAAAATTTGTGTGGGTGTTTTTTTTTTGTATTACACCGCCATTTTATGTTTTTTTAATTTAAATTTCGCAATTCTTCGAAAAATGTCTAGCAGAAGAATATCTTTTATATTCAAAGAGCTGCAACAATGTAGTGAGTAACTGAAAATCAGAAGATCTAAAGGGCATGCAGCCAAACATGAGGGTTTACAGTAGGAAGCATTGTGCCAGGCCAACATTCTAATTTATGCCAGTTTTTAGAGCATTGGTCCATTTCGCGATCTGACCTCTGAGGGCCGAAAAAGGGGGCGTTTTAAGTACCGTTTTTTACTATATAAGCTATATTAACAAAGGAGCGCCCTATATCTCAGCAACCATAAGTTCTAGACCCATGATGTATATATCATTTTGTAGGTCTTGGCCTGCCAAGTGTACATCAAAAGTCTATTTCGCGATCTGACCTCTCAGGGCCGAAAAAGGTGGCGTTTTAGGTACCGTTTTTGCTTATATTTTAAATATAAATAATAAAAGCTAATCAAAAGGGCTTAATCATTATTTATTTTTGTAACAGTTTTTCAACATGATTACTTCCTTCTCTATTTATTAAAACCCAGCAAAATCTATGGCTGTCACCCGGAAAAAAATACGTATTTCGTCCGGCGTAACCGTAGCCACTGCGTACACGAAAATGCTCTAAAATGTCCTTTGTCCGAAACGGAAATGACTTAAATTGCATGTTTTTTATAGGTAAGTATATTTCAACCTAATTGTATTAAGAGTGCAAACTAATGTTTATTTCATTAGTATTTTTAAAAAAATGTTTAAATTAAAAAAGAAAATATTTTGGTAATTCTTTATCATTTATATATTTTTTTTTAATTTATCTTTTTTCAGTTCATCAAAAAAGTGTCTGACAGAGGAAGATCTAACTAAGGTTGTTAGAAAAGCATCAGCTATGCAACCAGTATTCAAAGCTTATGGCATCAGAATCAAATAAGGGCAGAGGTAGCAGAGCGACGTGCTTTCAGGCAAGCACACCGAAAATATAATCACACATTTAAAATCGTCTAGCGTTAGCTATCAACACAAACTAAAGTATATCCTCATTGCAAGGCTCTGACATTTATTAGAGAAACTACAGGAATGTTTTGTGCAGGCTTGCGGAGCCGAAGCTGGAGCCCAGGAGCCGTGGAGCCGCTACTTTTTGCTGGAGCCGGAACCAGAGCCGAATAAATCTGTTTCTTCCGAATTTTTTTTATGGCATGTTAATTTGTTAAATATAAAGTTAAAACATATTTATTTGATAGAATAATTGTATCAATCATTTAACAAAAAAATTTTACTATGACGACAAATAGAATGCGTCATTTCGTATATTATTTGACCGCGAATTTGTAATAGACTAAAAACAAAATGGTCGCTTTCTGTATGTAACAATTTTATTATAAAGAGAATAGCTAAAATAGAGTAGATACATTTATAAGGCTGTGGGTCCGAATAACAATCAGACTTTATTGGGACGGGGTCCGAATAAAAATCGGAGTTTATTGTTTCCCGGGTCCGAATAGTCACTTCGAATTTATAAATACTAAATATAAATACTAAAGTCTTTAAAATATTTAAAATAATGTATCATTTTACTATTTGCTAATTTGATCATTGAAATAACTTTTTATTACTTATGAAAATGGAGACTAGTGAAACCTCGGTCGAAAATAATGATATGATTTTGGATGCACTGAAATTGTTTGTTTTTAGTAAAACCAGCAATGCGTATATATTTCAAATTTTTGACTACGGGGGTGAATGCGGCAAAATTTGCATAATTTTTTTATCAGCCTGAGCCGAGCCGGGAGCCGTCAAATTTTTGGGAGCCGGAGCCGAGCCGCATAAAATTTGGAGGCTCCGCAAGCCTGGTTTCGTGCCTCTGAAAAAAATTACTGCCTCACATGGGTAACCACCAGAGCCATTAAACAATTTGCTACATGAATATATCAGGGAATTAAAGCATTTCCTGTTTAACAAAAGAAAATATAACTCATGCTTCCGGAAAATGTCCAGGGATACCATTACATATGCTGCAGTAGACAATCTGTGCCAATCATCATGTTACAATTTATCAACCAGCCGAAGTGCTGCTATGGCACATGTCTTCCAGCAAAAATATTGATTAGCAACGTCATAGAAGCAAAAATGTTACTGTCCTTTCAGAAATGATGTCCTTAATTCTTGCAATCCTATGTTTCCAACCATTTCAATTTGAAAGATTGCAATTCCCTATTCGTTAAGCATTGCAATCACCTTCAATAAAGCTCAGGCTATAATTAAGAAATGTGTGGAATAGATCTAGAGATTTCTTCTTGCGTGGACAATTATATGTTGCCTGGTCTAGATTCAGCAAACCAGACAATTTGTATATATTTACAAATGATGATACAACCAAAAAAATGTATATCTAAAATCACTGCATTAATAAACATAATTTTTTTTTAGAAACAAAGATCCACTCGATAGAACTTATTTTTTTTTGTTTATAGTTTTAAATGATTGAGAATAATTTTTTCTAAAATTTGCCTTTTTTTATGAATAGAATTAGAAACAAGGGCTTTCTCAATACTTACTATTACATTACATAGGGCTTAGCCACGGCAACGCGTGGCCGGTACAGTTAGTCGTTAAAAACGCTGTGGAACGGCTTGTGGGGGGTAAAGCTAGCATCTATTAAAGTGTTGATAGAGAACTGATTAAAACATCATCTAATAAAAATAATAAAACAAAATATTTAAACTACTTCAATATTTATTAGAATAGTAGATTTTATGTTGTTCTCAAGAATATGATCTTAATATTATTTTGCTTTATAAACATCAGGATGAGAATGACTTGGTAGAGTGAGGTTGATGGCTGTCGGTGATTGGTCTGACCTCTTGCCGACGTAACCACTGAAAATGTTTACATAAAGAAATGAGATGAAATGATCAAACATAGATTTGTAATAAATTACTGTTTATAATAACAAATTAGTTTCACATTCAATACTATATCAAATTACTGTTTCTATTAAATTACGGTTTACAATAGAGAAAGTACGTTCATATAAACGTTTTGTTTATCTTATCCATCTTTATTTACTATTTCAGATTTACGTTCAACATATTTTATTGTTTACAACACAACGTTATCTTCGGTTTACATTATATATATGTCTTATTTCATTATTAGGACATATTTCAAAAATAGATGGCAATCACATCATGTTGTCTTTGCCCGATATCATCGCGGATAAAAGATCAAGACCGACAGAGTACATCAAAAATATGTAAAAGACTATCCATGTTTTTATTATCGCTTTCGGTAGATTACACACACCTGCATTAGTGGTTGATACATTGTTAGATAATTACGGAAATTTAGAAAAGTAAATATCCTGATAATAAAACATACTAGCAGTAATCACAACACAATGCCATGTTGTTTGGACAGACGTCATCTTTGAGATACTTAGTGCAGTCTGTTCCTTTGTCTCCATACTCACATCCTGTAACGACACATAAACAATTTTATTGTAGCATGTACAACATAATTACATAACTAAATTTACTAATTATAACATTATTACAGAATGTAACAAAGTAAGTAAATATAGGTCATATAATAACATGTAGCTTGTATTAAAACATATATCTATCTATCTATCTATCTATCTATCCATCTATTTATCTATCTACCTATGTATCCATTAATATGTGTATATATATATATATATATATATATTTATATATATATATTATATATATATGTATATATATATATATATATATATATATATATATATATATTAGGGTGCATCACCAAAAAAAATTTTTAATAATTGATCTGTCTGCTATTTAAATTTGTTCCATTGATCGAAAAAAGCATTGTGTAAAAGAATAAAAAATATGTGACAATAATTAGAGGTCCCTTGGACTTCAACAAAGTTTGCATAATTAAGCGAAAACTAGATAAAACCATCCTTCTTGTAAAGTCTTACAGACTTACATACAAAAAGTGAAGCGCTATATAAATTGTTTTATAGTCTTTGGTTTTATAAAGTTTGGTAGCTATGATTGATTTTGATAAGCAGTTGTGCTAGAAATAAAATTTAAAATTCACATTTTATTAGCAAAAACAACACTTTTCCTTACCGCATATTGATGACCAAGGCAAGCATTTTAATTTCTTTATTTATATTATTTTAATTTCTGATACACACGACCTATAAAATCAGAACATGGAAATGATATGAAAAACAACAATAAAATGTTTACACATTCTAAGGAAATGCTGGCTGACCCTGGCATCACTTCAACAGTTGCATATCCAGCTATTACTGCGTCTCCTGCCTCGCGAACAAAGAAACCACAAACTCTTCTGAAAACTGAATTGTTTGGCATTGGCCCTGCAATCTGTGTTGATGAGGAGAGCTTGTGATAAGATTGTTCAGCTTCTTGATAAATACAATAAACTTCGTTCTATTGATAAAAGTCGCCGAAACACACCAGCCACCAAACGTAAACTGAAACAAATGAAATCTATGTTGGCAACAACTTTTCAACTGTGGCCACCAAATGTCGAGACTATTATCAAGAATGCAGAAGATCTAGCATTCTTGAGGTCTATGAAAGGAGACAGGTCTTCCAGCTTTGGATCATTTGACAAAACACTTGCAAAAAAGTCGCTCGACGCCATTCACGAGATGTCGCAACATTGGAACGTCAGAAACGCGCAAGAGAAGAAAGTGCAGCATGTTCAACGATATCAGTGCCTTCCAGCGAGGGTAGCAGTGACGAACCCGATGATTCTACTTCTAAATCTGAAGATAATATGGAGTTTGTTGATAACTGTTTGGATGATATAATGCCATTGCAAAAGCGAAGAAAGCCAACATGAGCTTTGGTATTTGTACCTCCAGATGTTTTTAGCCGACCAGATCTTGTGTCACTAGCGACAAGATTAAAGATTACACCAACACAGCAGGCAGCTTTCACACAGGGCCTTATTAGCGAGTCTGGGGTGATATATCAATGGTGGCTTCTTCCCATGCCACTGCAGATCGTTCACGTCGCAAAGTTGTAAGTGAGATATCTACAAAGATCCACGACTCCTGGGAACCACCCAAACTCTGCACTCTCCACTGGGATGGCAAACTGACACCTTCTCTAAAAAATCATCGTGTCACTGAAGAACGCATAACAGTTGTTGTCGGTGATGCAAAGCGATTGAAACTTCTAGGAGTGCCAAATTATGCCAAGGCAACAAAGAAACCCGTTGGTGAAATAATTGCAGAATTAACCATGAAGCAAATGACAGAGTGGCATTGTAATGATTGTATCGTTAATATGACATTTGACACAACAAGATCAAACACTGGTCATCCGACTGCTGCCTGCATTGCCATACAAAATATGCTGCAACGTGCTCTTCTGTGGTCAGGTTGTCGCCATCACATTGGTGAAGTTATCCTCTCGCATGTGTTTGCAGACATGAAAATAGAAGTTTCCAAATCCCTGGATATAACTTTGTTCACCAAGTTGCGAAGTTATTGGGAGTTGGTAGCACATGATTGGTTTCACGTTTCTAGTTCCTTTACGTTAGCTGATCATGATCTGAAGGCTCAAGAGCGACTGACGATAATGAGAGATGCGGTAATTGCACATGCCAACTCTAGTAAATAAACCGAATTCTTGCGAGACGACTACCAGGAATTCCTTAAGCTGTCCCTTGTTTACCTGAATGCTACAAATAAGGAGGTTAACTTTAAAAGACCAGGTGCCCTGCACAAAGCACAATGGATGGCAAAGCTGATATATTGCCTCAAGATTGCACTGTGTGAAAAAAAAATTCAATTATTGCCTCCAGGTACTATTACCACACGTGATCAAGTGCCAAAGATTCGTGCATTTGCTACATTTGTAACACATGTTTATGTCGTGTGGTGGCTCACTTGCAAAAAGAGTGCACCATGGAATGATCTACAGCTCTACAAGCGACTTTTGGATTACAACGATGTCAACAGAGACATATCCAAGTCAGCAATCCGTGCCCTGAATAGGCATCTGTGGTACCTCACTGCTGAAATGATTCCACTTGCTCTGTTCAGCAGTGAAGTACCTGTGTTGGAAAAGCGAGCTCTAGCAGATGCTCTGCTAAGGCTTCGACCAGTGGTTGCGCTCCAAACTCCACATAATCGATTTGGAAATGGTTGGGGAAAACCACGATTCCAATCAATTGATTCTAAAACTCGATTGTGTGATCTGGCTGGAGTTGAATCGTGGTCTACTATATACAGACTTCAACTGGACACAGGATTCCTCCAACTGCCTGTTGATGATTGGTGCCAAACAGCTTCTTACATTGCCAGTGCAGAAAATGTTGCTGCTATTAACGTTGTTAACGATTGTGCCGAGAGAGGAGTGAAACTGGCATCTGACTTTGTTGAAGCAGCGCGAATGGATGAACATTTTCAAAACATTCTTCAAGTGGTAGAAATGGACTGCAAAAAACATCTCAAATGTGCGTAATCAAATGCAACAGTAATAAATAATTTAATTCTTTAATGTAATTTTTATATAGGCTAGAATTAACTTTTTTTTTCTTTACATGTTTTGTGATTTCTTGGGCGGGGGGGGGGACCTCTAAATCAACTCTGATTTGAAAAATATTTTACACAAGTTATTATTAATGATATTAGAACAAATTAGAAACATAGACATCTCAAAAACAAACAATCAATTTTTCCTCTATTGTGGTGATGAACCCTAATATATATACATCTATTTATCTATCTATCTAACTTTATATCAATCTATCTATTTCTTTATCTATCTATCTATCTATTTATCTATCTATCAATATATATATATATATATATATATATATATATATATATATATTAGATTTAGGGTGGTCCAGAAAAACAAAGTAACAGATTTAAGTTGTCCACAAGGTTATTTCTGTTCTTTATTATGTTGATAACAATTGTGCAAAATTTTAATGAAAACAAATAATATTTACAGGTCAACCCATTTGACAGTTTTTTGGGTTATCTCAAATGAAATAGTTATTGCCAATTATAGTTGATGATCGATTTAAAACTTAAGGTTAAAATTTTAAAGTAAATTAAAATTAAGAAATTAAATTAAAGTTGTAATTAAAAAATGTAACTAAAACTTACAATCTAATGAAAACCTTAGTTTTAAAATTTGACAGTTTCACAGTGGATAATCTATGACGACGACATAAGTGATGTCTTTGATGGAGTTTGGAAATTCCTGCGATGGTTTGCAACCAATCGAAGAATAAACTGTTTCTGTTCCTCATTCTTTGTCAGTGTTTTATTGTATTTCTCAATAAGACTGATTCCCCTTTCAGCTACATCATTTACAACTGTCATGTGTGCAGCCAGTTCATAAAATTTCTTGAAGACTGGATCAGATGTCCACTGTCCTGGTGGTTTCTTAAGGAATGTCTGAGACTTTTCTTTGCCTTCTTCCATGAGGACATCAAAAAAAGATGTCGTCCTTTCTGTCACCAGGTCCTCCAATTTCAACTGTTCAGATTCACTTGTCAACTTTACACGCCGAGGGATGTCTGCCAATGCTGGTCGAAGTAGATTTTGTACCATCTTTTCTTTGATTGATGCTGACACTCTGTCATCTAAAAGGGCTATGCCAACCAAATGTTCAGAGAGAAACCAGAGGTGCCTTGAAAATGCTTCATGTGCCTTGCTGGCAACAGTCTTATTCGGATAGGTCTTCAGATTTGATAAAAATTCGATGTCATTGAGAGGGGCTCGGATTGCAAGTGGTGCTTCGTTCCACTGTTTTACATAAACAAGACTGACAAAGAGAGCCAAACCTGTGATATTCTGGGATTCACGAACAGTCAACTTGAACTGAGTCTTAAAAGAAAGATTTTCAGTGCGTAAATGGCTTTTGCCATCCATCTCGCATGATGTGTTGGACCGGGAGCTCGAAATTTCTCCTTGTCTTTGTGTCCACCAAGAAACCAGAAGGATAAACGTAAAAATTCCTGATAATCGTCCCTTGGGTGCTGTTTTTCAAGAGCACCTGGTAAATAGACAAGCATTTCCTGTCGCATGTTTTTCAATATTGGATCCTGAAACAGTTCATCACTTGCTGTAGAATAAGCATCTTGGTTCATTGATGGCCATTGTTTCTGAAATCGCTGGAATAGTGCAGTTGATGGACCTTCAGCTGGACCAAACAGAGACTTGAAAACATTTGAAAGGACAACTTACATGACATGATGACGGCATGCAATCCAGACCATTTCAGTTCCCAGAGCTTCTTCAATTCCAACACATGCGCCCTTATGAAGCCCTGTATTGCTAGCTGTTGTGTCGAATACAAGGCCTTTGATCTGGGAACGCAGATTCCATTTCTCAATTACTTCAATGCAAGCATTTACTTGAGCCTCTCCTGTTCCTCTATCCATTTTTGGAATACCCAACAGTTTTTCCTGGCCATTCCCAGTAACAATAACAGCTATGCGATCCACATTTTCCTTTGATCCATCAATGTCGGGCAATATTTTACCGTCCCAATGCAGCAATAGTGGTCCTGCCAAAGAAAATTCTTTTTCATCCATTGCAGCAGCCCGTTGTCTTTCTTTTATTCTGGATCGTCTGATTGAACTTCGAGATAATGTTATTTCTGAAATGTCATGGCCAAGCGCCTGTGCAACAGCTCCAGCAACAAACACAGCTCCACGGTCTGGGAGGCAAACACGATCCAAAGCACCTACAACTTCAGGGGACTGGAAGATATTCTTAACTTTCTTTTTTGATGATGAAGCACCAGGTGTTGATGTTGACGTTGTAGGCGTACATGGCTGAGTTTGAGTTGGCTGATACTCCTCATCTTCTTCTGACTCCGAATTAGATGTCAACGAAGAAAGTTCACCTTCTGTTTCATTGAAGCCCTTTGTCATGCGTTCTTCATATCTCATTTTCACCTTTCTCTCTTTTATTACTTGAAGAGTTCAATAGGTCATTTCCGTTCAATGGCAATTTAGTATTAATTCAGTAACAACTACAAAATAAAAAAATAACATGCACGTTAGAATTCAGCACACAAGTAAGTAAGTAAATTAATTTATAACGTGTCAAAGTCGGACGTAAATCGCAAGCGCGGACACCAGACAAGTAATGTTGATAATGGGTTGACCTGTAGATGTTGCTCGATCAGCCTGAAATTTTGCAGGCCAAATACCTATACCCAATGGACAAAAACAAACCATGTGGAGCAATGATTCTACAAACTTAAACTTTTCAGTATGGTTTTCTGGACCACACTAATATATATATTTATCTATCTATCCATCTATCTATCTATCTATTTATCCGTCTATTTATCTATCTATCTATTTATATATCTATCTATCTATTTATCTATTTATATATATATATATATATATATATATATATACATATCTATTTATCTATCTATCTATATTTTTATCTATCTATCTACTTATCTATCTATATATCTTTATCTATCTATATTTATCTACCTATCTATCAATCTATCTATCTATCTATTTATCTCTCTCTATCTATCTGTCTGTCTGTGCGTCCGTCTACCTGACTGTTTGACTGTCTGTCTATAAAACTACAACATAGCAGCATATAGTGAAAGTACATTACTTCCAGAGGAAGGCTATATCTATTACATGTAAACCGGTGAAAGCTTGCTTGCTGGGTAATTTCCATTTCATTAAGCACTTTATATTAGGGTTCGAAGTCGCGTAACGTTACGCGTAAGTTACCGTAAATTACGCGTAATTTACGGTAACGTAATTTTGGAAAATTACGCGTAAATTACGGTAATTTAAAAAATGCATATTTGACGGCCATTTTTAATTGTTTCTGTCGCAATTTGTTGTGTTAACAGTGGCGATTAATTAATTACAGTGATTACCATCGACATCCGTCCACAAGCCTAAATCGGAAGTATTTGTTTGGTAAAACAGCGTAAACCACACAGTATATTGTTTGTTTATATCGTTTCAGTAAACATAATAAAAAAAATATTTTCAATAAGGAAACCAAAGTCTGGTTAAAAATAAGACAAAATCATAAAAATTTGCGATAAAGTACACAATGCCGCCATGAGCTGTATGGCTAGCGGCCGCAAGCCAAACGGGGAGGTTATAAAACCCAAAAATCAAAAAAAAAAAATAATAATTTTTAAACATTATCTATATATGTTCCAAATGTCATGAAACGTATAGAAAACATTTTACTGTGTATAGTGCTTCCGTCGATCGCGTCGGCCGTACTACGCTGCGTATTGCACCAGCGTCGATCGCGTGTGCCGTCTTTTGCTGAGTTCGGCACCCGCGGTGGCCGTATTTCACGGCGCATTGCACCCGCCCCGCGTTGACCGAATTAGACGGTATTAATCAGCCAAAGATGGCCGCCGCTGATGCAGTCAGTACACGACGAAATACGTGGCCGATGCGGACGACGGGAAAATTAGTATGACCGGTAAATTACAAGTAAAAACCTTTGAAAACATTATTATAAATACACCTACTAGCAATCAGTGAGCATGAACAACAAAAGGAACATACATTTTCAAGTTATTGGGCATTAATGGTACGCGTAATTTTGGCGTAACTTACGCGTAATTTACGCGTAAATTACGCCCGCCAATCTTACGCGTAATTTTCGAACCCTACTTTATATACAAATGATAGCACAGCTAATGATTAACTTGACAAAAAATGAGATCCCAGAATGGACGCCAGTGTGTCAGGAGTCACTAGAGATGTGTTCTTTTGTTTCTAAGGTTATATACACCACCACAAGCTATGAGCTAAACTACGAGAAGGCTATATACACCAACAAAGAACAAGAATTATTGTCTTTAGTCAGGATATAAATGTGCAAAGTAATGTCTTGAAATTCCATTGTCTTATGAAGCTACTAAACCTCTTGAACTATCTACCCACTACACAGTGAATCAATTCTAGCCCCAAGACTTCAGGTTTGAAATTAAATTTATTTCAGTCGTGAAGGACATCAGTCGAGGATCGTCATGTATGTTACACAAAGAAGAAATTCTAGATCCAAAAAAAAAAACAAATGACGTAATATAATGTATGCATTATGTACAATGGTTTATTGAATTTCTGATATTATCAAACGTATTTGTTATGTATTTTCCACAGAGGAAAATATTTTCCCACAGTTCAAAAACTAATGTCAGATTTATGTCATTTATGAACAAGAGTAATTGGGAAACCGACGTGGGGAATAACAGCTCAACATTTTTTATTTTCATTTTTGCGACTTGATTTCTTAGTCTGAAATATGTAGAAATCAGTCATTCCTTATTTAGGTTTTTGAATAAATTCTGCTAACCATGTCACAAGTATTTCGTTGATTGAATTGAGACATGGTATATAAAGGATTCGATATGTGTGATGACATGTTTAAGGTAAACATTGTAAAACATTACTTGGTGTTTGAAAACGTTTTATGTCTTAGATAAATTGTCTGCTCGACTACAACTTGCCCTCTTTCAGTGATGTTTTTGTCAATCTGACCTTCACATTCTCTCACCTACATGACCCGTATTATGAGATTTACATGAACTGCAACAAATTTCATTGATATCTGTTCCGTAACAGTCGTAGTAACCGTTCTTTGTGAAATAATCCAGGCAAGTCCCATTATATCCAGAATTGGTAAATACAAGAGTCTTTTGATCTCCATAGACACAGTGTGCTTTGAAAAAAAAAACGAAAAAATAGGCAATGTGTTTTGTAAACAAAATAAATTAAATACAATCTAGTTTATAATCAATTAAACTTATAATTTGTAATACAATAAAAATTTATTGGATGATACTATACGTTTAGTTTGAGGCTTTATAATTTATGAGTTATAGAATCAAAATGAACTTACAGTCAATGTTTATTGGGGCAGTTGAATCTAATATACATTTTCCAAATTTGCATCTCTGAAATAGGAAATATTCCAATAAAGTAAAATGTATTAATCTTATTGAATTTTCATTTTACATTTAACATGTGCTATTATAGATCAATATAAAATAAAAATTATCTGATGATTTTATTATCTACCCTCAGGTAATCTAACGAGATTTGATGGGTTTAAAAATATGAAATTTAGAGTAGCTGCGAGACAACGACAAACTTGTTGACCAAGTCATTTAATTTGATATTACAAAAATATTTAGGATATATCGTTATATATATATATATATATATATATATATATATATATATATATATATATATGATAGGGCTACTGTTCTATTTAAAATATTATCGAAATTAACGCATACATAACAATTGTATCAAAAACAATGTCAAACATTTGTTTTTCTCGGAATGTAGGTTCCAAACTAATGATAGCCTAGTCATATTTTGCTACACTTTGTCTCTACCAAAGTCCGGATAACACACCCTCCACTACCGTACCCTACCCTCTATTTCCCCATCCAAAAAATAATTTTGACACGGCAATTTCATCTCTTTGCAACTTTTTCATCCGAAAATAAATGTATAGCGAGAAAGTATTCGCTCACTTATGTAACTTCGCTTTTTTTTTCTTGACTTCTACCAAGTTTCCCTATTCGGTCCTATTTTTTGACACAATTCGCAGACTCTCCCCACAAAGATGACGTTACTTGTGACTTGCACAACCACCATAAATGACCAAAATGAAGTTCCATCGTTTCACATCCATACCTCATGTCAATCATACTAGTGTCACGCGTCTGCAGATATTCACTAATTGTGTTTAGGGTCATAAATTAGAATTAAGAAATTATAACCCTATTGTTTTAAGGTCATCAAACTGATATGATTTAATGTAAACCTGTAAGTTACAGCGTTCTGACGTTATTACTTGCTATTTGTTTGAATATTTTCTTATCTATTCCTGTTTATAAATGTTGATAGTTACTGGGGGTTTGGTTTTTTCTTGATTTTTTTCCCTCAACTCTGAGATAAAAAACTTTACGCTTTTATTTGTTTGCATAGTAATTTAATGCATTATGTACGTGTTGGTTCCAGTTAATCATCAGCTCTCTATATTTACACGTTTTATTACAGAAAGATTTTGGTGGCTTAAAAATGCTTTTAATTGGTTTATATTATCATTGGGTGATATGAGAAATTATTTTTAATATACTTTTGGGGGGAGGGAGGACATTTCAATGTTCAAATAAACGAAATTCATTTTTTAATCCAGATTGTGACTTTCATGATAACAAAAATATGTTTATAATACATTTATTCCGATATTGTCCTTTCCAAATTATAAATAGGTTGTGTTGCCGCTAACTAAAATAATGTTGCTAATTAATACAGTGTAGGGGGTCATTTTTCCAAGGCATCATCAAAATCAAAGAATTTCGTTTTGATGATAATTATATCAACTTATGCCGCAGTAAAATACAACATAAAAAAGGCGTATGTTAATAAAAATGAACCTATCCTCTAATATATATATATATACTCATACCTCGCTATACGGCATTTCGTTATAACGGCATTTCGCTATAACGGCCTTCATCATTTATGGCACGTTTTCGATTTACGGCCTAAAATGTTTCGCTATAACGGCCAAAAAAAAAAAGACACTTTTGTACAAAAGTGAAAAAATATTTTTTTGTATAATGCACCAGGGCATTCTACCTAATGTATCCGAACTATCTGAGTACCTTCCGAAAAATACAACAGCACTGATCCTACCATTGGATAAGGGTGCCATAGTCACTTTTAAGGGACATTACCTACACCAAACTTCCCGACAACTCAGCATAAGGGAAACCAATGGTGAATCTTCAATTAAAACATTTTGGAAAAAACTATAACATTAAGGATACTGTTGACAACATCAGTGAATGTTGGAAGGAATTAAAATTGACAACAATGAACCATATATGGACAAAAATATGGCCAGAATGTGTAAAAAAATACTGATGCAGACAGAAGCGTACCGGTTAAGGTGCCAAACGCAGACGCTCATCAGACACCATAAAAGGTGTTGGTTGATTTAGACAGCAGGACGGTGGCCATGGAAGTCGGAATCCGCTAAGGAGTGTGTAACAACTCACCTGCCTAATCAACCAGCCCTGAAAATGGATGGCGCTAGAGCGTCGGACCACTCCCTGTGCATGTCGTCGGTGGTGAACTTTACTTGCCATCGATCTTAATGCATGAGGGCTGGAGACGCCAGTGCCTTAATGTCTTGGCTGGGATGTGTTGCTCTCGACAACTTTCCCCAGGTGGAGCCTTAATGTCAGACCTCCCCATGCATGTCGTCGATTGTGAACCTTACTTGCATCGGCCATAAGCGTGGGGCTGGGGACGCTAAGTCCAGTGTGTCTTGGCTGGGATGTGTTTGCTCTCGGCAACTTTCCCCAGGTGGCCCTTAAAACCCAGAACCTCCTAGTGGTCCGGGCGGACAACCGTAGCCTTGCTCTAGGCTAACGGCTAATCTGGGAGCACGAAAGTGCAAAATTGCAAAAAGCGTCCCACGACTGTGTGTGGCCGGCACTCCGGCTTCCCAGTATCGGAACGCAAGGACTCTAGAGACGCGGTTCACGCCCCCCTGTTCTTGGGGAGTCACGAACTGTTTCGGACCATATTATGGCACTTAAAGTGAAGGTTACGTAAAAACGAGATCCGTACGGCACGGAATCCTCGAAAAACCCAAACCCTAGGAACGGGTAAGGGTTTGCAAAACAAAACATGGTGGCATCGTTTCTGACGTGAGTCAATCACATCGGACCTTTACAGTACGCGTGGCGCTAGCGTGGCGCTGTTCGTCTGGAGGATTCCTGAGACCCACACCCGGTCGGTACTATGGGGGCCGAGGTCATCCCTAGGTGCTGGCCGGCCTCATGTCTGGCAGAAGACAATAAAGACTGCCAAATTTTTGACCGATACTTGGCGATCCAAATAGAAAGTAGCGTTGGGCCTCCTTGCTCTGGTAGACTCCCTGCTCTGGGAACAATGCGAAATCTAAAAGTGTCTCTTAGGTAATGCCGCTAGCTACGCCACCAGCCCACCCCGCTCTGGAGGGCACCTGAATGCTCTTATGTGAATGGTGGTGGGAAGTCCGCAAGGGAACTGCTAAACGCTCCCCTGCTGCAGGACGAGCGCGGGAAGTGAACCCTGGTGTACTCGATACTGTGACCGAACGCTGGTATTGCACATAGCCAGCCCCTCGATGGCAGATCGGGGTTTCGAGGAGAAAGGTACGCCAACCCACTCTCATTACGAGAGATCAGACATGTCCGGCGGTAGGCACGCCCCGGCACTGGTTTATCCTGGGTCGAGGCAAGGGAGGCAACTGAGCTGCTCTGCTTACTTGTCAGACCACCCAACCCGCCCCTCCCTGGGGCACCCGAAAAGCAAAATGGTTAAGGCAATGAAAGGAAATAAAGCGGGTCTGGGCAGCACCCAAACATGCCTCGATGGATGGTTAGGGGGCGGTAGGGCCGCCATCGTAAAAAGTTCGACTACTTGCCCCGGTGCCACGACTTCGGCTGAAAGGTCTGGCATCGCAAAAATGGTTACTTTCGGCTCAGCTCGAGAACCACTAAGGCGGATCGAAGGCACTGAGTGTCCACCGTCTGGTTTACCGGAAAAGCGAACAGATGGGAGTCGCGTCCCATCACAGGAGAAGGCCAAGCTAGGTCAGGCAAGGCCCCTGGGAACGGTTGATTGCTCTGTCAACCTGACCCAGGCACGAGTGACCGCTGAACGGCGCTACGAGGGAATTCGATCACCCTCAAAAGAGGCTGAGGCAGGTCGAGCCCGGTCCCTGGCTAGTGTTGATTGCTCTGTCGGCACGAAACCAGAACGTACGACCACGCGGAGACGAGGGGGAGGCAGACCCCTAAAAGTGGCTGTGGCAGTCGAGCCCAGTCCTCGGATAACGCTGATTGCTCTGTCAGCGGACAACCGATCGTAACGACCAGCAGGGTACCGCTAACGGGGCTGGATAGATGGCTTGCTCCGCCGCTTATACCCGGCGGGAGAATGAGATGCAGGGCGGAAGGTTGTCGGCCTCTACCCCTGGGGAACCCTACCAAGGGCAACGCCGTGAGGCGCGCCGTGAGTACAATAAACTAACTGAGCAAGGACGTCTGCTGAGGCCAAAAAGCAGAAATGGACTGATACATGCGAGAAGTTGGATCTAAGGGAAAGCCAAAAGACGTGGAAATTACTGAAAGACTTGACCCAGGCTGGGACGATCAGAACTGGCGCCCCGTTGCAAACGGACACAGGCCTGACGGTTAGCGATAGCAAGAAGGCTACCAGTAACCTTGGTAATCATTGGATACATATGTGGATGACTATAATTCAAGAGGGTCGAACTAGTAAATAACTCCGGCGCGCTACCAAAGTCACCCATGTTTATCTATTAGAACATATAAACTACAAATGAGACGTCGTATGGTGTAACCTATCCTTCTTTCCTTCCCAGCTGTTAAAGCGATGGCCCCGAAAGGGAGACGTACTGGGAGCATTGACCATGACATGAATAATTAATTAGCTCGCATCTGATATCATATCTGGGTCAATCATATCGCCTGTTGCGAATTTTACATCAACCGACCATCCATCTTTTTCTCTCTATATTAAAAGGCATTCTCATAAGGTTTACAAATGCATTAAGGAAAAGGGCTATTCTTTGGAATCATAGTATGGCAAAATGAACAATTTCTTTCATCTAAGATTTTGTTAGCGTTAAAACATAGAATACATGAAAACAATCATAGTACAATTGCATTTATACAAAAAGCTTGAAATGTATGCACTCATCTTTTGCATGAACATACATAGGTTGTAAGATTCAGTAATACATCCATCAAGGTAATTAAAATTTGTTACACAAAAAGATTTTTCATCGCTTCTAAAATTATTTTACTCACAAAATACTTTTTTTTCTACATTGCCAGGTGAGAATTAATTTAAAAGTCTTACAAAATAAAATCTCAGAGAAAACATGTTGATTGTGTAGATACGTTAACGATATAATGCTAAATGGAAACTTTTTTTTTTAATTTGCAAAAAAAAAAAAATAAATAACTAAATATAATAATGATTTTGACTAAATGTTTATATTCAAGATGTAAGCAAACGTAGTTCTGAAAATTAATACGAACAAAGCAACCACTAGCCCGAAAAAAAAAAGTATATAAGCAGGATGTAAGCAAACGTTAGCCTTGGAATAGAAGCAGGATGTAAGCAAACGTTAGCCTTGGAATAGAAGCAGGATGTAAGCAAACGTTAGCATTGGAATAGAAGCAGGATGTAAGCAAACGTTAGCCTTGGAATGGAAGCAGGATGCAAGCAAACGTTAGCCTTGGAATAGAAGCAGGATGTAAGCGAACACAAACCTTGCCAGAGTCGCACACCATCCCTTCGGATGTGAAAGCTGTTCTGCATAAGTTTCCTGGTATTGAGCAATATATATTGGAGCAGACTCTATCTCCATAGGGTAAAATATTGTTGTATAAATTTTTTTCCTGCAATAATACTAAAAAATGTAAGAATATAAAAAAAAAACCTTTTTTATCCACAGACTTCTAATTTATATATTTCAAAAAAATAAAAATTGTATGCATTTCCCTGCTAACAAAACGTCCGACAATTCAGTTGAGCAAAATAACTGGGACTCAATAGCAATAGTACTGAGAGCTCGATCGCTAACAGAAAGTCCCGGGATTGAGCCAAAATGAGTAAATGAAATTATTACAAGCTCCATCGATAAAGTATAACTGCTATCATTGGTTTTGGAGGATACAAACTACTGGCCACGCACAACTCTTTTTTTTATCTAACAACAAAAGTTCTAAAAGAGATCTTTGTAAATTGAAGAAAAAAAGTGATGCGACCAACAGGCATACTTGGGGTCCATTACTCAGAAGATAAATTAACATAATATTAAATGTCAACAAATTAATAAAAAAATAGACTGTCTCCTAAATAACTGGATGACATCCACAATATGGTACCCAAAATAACAGTTGACTTTAGAAATAACAGTTAACAGCCAAGTAAAAAGCAAATAATCAAAACAATAATGTGCAAATATTCTGTTTTAAAGCAAAATTACATGTAATACCAAAACTTAAATTTCATATTCCCTTATTACAATTAATACCATTATAAAACTTTAAATTTCATTCGTATATTACATTTTAATTCTTAGTAAAATAATAAATTAAACTCCTAAAATAATTATTACTTTTAATTCTCTTATAAAATATTCCAAGATCAATATTTTTTTTTCAAAGATAAATTCTATTATAAAAAATGACATCAAACTTATCATCTGATATTCAACACATATTTTGATATCCTAAAAATATACTGATATCCATCACATATTCTGATATCCAACAAATATTCTAATTTGTAACAAAAATTCAGATATCAAACTCTTAAGGTATTAAATAAAGATGATCGTATTTAAGTTATTATTAAAAACGCATTCAAAAATAATGTGTATTATTAAAATGAATTTACCAAGCACATATATGAGTGAATGTTATTCGTGGATCTCTGACATATAACATGAGGGTCCAGAATCTCACTGTCATAGTCCCTATAAGATATAGTTGGCGATGTTGATGAAGGATTAGTGGTCAATAGGCAGTTGGGTCTGTTGGATTTAAAGAAACAAAATAAATAATATAGATAAAAAATAGAAAAATCAGCAATAAAACGATATATATAAATCTCTAGTAAAATTCTGTTTCCTGCAAAAACTAAAATTATAATAATAGAGACTTTTCCCACATCTAATAAATTAAAACATATCGATTTGGGGTTTTCGTTAAATCAAAAGAAAAGAATTGATACAACATTATTGCAATTTAAAATACAATCATTAAAAAAATCAGCTGCCCGAACCCAAAAAAAAACCTATCCTTTGAATCAAGCCCAAGGTGATATAACTAGGCCTATATGCAAAGCTTTAGCAGGGAACAACTAGTTTGAAAATAATTTCTGTGATCTAAATGTATGTCGAAGAGTCTTAAATAATAAATGTTTCACTTCATCTAAATGCATGTCGGAAAGTCTAAAATATAAATTATAGTAAATATTTCTATTGATCTAAATGTATATCGGAGGGTCTGAAATAGTAAATATTCTTATTGATCTAAATATATATATCGGAGAGTCTGAAATATTTAATATTTCGGATAGTAAACTTCGTATAAACGACGTTCCAATGTAATATTCTATTAATATTCTGTTTTTTTAAACATATTAATAGATTTAAATCAGTTATGTTCATTTAGCAGTTCGGCTTATCTAACACTTAAGTGTGTCTGGCTCTGACATTTTTAACTTAGTCGTTTCATAAAAATTCGGAAATAATGTATCCCTCCCTAACTTTGTGTATCTCTTGATTAGAGTGTACAATGTTTAAATTTTTGAGTAAAATCATTAAATTTATGCTAGGAAAGAAGAAATTTGCTAGTTTTTTTTTTGGAAAAGTCAATGTAAGGGAGAAATGTAGAAAGAGACAATATGGCATCAGTTACAGCGCACAAAAGATATCGAACAAGGGAAATGGTTAATGTGGGACAATGCGCAGTGCATATAGTGCTCACTCAACGTTAAAAAAATAATAATGTCGGTTTTGCGTCTGAGTTATATCGATAGTAGAGATCAAGATTTCTAGGTTGCGTCTTACGGGCGTCTCGATTCAATAAATGTTAATTTAAAAATCTACAGCATTGAATAGATTCTGTGGCTTTCAAACGTGATACCCAAAGGCCAAAAATATAAATATTTCTATTTAAATATTTTTTTTTATAAAATCTTATTAGTCCTAAACCAGTAATAACCTTGCCTACTTATAATACCGTAGGTAATATAACTCTATGAAAAGGTTTGCATGGTACAGCTAGTATATATATATATATATCAGGGGTGGGGTGTCGGCCAAAATATTTGCATTCCATTAACAGCCGACACCGACACCGGTGTCAGTTTTCTATCGTCCGCCGACACCGACACCTGGGGGAGATAATTGTGTATTTTTTCCCCTGTATATTTCTCATAATATATATATATATATATATATATATATATATATATATATATAATGATGCTGGTCTAATTGTATATTTAATCTTCTTGGCTCTACAACCCAGTTGTACATGTTACATTGAATGGTCACGAAAAATACTAGATATGGACATCTAAAGTAGCTCCAGTGAATATATATAACAAAAGTGAATGATTTACTTCAAGATATGCCGAAGTATGCGGGATGTTATTTTATAGTAAACCTGAATGGCCAATTCGCTACTTAAATAAGTTCTCATTTATGTGTAGGCTTATGCTCAAATATTGGTCAAGATTACAGACATATCCAACATCACTAGAGCAATGATGCTTGGAAGTTTATAATTGACCACTCAGAGAGTGCAGAATGCCGAAATAAAATCACGGCAAGGGCTACAGACAATGATAAAAGATGGTTGTTCCAGACCTATTTTTTAGAAAAGAAAGAGACGTATGAAGACACTACATACTTAACAGTTAATAGAGGAAGGAATCGTTATTTTGCACCCGAATTAAACCTGAAATATGTATTTAAAATGTTTGTATTGTAATAGGTGGGGGGGGGGGGGGTGCGCCTCGACAGCTCCAGCTACAGACTGGGATTTAATGTAGTGTCATTGTGACGTAGATTGATAATGTTTCATTCTGGCTGAGAGAAATTAATCTGTGGAGAGTGTGATTACAATTGAGCGACCGATAATCGGATCGGTATCGGACCGATATTGGCACTATCGGTTAATATCGGATCGGCCGATTGTTGTAGGGAGCGACCGATAGTCAAACCGATATTGACACTATGGGTTAACTATCTGACCGGCCGTTTTTTGGCTGCCGATACATTGTTTTTTTTTTCACAACAGAGTTGCAGAAAAAAAGTAAATATCCCAATTCTATAACCAGATCAGACAAGATTTTCAAAAAAAAAGGAAAAAAAAACCCGTACACAGAAATTGTCACATCTACACAAATTGCATCAGAGATATGACCTTGAAACAATAGGATTGGCATTTCTTAATTCTAATGTATGACCTTGAATGATACAATTAGTGAACATCTGTGTGTTTTTTTTTTTTTTGGGATGGGAAGTTGGGGGGGGGGTAAACAAGACACGCGTGGGCGAAGTGTTACAAAATATGTGAACATGGGTTGACTTACGTCATACAGCACGAGAAAAACACGTGCTTGGCATTGTTGTTGATTAAAAAGAAAATATCGGTATCGGTATCGGTAAAATGCTGGGGAAAAATATCGGTAAAAAGGCATATCGGTCGCTCCCTAGTAATCACTCTTTGAAGTTCTAAAAGACTTGAATAGGTTTGTGTGTAATTTTTCTCCAACATGGATATTGACAGACAGATGCAAACTAAAAATTACTCATGATTTACAATGATTGAGTGAATAACAGAGTAAACATAGCCAGTGTGCTTTCAGTCACAATTCTGTTAAAGTTGAAAGGTTGTTATAATGTAGAGAATCTTGCTTTGGAAAATAATACATTTGTTGATAAACAGATTTACCACGTGTTTATTTAAAAAGAAAAGAAGAACTTAAGAAAACTTTAAATTAAAGATTGGCTAAGAACTATCTGAAGTTGTTCTGAATTATTTAATTAAAGTTCCAGTATTTTTTGGGGCGAATATTTTGCACCGACACCGAACCGACTTCGGACAAGTACATACGTCGACACCAACACCGACTCCGGACAAAATACAAATGCCGACACTGACACCGACTCCGGACAAAATACAAATGCCGACACCGACACTGACACCGGGCAAAGTACAAATGCCGACACCTACAAAAACTACCGACACCGGCTCCCCAGTCCTGATATATATATATATACATATATATATATATATTTATATATATATATATATATATATATATATATGTGTGTGTTTGTGTGTGTTTGTGTGTGTGTGTGTGGGTGGGTGTGATTTTAAAACTATTAGCTTAAGAGATGATAAAATAATAATTTCAAAAATATCATTTTTAAGTTATCTCCAAAGTCGGTTGATATTTGAATCATGTACACATTTTCATCCATAACACGACAGATTCGTAATCTTCCATTGAAAAATGCTAATTTTCTGATACACTCTTATTAATGAAATAATTTTAAAAAATAAATGGCTAGTTTAAAGGTTTCTTTCAATTTATGATTTAGTATGGTTTGTGTATAACAAAATAGTGTTCAAGTACATAGATTAATATCGAACGAATATTCATGGTGGTGACAAAGAACTGTGTACATTGACTTGTCAGAAAATTCTGGTTTGTCCACGCGAAATGGAGTGGATGTACGTCATGAATTCATCGACTTCGGAATTGTGTTTTAAACTGAATTTATGTCTGTGAGTTTTAAAAAAGTGTGTTACATCTGTGAATGTTCGTTGAATATGATAATTATCTGAATTAGTAAAAAGTTGAAGTAAAACTGGTCATTTAAATAATTGTTCATCGTGCAAATGAATTGTTAGATATTAAAGATTAGGTATGTTGTGGACTGAAGCATGATTTGACATGGTTGGAGTTGGCCTATGGAAAAGCAGTCTCGCTAGTTTCGACATTTAGCGACGTAGAAGAGCGTTGTGGATATTGACAGTGATTATAAACAATTACATAGATACATACAGAAGTACAAATTTATAAAAATAGAGATAATTAGTGCATGTCTATACCATCGGTTCACAAACTTGTATGCGTCTTAACCAACGGTAAAAAAATATTTTTTTTTGTATATCTAAAAATTTGGTTTGGTTGCCCAACTCGCATATAATAATGAAAATAAAAGAAACGCGAGAAGTGTAAGTTCATTAAACTAAAATATTGATTTTTCCCATTGATTAGTAGACTTACTTTTAGATTAGTAGCATAAAGAAAATATACCATTGTTATCTGAACAGATGTTTTCTCAATGTATTAATGAAAAATTAACATTAGGTAAAGACCCATCTAAAATTCCCCAAGAATCATTGAGTTGTCACTCATAAATTTAAAGACCCATCTAAAATTCCCCAAGAATCATTGAGTTGTCACTCATACATTTGAGAACTACTGTTTTAGGTCAACCTACGACAATCTGGCTAGATTTTCTTGTATATCCGATCGAGAGCAGTCAGAGAAAGACCATCGATGAACGTGGGCTGAATCATTTTCAGTGGCCATAATGTAAGTGCTGGCTGGACCTCCGTGTTCTGAGCCAAGTCTGACAGGATTAAAAAACATACAATTTATAAAATAATATACACTCGTTCAAGCTCTATGTGGATTAAGAAATTCAACATACATATGACCTATCTCGTGAGCTGTGTTTATTACTGTATTGTATAACATGTTGAACTCCACTACACCGGTGGCAAGTTTAGGGTCACACATTTTACCTACATGGGCGTAACCTGAGAAATAATAAAATTGGTCATCAGCCAGCAAAGTTTACAAAATAACTATTATAGTGGATTAGTCTATTTTAATAAATATATTCAACAACTGATATATTATAAGAAAAAAAATTTAATGAAAGTGTTTTAAGTGCGAATTATATAATCAGCGATTAGGAATAATGAAATAAATTTTTAAAATGAACTATTTTATGAAATGAACTAATTTATGAAATGAACTAATTTATGAAATAAACTATTCTATAAAATTACCTCTTTTATGAAATAAACTATTTTATGAAATAAATTATTTACCTGCCGTTCTTGAGGACGTCCCATATATGTCGAAGCTGAAAATAAATAACTGGAAAATATTCTTTTTCTGAAAAGCATGACTGAATAGAATTCATTGGTATTCATATCGATATTCTATTTTAAAGTTGATAATCACAAAAAAAACTAAAATGCTGGTTAGAATAAAGACGAAGTTTCCCAACATATCAAATAAAGTTTAATATGAAATATTTGTAGAGCTCATATAATTGTACAAATGACAAAATAGGCTCAGGAAAAGCTCATAATATGTTTACCTGCTACCATAGATAGCCTAAATCGCAATGCACTAATACAATATATGCGAACGTTCATACGAATCAGCAAAAAACTATCGTTTTTATATGACTCTTTCTGAAGGTAGGTATTGTGTGTGTGTGTATTTGTGTGAAGTCCCTATAAACCAGTAATATGGCTGTTTTATGATCTTTCAACCCCACCATAGTCGATAGTTCAATGGCCAACTCTGCGCCACGGAATACATAGGTAGGTAATTCAACACACTGAGAATCAAAACCTTAAGTCACAGCATGCGCAATTATTATACTTAAATATTAACTAAGCATAAAGTAGTTGGTCAGTTTATCTGTCCATACTAATACGGTCTAGGTATATTAAAAATCATTCTATATGATGCAATATGCATGTCCTGGTTTACCATCTGGTACGGGATTTGTGAAAAAATCAACGAAAGGGTATTCTTTTGTTTTGTGTAATCAAATAAAGATAATCATTATATTTAAAATGAATCGCGCTATTAAAAAAAAAAAATTTCTAGAAATTATACTACAGCTAGACATTTAAGTGGAATCAATTTGTAGTTAAAGTCAAAGAAATTCAATAGCTATAAACTCGAATCATTATTTATTTTACTTTGTTTTATCTCATTGCCAGTTTTTTTGTTCAGTTATTTAAAAAGATATTCTTGAAATTGTGTGCTCACTTGAAAATAGTATTTTCTATTTATACGGTACTACATAATATTTTTTGTACTAATATATCGGTATCTTAAAAAAGTGATTGACGTCAAAGTGAATAGACACAACTCACCCTGTCCACAAGATTGCAAAATCATATTTGAAGCTGTGGTAGGTGTTGTGTGTCTGTAACCACTGGTCAAACTGTGTCAGGGCACTATCTGCTGTGACAACATTGGTCGTTCCCGACATTAAAGATGAATGTGAGATCACGTTGGTATTCTAAAGAGGGAATACAATTGTTAATACGTATACCAAATACACACGCACACACATATTTATATAGAGAGATAGAGAGAGATATAGATAGATAATTAGATAGATAGATACACTGCTATAAGTATACATCAATAGTAAGATTATTAGATGGATGTATTGATAAATAGTGCCCTAAAAGATAGATTGGTGATATATGGAAGTTTAATACGAAATAAACTTTAACTAAACAAAACAGCCTAAACGTATAAGATTACAATATTGTAACAACTCAATCAATTTAAAATACTTTTATAGCAGCAAACGAACCAAAATATTAATTCCTAAAAGCTTCAGCTCAATTTGGAACTGTCCATAGTGAAAAGATTTGAACAGGTTGTTAATCTGTAAAAAATGTAAAAAAAATCTGAATGTAATATCTATGTTTGACATGAACTGTAGCATGTATAAATACACTCCATAAGCTAGTTATAGTTCAAATATTTGTCTACTTTTAACTCTTGCAGCCAGAGCTTGATAGAGCTCTTACCGAAAGACTTTAACTTTTTGTTTCACATTTGTGATATGTTTCGTCGTTTCGTTCACTATATTAGGTTCTTTTTAAGCAACAAACAATAGGCCCACAGGAAACTTAATCCTTCCCTGCCTACATGTGTACATACATCAAATAGGTTTCTGTTTAGTGCTAACAGACACACCCATATATTAATATTATAATTTTTTTTTCTTTAAATTTACGCCGCCACTGCTAGCGTGACAGAGGGGGGGGGCGTGTGCCTCGCAAAAAAAATACATTAATGATGGCGTACGATGAATATCTTTCATTTATAAACAACTGCGAAGTGAGTGTGCTGTCTACATCTGCCGGCATGTCAGAAAAAAATATTTAAGTAAACAACCTGCCTGGCCTAACAAGCAGTATACGAGCACTTCCAGAATGAAAAGGTCAGGGTTTTCCTGCCACCACCGAAAGGGGTGAATGATTTAATGTGCATAGCACGTTTTCCAGGCTACGAAAGTGTGTAACAGAGCTGAAGGTAGTAGTTTGCTAATCATATTCATCACCAGAAAAAATAGGTTGTTTATACATGCCTAGAATTTCCAGACCAGCATGGCTAGGAAATGTTTCTGTTTCTGCCACGCGGATCGAAGGTGGTGTAATGTGCCTGACCGCCTGCAAAATTGCAGGCTACAAGGATAAGCCTGCATGGAAAATAGTAGAAGTGTGTTGTGTGCCGACCACATCCATCACCAGCGTCAGCATTGAATACTCTTGTCTCGGATAGTCCTCATTAACCACTAGGGTGGTCCAAGAAAAAAGTGTTTTGGTGTTGAGATTGCACACCCTATCTTTTGTTTCCTTATATAAAAGTAGACTTGCATGCACAATTTCATTGAATTCAGACATTAATTACAGGTTGCTCATTAACCATTTATTTTTTGCATGTTGTGTTGCATTTTTACATTTAGTCCCGTCACAGTAATCAATTACAACACATGTCAATGCGCAATCTTTTGTCCATTTATCATTAAGCAGCTACAACAACACACCAAGCAATAAATAGTAAAGAAATAATAATAAGTGGTTTGTAGTTGGAGGGATATTTATTTTTTGCCAATATGTTATGAATTGTTCAAACATTACAATGTTAGGGTTACACCTCAGGCCAAAGAGAACCGTGAATACCTCAACAATTATCAGCTCGTGTATGTGATGACGGCATGCAAATTAACATAGATTTCTGTGAAGCCTTTCTCGAGCAAGGCACATGCTTCACTTTTTGTACCTGTGTTTGAAGCTGTGGTATCAAAACACATGCCTATAATGTCTTCACTTAGTTCCCACAGATTGAGCAACTGATATGTTGCATTGGCCTGTGCTTGACCTGTGCCTGCTGCAATTTTAGTGATACCTAATACTTTGTCGATGTTACAACCTATGACAACAACATCCACTCCATCTGTTTTTCAGTGTGGATCAGTAAAATTTGTTGCATCCTTTATGATCTTGCTGTCCCAATAAACCACTGATGGTGTCTTATCACGAGCCAAATCTGTTCATGTACGTGACATTCAATGACTGAATGATGTTTTAATCGTTAGCGATGTACAGTGCTACATCCTCAAGACTCCATCCACTAGCTTGCGCTTTTGCAGATGCTATTATAGTAAACTTCCTGTCCTGTTTACTCTATCAAGTGCTGAGGCAACATCTGGAGACAGTGGCGTAGATAGAGTAAAAGTCACCCGGGGCGGTCCGTTCAAATGTCACCCCAGTGACCCCACATGACCATTTGCTGAATGGTTAGGTGTAACAAAATTTTCATACACACTCTACCTAAATTCTGAAGACTCTTCTTCATCGGCAGCGTGACACTATTGCTTTTTTACAGTATCGTGGAATTTCAATTGCATAGTGTTTGTCTTTGTGCTGTTGTTGTTCTTCTGTGTTTTCTTCACTTTCACTGTTGCTACTGCCAGGTATTTTTAATACTGATGACTGGGAACTTTCGATGCTCTTCTCGCATTTTTTCTGTTCCCATTTTTTTTTAAGTTCTTCAGCACGATCTTCCTTCTTTGACAGCTGTTTATCAATGCTACTCATTTTCTTTTGCCTATTGCTCCTCTGGTCCTCCAAAAATACTCTGTCCTCATGAATTTTGATTAGTTGTACATGGTGAGCAATATCAAATAGTTTACGTGTTTTTTCTTCAAAGTTTTTTTTCTCTGAGTCGTTGTGCATCACTCGCTCTTCCCTTATTCTTCTTAATAAGCTGGTATTCTTCAAAAACAGATTTTAGTTTTTCAATAACATGTGTATCATATGTTGTTGGAATTCTAGCCTTATACCTTAATCACATTATCTGATATGAAGTTAGTTTAGCACTTTCAGAAACTGTTTTCTTTCCTGTATGATGATGACAGCAAAACACTTTCAGCACATCACCAGCTGTGGGCAAGACATTTGCTGATAGTACATCTTGTTAATGTCCAATATGATATACTCCAGTTTTACTGCGAGTTAAATTAGCTTCAACTTTTGGTTTTTCCATGAGTCACTATTTCTGTACTGTAGTCAGTATCAGAGAAACCTTACGTGATTAACAGATTTTATTTGTCAAAATGACAGGCAAAATGATCAAAATAACTACAAATTGTTCAACAAACAACATGGCGTCTGTGAACATAAACAATAAAACATTGCTATATAATATTTATTACCATAGAATACATTAGACAATTATTCAGGGCACTAAGAGCAGGTATAAGTGAATGAATAAGTAATCAATAACAAAAACCGAGCATTACAAGACTCTCGTGTCTTGAGCGACATCTAAATGTTGATATATTTGGTCAATTTTTTTTATACAAGTTCTTGGGACAAAAACAAAAGTTTTCAGAGGGTGTGGAATTAAATCAGAGAATTTTTTTCTCCACTCCTTCATGAACCATCCTATTGACCACAGTACCAGAAACATCGCAAAAGGATATTTGTTTTCTAGGTTAGGAGATTTCCTAAGATCTTGTCCCCTTAGACCATGATAGCCAAATGGCAAAGATCCACAATACTTCAGATATTACACTTTGATTTAGGTCAAATAACCAAGAAGCGATATACAAATAATCTAACCAATTTGTGTTTTTACATTCAAATACTTGATAATTTTCCTACTCCTAAATAAAAAGCAATAGAAAAAATAACTGATATTAGTACTTTTACATATTATTGGCAACTATTTTAAATGTACTGCTTGATTTAATACAGAATAAAATATAAGTTGATTAAACCAAAAAAAAAAATGAAAATATTTAATATAAAATAATATGTCATTTTGTCAAACAAATAAAAAATATAATTCACTTTAATGAGTTTATATTTTAAATTTGTGTCAGAGTATTTCACTCAAGGGGCGAAACTAATTTAATTTTTTTAGCTGATCACATTTATATATATATATATATATATATATATATATATATATATATATAATATATATATATGTGTATATATATATATATATATATATATATATATAATATATATATATGTGTATATATATATATATATATATATATATATATATATATATATATATATAATGTAAAATAAGTAATGTAAAATCATAGGACATGTTTCAAGGGTCACTTGGCAATCCCTCAAGCAGCTATTAATATATCCACAATTGATTATATTTATAAATCAGAATGTGTTTAAAAAATCTTAAATGTACTTATCATATGTAAAATAAATATTTTTTCTTAAATCTTGGCTTACGTTATAAACAGATAATTGATAGCTTTAGATTATCCTGACATATTAAATCACCTCAAATAACATATAGTTGATAGCTTTAGATTACCCTGAACTATTAAATCACCTCAAATAACATATAGTTGATATCTTTATTGAGTTGAGCAACAGCTTGTACTCGCTTGTCTGAATCAGTGGCAGTACCAGGAATATTCTTGATATATCTGAAAACAATAATACATGTCAATAATTCTGTTGAGCGTGCATCAAAATACGTTATTATGACAAAATATTAGTGTGCCTCAAAATACGTCATCTATAATACAAATTTTACATCATATGTTCCGGTTTCCGTCTGTCATCGCTACTTCCGTCTGTCATCGCGACTTCCGTCTGTCATCGCTACTTCCGTCTGTCATCGCGACTTCCGTCTGTCATCCAACATGACGGCATAAACAATTCATCCATGATGGCGGCATAAACAATTCAAAGATGGCAGAAACATTTACTGTTTTCTTCTTAACATGCATAATCCGGCTACCAACTGGCCAGCCGAGTAAGAATAGTTTCCTACATGGCTGCCAAAATTGACATTGGACCAGCCATATGTTTAGTGCCGTGGTGACAAAACACCGCACACTAACATACGGCAGATAAGATCATGAATGCCAAATGGCAATCACAATGCAATAAGGTTTTCGACCGCCTCAATCATTACCAAAGGGCAAAAAGCGATCTTATGAGAGGTAACACAAAATCATGCCAAATATACTGTGATATTCTCCGAAACAAATATTAAAACGAAAAGTGGTTCCAAAGGCCTATCTATATCTCACAGTAACGTAATAAAACTATGGTGTTGAATTAGTTATTAAATGAGAAGCGATCGTAAAAGAAATATTTACAGAAATCGTTCAATTAATATTCTGTGTTATGTTCCACAATCTCAATTTTAAACCAAAATTATGGATACCTAAATATAATGTAATATTTATATTGTTTAAATTGTTATTATTTCTAAAATATGTCTATTTCTAATGTACAATTATTTCCCTTTATTACTAACCTTATATACGTCATTTTTTTTTTTCATTTTTTGACTATTACGTCCCATGAATGAAATGAATAAGGGTTGAGTTTGAGTAGCGCCGTACACAACGTTTACAATGCAAACTAATCATTTATGATGGGGGCTTCACACAGAGGGTGTATGGAGGGGGCCCAGTTTGAGGAGGGCCCCCAAAATATTTTTTAAACTAAATATTAAGTACATTATCTCATGTCAAAATGTAGTGGCTCCCGAAGATGCCTAAAATCCCTTGGTTTGGCATTGGCTTCACAGAACTATAATGTTGAAAGCTTTGATATGTCTTTCTTTTTTAAGAGGCCTAATGTTTTCTGCGTCTGCGGCCTCAACTGCATTGATGGAATACTATGTTTTTAATTGAAGGTCAGCTAAAGCTATACAACGATTCTTTCTTCTCGGGACCAAGCTTGAGAAGCGTCAAAAAATTATCTCATGCCAAAATGCAGGGGCAGCCCCCAAAGAGGCCAAGCCACCGGGCACGTAAATCCCTAGATTCTGCACTGCCGGGTGGGCATTTTTTTTTTAGTTAATTGTACTATGCTACAATGTAAAACAGTAAATAAACCACCTGTTAAACATGTAGCGTTTTGCTTAACACAAGCACTCACTCACGTCTCTCTTTTTTTTTTAAATACGCCATGTTGAACATCATAATACATTAAATGAATAACTGTTTGGAAAGGAGTCCATTAAAATATTATGAAGGAATATGATTTTAAGAGTTGCTGTTTATGTCTACCCATAGTGAGGATTATTGTTTTTGGGAGGAACTATTTAACATATGAATTTTATTTGATGTATTATTAGGTGTCCCTATTCTCAAATGTATTTTGGCTACAATAATCTGTTCATGTCCTTGGGGCCACTGCAAGTATATAGACCAGAGATGAGCGGACAGCGGACGCGTCCGCTTGCGGACGCAGATCCGCAGACTTTTCCGAATCAGCGGACTGACAGCGGACGCTTCGTATGGTTAAGTTGCGGACTCGCGGACTGACGCGGATCTTCTTTAGCGTTACCATAAAAAATTTCAAGTCATTTAAACAGCTAAATTTCAGCAATGCGGACTGACTGCGGACCAATGTTGTAAGATTCTGCGGACGCTGACGCAGATCATTGATAGAAATCCGCGGACGGACGCGGACGCTAAATTTCAAGATCCGCACACCTCTGATATAGACTGATTGTTAACGCGCTAAAATATATATCACCATTTTCAACTCCAACTGTGTGCCTACTCGCCGGTCCGGGTACCAGGCCTTTGATAACTAGTTATGACAAAAAATTAGTGTGTATCACTACCATGACATTCAATACTGTTGTAATATCCGCAATAAATTCAGCATAGCCCAATGTCTTTTTTATTTATTTTGTTTAAAGAGGAAATTTAAGGTATTTTGATTTGGTTGTGTACAATTCAAGATGCTGTAATGTCAATGTGCTGTATATTACCAATACAAAATTATTTAATTGACAAAATCAATTTACATTTTTTTAAACCGATAAATTTTTTACTTGCTCTATTGTTGCACTGAAATATTTTATTAAACGCCTTAATAGAGCTGCAGCATACATCCACTTGGACGCATATGTAAGAACTTGTCAATTTAATGTCAATGGGAGTGAACTGCAAACTGTGTTCGAGAACATGGCAGTTCATACTGACAAGAGACTGAATCGGAATATGTCAGATAGAAACACTTCCACCTGACACCTGTACAAACTGGAATATGTCACATAGACACATTTCCACCTGACACCTGTACAATCTCAAATACATCAGATAGAAACATTTCCACATGACACCTGTACAAGCTCAAATATGTCAGATAGACAACATGTCCACCATACACCTGTACAAACTTGAATATGTCAGATAGAAACCTTTCCACCGGACACCTGTACAAGCTAGAATATGTCAGATAGAAACCTTGCCAACTGACACCTACTTCTGCTGTTCAAATTTAAAAATAATATACCCTGGAATGTTTATCAACTTTCTTTTCTCTTCCCTGATCCACATCTTTGATCAAAATCTACAAATTATATAATGGGACGTGGTGGTAGTTGGCAGAACACTCGACTGATAACAGAAAGGTCTCGAGCTATGTTCCAATTTAGTACTAGGACATTTATCGTGTCTTAATTATAGCCCGAAATCCACCGAGTTAATAATTCTGTTTCCAGAGATATATTGGGGAAAGTAAAGACAGCTGGTTTTTCTCTTACACCGATGTTCTGTATAGTCTGTCTAATGGAATCTCTACTGTATCTTTAATAAATCTAATTCACTTTAAAAAGGTTAAACGAGTGTGCATATTGAAATGTAGATTTTTAAATAGTTTTCTACATAATACTGAAAAGTTTAAATATTTGTATCAGGTAAAACGTGAAACTCAGAAGACGGTAATGTGAGTCTCAGTGTTTTCAAACATTTGGTTAATTAGTGCCAAAGCAAGCAAATGTTCACAAAACTACAATACCCCCCCCTCACCCCCATATAGCAAGTCCAAGTGAAATGGTAGCTGCCAAAAGGTTGTACCTACATTGTACCCAATTACGAAATCTAATTCCCCCCCTCCCCCATTCTGTTTTGGTGTGGGCTCTACGTCGAAACAAAGACAGCTATAATCTGTTAGCTACACATTTTAATTCGTACTATGTGCAGGATGTTGTTTCCATTTATTACTCTAGACTAACTATTAATCAAGTTTAAGCTACATTAATTGGTCATTTATGTTAATAATCATAAACATTACTTACAAATTAACGGTTTCATCATCGACTATAAAATATCCTTCTGCAACATAGGACTGTCCTGAAACTAAAATAGGACAAAGAACGAAACATTCGGTTGTTACATTTGTATTTTTTTAAGCCAAATTATTATACATTATAGATAATTTAAATGACTTAATCTGAACAGAATGTCCTGACCTTCTACAAATCTTGACATACAAGTAAGCAACAAGATAATTATGTGTGATGACGTCATGCTTTGGGTTTTTTTAGCCCTGAAAAAAGGGAGGCAAAAATGTATTGTTTGTGTGTGTGTCAGAGGGTCTGATCGAATGTGTTGGCTAGTAGATTGATCTTAAATGGCATTCAGTATGTAGAGTAATTAATACCTACTTTTCTTTGTGAGGCATTCTGATAGAGTCTATTTGTGCCTAATGTTGTATATGTGTCTAATTAGTGGCTGATTTGTATAACTGTTGTCAATGGTGTGTAACTGTGGCTGATTGTGTATAACTAGGGCTGATTGTGTTTAAATGTGGCTGACTGTATGTAACCGTGGTTGATTGTGTGTAACTGTGGGTGATTGTGTGTATTTGTGGCTGATTATGTGTATTTGTGGCTTATTGTGTGTAACTGTAGCAGAATGTGTGTTACTGTAGCTAATAGTGTGTAACTGTTACCAATTTGTGTGTATTTGCGTCTGATTGTCTGTATTTGTGGCTGATTGTCTGTATTTGTGGCTGATTGTTTGCAACTGTGGCTGATTGTGTACATTTGTGACACACACACAGAAATGTTAAAACGAAAATGTAGATAACAGTTCCAGATTCCATCTCTGTGATAAATGTTTGAGATCAAAGGTTATCATTGATTTTTGCTTTATGCATTTGTTTCAAGTGAAGTTTTATGTGAACTCTATAATTACAACATTAATAAATGTTATTTGATGGTAAAACACCATTCTGTAATCTATCCGTGGCAGACAGCAAATAACCTAAGGCCGGGGACCGTGTGGTTTTCTCGCAGTTGGTGTCGACATTTGTGATCTTTATTTAAGCGAACCAGCGAAAAATAATCTAAAAAAAAGTGTGTACCACATTGCATACTAACGTGTCAGTCCCTGTCCTGGTAACACATTAAGACACGTGTGTTGAGTCTGAAGCTGTTATCGTTATTGCGTTTATTACTCATTAATTTAACGTCTAATTTTTCATTATCTTTCCAAAATCCTATTATTTTGACATTCATAGCTTTATGCCAGCCACCCAATTTTACGCCTGTCACGATATTGCCCACCATTTTACAAGTCGAAACAAAGTTTATTGCCTGAACAAAAAATGTATCTAGTGTACGTTGTGGGTGACCTTGGACATGCTCACTCACCACTTGTTGTCTCTTTCTAAAGCTAACTAACGTGTAAACACAACATTCAGAGAACTCATTTTAAATCATGTATCGAACAATGCAGCAAAGGTGTGACGACTCTAGAAGTAGACCGGGAGGCGACAACGGACAGTTTAGGGGAGACAACAATAACGACCATGGGGCCCTACTTAGGTGAGAACTATTCTGATGGAGACTGTGACGTAATTAGGGAAATTAAGGTGGGGACGTTAGGAATATAAATACGACTGGATTCAGACATTAGTTAGCGATGGGAGTTATGAGAATAATTAAGAGATATAGTGCCGATTGCTGTTTAATAGGGAGCGACCGATAATCGGATCGGTATCGGTATCGGATTGATATTGGCACTATCGGTTAATATCGGATCGGCCGATTGTTGTAGGGAGCGACCGATAGTCGAACCGATATTGGCACTATGGGTTAACTGTCGGACCGGCCGTTTTTTGCAGGAAAAAAAAATCAGTAAATAACCCAATTCTATAACCAGATCAGACAAGATTTAAAAAAAAGGAAAAAAAAACCCGTACACAGAAATTGCCACGTCTACATCAGAGATATGACCTTGAAACAATAAGATTGGCATTTCTTAATTCTAATGTATGACCTTGAATGATACAATAAGTGAACATCTGTGTGTATTTTTTTTTTTTGGGATGGGAAGTTGGGGGGGGGGGAGGAAACAAGACTTACGTGTGGGCGAAGTGTCACGAAATATGACAGGGAAGGGGTGGGCATGGGTTAACATACGTCATAAGCTCTAGCACGAGTAAAACACGTGTTTGGCATTGTCGTTGATTAAAAAAAATATCGGTATCTGGTGGGGGGGGGGGGTAAACAAGACACGCGTGGGCGAAGTGTTACAAAATATGTGAACATGGGTTGAAATACGTCAAACACCACGAGAATAACACGTGTTTGGCATTGTTGTTGCTTAAGCGGCTGTCCATTAATTACGTCAACTAAATAGGGGAGAGGGGGGGAGGTCAAGAAAAGTTGACGTCAACAATGTTACTTTTTTTAATTTAATATAATTACTTAATAAATAGGAAAATTAAGCAGCGTTTGTAGTTATGTGTTACACACTCGCTTAACATTCAGTATTTTAATTAAACTAACTATATTCATACTAATTTTGCCACATAAACATTTTGGAAGCCACCTTTTTAGGGGGGGGGGGGTAATCAAATGTTGACGTAATTTTATAGGGGGGTCTCTGGAAGTTTGACAAGTTGTTGACAAGGGGGAAGGGGGGGGAGGTAAAAATCGCCAAAAATTTGTTGACATAAATAATGGGCAGCCCCTAAAAAGAAAATATCGGTATCGGTATCGGTAAAAATGCTGGGGGAAATATCGGTATCGGACTATCGGTAAAAAATGGGCAGCCCCTAAAAAGAAAATATCGGTATCGGTATCGGTAAAAATGCTGGGGGAAATATCGGTATCGGACTATCGGTAAAAAGGCATATCGGTCGCTCCCTACTGTGTAACCATGTCGGAATGGAATGCAGAGTCAGGACAGGAATCACGCCATGTTGACATACAACGACGGTTCTACGATGAATTATCTAAATTAAGAGCCAATGCTGCTAAAAACTGCATTTTCTTAACCGAAACTAGTTACCAAAAATTAGTAGACGATGTGAAAAAGGCTATGATGTCACATTGGTGGAAAATAAGTGTAAGTTGCGGACACAATGTTGAAAAAACTATCACCCAAATACAAGAACATTACACGTCATGATATTGAACTGTATGTTAACCTTTGTGAACCTTGCCAGAAAAAACAAAAAGACGTCAAAAAAGGCATTGTAGACAAACCAATAGTTTTTTTCTGAATTCAACTCCCGTTGTAAGGTCGATCTTATCGACTTTCAATCCCATTCTGATGGGAAATACAAGTTTATAATGGTGTATCAAGATCATCTCACCAAGTTCGTGGTTCTCAGGGCCCTGAAGACAAGGAGGTCAGAAGAAGTAGCCTACCAACTAGTAGACATTAACGTTGCTTGGTGCTCCAAAAATTCTACAGTCCGATAACGGCAGATAATTTGCAAACAGTGTGGTAAGCAGCTTAAAGGAGCACTGCCTCACCTTGAAGATCGTTCATGGTTAGCCGCACCACTCACAAAGCCAGGGGAGCGTCGAAAGAGCTAACCAGGACATCGAAAATATGTTGTGTGCTTGGATGCAAGATGGAAAAGCTGGCCGCTGGATTGAGGGGTTACGGTTCGTCCAACTCATGAAGATCTTTTCATTCTGGCATTAAAATATTACAATACGAAGCACTCTAGGACTGCAAAGCAAAATAGGCCTCACAACTTCGTAACTACCTGATGATGTGAAAACAGAGGAAGACTACGAAAAAAGAATACAGAGCATACAAACAACACAAGAGCAGATAGGCAGAGATGAAGGAATGCAAGAGACAGCCCTTTGTGCAGGAGACTTGCATGAGGATGCAAACCATGATGATGGTAACCAATGCAGTGGTACAGCCATGGTTATTGACGAGACTGCCCATTCCGTGGTTACATCAAACTTTCTTTGCATATAACGATAGGTTTTTCTAAATTTAAAAAACACATGCAATCTAAAATTCATACTAAGGTCTACTATTAACTCTAATACAAGATTTAATATATGAAAGTAAAGAGACGGTATAGTCAGAGTTTGATGACGAAATAAGGTAGGCTCCGCCCACCACAGCTTCTATGACGTCATTCCTCCATCGCGTTGTATTTTATTCTGAGTTCTACATGTAAACGTCATTTTGTTAGAAATGACGTATGCTACAACCGGCAGTGGGGATCACGTATTCTATTTTAGCAGTTGTTAAGACAGTCATCGTGATGTTGTAGTTTTATCTAGCTAGTAGTTATTGTACTCATCCTGAGTTCATCACTATTGTCAGTAGGTATATGAATAGATTTTTTTTTTAATTTTTTATTCCCCATACTGCCACAAGTGGATATTTATCATATCTAAATAAAAAATATCAATAACAGCCCTCAATTGTTAAAGATGGTCACCCTCCACACGCCCAGTAAGTCGTATGTCATACCCGCATTTAGTATTTTAAATGTAATTTTGTTCTTTGTTGTTCCATGCATCGTCAGCATTATAGTTGGCAACTATTGTATGCATAATTAGTATTTGTTTCATTTCAGGATTTTCTCAGAGTAGTTCTGTCAAAAAAGATTCACCCAAGAAAAATGAAATGACTTAAAGGGAAAGTGCCAGTCACAGAAAGCTTTACTGAAGAAAGTGTTGAATCAAGTGTCTTACCTAATTCGGATAAAGAAGATTCTGTGAGTAAAGAAGATTTTGCGAGCGAAGAACAGTGTTCCAGTAGTAGTAAAGATATTGAGAAACCGTTAAAGTCTAAAAAACAAAAAAACTTCGTCTTCAGTGCGTTTAGTGACTGCAGCAAAAATGAGTACATGGAAAGTCGGGAACTAGAATTTGCATATCTACTCCAACTCAAAGCGACAATTACAAAGGTCTAATGAAAGAAGGAGAAAAATTACAAAGTAATTTCAAGGAAGACTTTAAATAAAAACACTGGTACTTACAATTTGATGGAAAGACTATACAAAATAAAGCATATGAGGTTGTTGTTATAAAAATGAAATAATGGAGGTCAGACTCCTGTTCTTCAGCTGGCAAATGCAAAAGGGAACACAATATTCCATGAAAAAAAAGTGTCTTCTTTTTTATTTCTTTGGCTCTACATCTCATTTAGAGCCCTGACGTGTCATACTACTCTTCTCCACTTTTCCCGAATGAAAACTGTGCTCAATGAATAAAAATGATTGTCTCTGACTCAACTGCAGCAACTACTTGGAGAAGAATTGGTGCAGTCAGACTATTGCAGAATCACATTTCAAGATGTTGGATTATAAATGATAATTTTAGTACATCAACAACTTCACCAAAAATCAGCTACTCGTTTGTTTCAACAATAGCAGAAAAGTGTGAACAACTAAAAACATCATTGAATAATGCTGGAGCACCACTAAAGAAATCTGGCGAGTACTGACGAGATGACGTGGCTTTAAGGATGACATGCTACAGGATTTTTTAAAAACTAGAGGATGCTTACCAAAAGTAATTTTTCAATCACTTCCAAAAATCAGTAATGAGAGATGGAACTCAAGAGCAATTTATTTTTTAACATCATTCGTTCTGATGAGTATCTGCAAACAGCTATGGCAGCATGTGATTTCATCAGTGGTATGTGGGTTGACATCTGGTTCTCTGCCCAGTGTTTCAATACTACTGACTTTGATCATTTATCATAAGCTTGTAAGCAGCGTACAAACACTTTGAAGTCATTAAAGACATTATGGTCCACAGATTCATCTTCTATACCAAACGAAGCGTTCTAATATCTGTGCAGAGCGTGCAATTAAAGTGATACAAGATTTACTTTCAAAAATCGAACATTAAATTTCTTCTACTATTGCACAATAGAAATTAACATTGTAACAATTATTAATATTAAACTTATGTCACTTTTATTTTTAATGGTCAAACCTTTATTGAAATATTTGAAAATGTGTATGTTATAAAATATTCGTGTCGATTGGTGGGTGTCCTTTTTTTATGCAAGACAAAAATTACCCATATTTTCTTTATTTGTGATACAAAGCTCCACCAAATATGATAGGTGGATATAGGGTTATATTTTAGTTATACCCCTAATTGTCAACTCATGTTCATGTGGTTATATTAAAGAACTGAATATTATTATTATTTTTACTTTCAACTCCGTCGACTTAGTATATTAATGTTGTTCACTGCTGTTGTAACATCTACTACAAGTTAATAAAAATCACCTTTCAACAGGGACGGATAGGATGTTTGAAAATCCCCATGTTGCAAGAGATTATACTAAAATCTGTTAGGCCTTCATATATTATTACCCTTCGCAATTTTGTTAATGATGAATAATACTAAAAATAGTATTATAATCTACGTTATTTTAGTAAAAGTGTTTTCATAATAACAAACAAAATAAAATTGAACAAAACAAAAATGGTGTTTACAGTCTGAGAAAATCCAATATGTACATTAGGGTGACAAAAAAATCAAAGAGCTCGAAATTGGTCTCTAAACCCGTTATTGCGGCCTTTTAAATAAAAAATAAACTGCAAAATATTATTAAGATATTTTTTATATTTATTTATAACTACATGAACATGCTTTCAATGAATTTGAAATTATCATATTTAAGGGTCAACAATAAATAAAAAGAATGCATTTTAATTTTTTTCTAATACAAAGTTTTAATTATGTTATTCAAAATAAGTGTTATATGATTTTATTCAATGTTTGACTTCAGAATGTTTACTTGTTGATTGTTCATGTGTTTTCATTAATGCATTCACAATTGTAGACTTCCGTATATCTGGAATATGACGTCGATGTTCTTCCACGGTTTGCAAAATATATTGCAATTGAGTTTCATGTTTTGTTAAAACTTGTGCATAATATGAAATGAGTTTCACCCCTCTTTCGGCTGTATCATGTACAACTTTTATAGAATTAACTATTAAAGTGCTTCCTGGTATTCAGTTGCTGTACTCCACGTATCTGGGTGATTTTCTTTCATGAATGTCCAATTTATTCCAAGCACTCCAAATATTTTAATCTCTCTGTTACAAAAATCATCTAATTCATGCTTACAATTTTATCCATTAATACTTTGCCTTCAAGCCTTTTTACATGTTTTTTTTCCGGCTTGCTTTTCAAGTGCAATCACAATTTTTTCTTTAGTTTGGTTATAAACATCATTGCTGAAAAAAGAGAGACTCGCCAGATCTTCAGTTAAATATCATAAATGTCCTACAATGCTCTAAAGGCATATTCAGCAACTTCTTTGTCAAATATTTTGAAATTATTCAATTTCTTAATCAAAGTCAGGTCGTTTTGAAGAGCAGATGAGATGGGAGCCAGAAACCAATGTTCCATGTAAATCAAAATTGAAAAACTTGAAAATCGATGGAGATTTTTTTTTTTTCATTTTTTTTAAAAATAAATTTGAATAGAGTACAGTGTTTTCGTCATACATCGTGCTTTGGTGTATAGCGCCAGCAGTACGGAAAGTTATTCCACTTTGACCTGGAGGAGTTTATCCTAAAAAAAAAGCATCGACAGTTGCACAAAACTTTTGTAATAGTCGTGAGGTTATTTTGTTCCGTGCAGCATATTTACAGCAAATTCTACTGCTGATGGAACAAGCGTTGCTTGAAGTAGAATCAAAACAGAGTGCCACAATTTTGTCATACGAAATGTTCCAATTTTTTTAACCAATAGCATAACTTATCTGTTTGGCACTGCCTTCCTCTAGTTTTGTGACTGCCAGCAGTTTTTCTACATCATATCCTGCAACTAATACGGGCAGTCGATTCACTTTATCTCTAGTGTTCAAGTCGGGTAACAATTATTCGTCCCAATGTACAGTTAATGGGATCTGTGGACTGAAATATGAAAACAATTTCTTTTTGCGACTTCTTTTCGTTTTTCAATAAGTGCATTTCGAAGAGTTTCACTTGATGTAGAAAAATTTTCATTATGATGTATTATGTATGATGACTCATAAAATTAACAAATAATAAAATATTTAAAAAAACATTCTCAACTTAATTATTTAAATAGAAGAGATAAATATGAAAGACATGAAAAATATAAAAATGTGGATTAGAGTAACCTTGCAAACTTAAATTGCGTTGAGCAACCCCAAACATCAACGGATCGTCTCCTAAATTTACCAATTTAATTCATTAAGTGGAACCAAATAAAAGGTTGAGAGCATTAAAAAACATTTTTAATATGCAATTGTTTGTCACCCTAATGTACATGCTTTAAAAATAATCCGAAACCATAAACTGCATAACTTTGAACTGATAAAATCTTCATCAAAATAGATTATGCATACATATATATATATATATATATATATATATATATATGTTCAACAAAAATGCTCACCAGCGGGTGTTAATCATTGGCCGGTATAGTTTTTAAAAAAAATATTTCCAGTATTCGTGATTAAATATATCTTTATAGAATAATCGCATTTGGGATGTTTCCCAGCTTAGATAGGGCTATCAAAGATGCGCATTTTTTATAAATTCTAATTGTGTAATATTTTAACAAGCATTCTTATCAATGAACAGGCCATTGTCATAGTCTATGCACTGTGTTAGCATTATAGCTTGGTAGTCTTAAGAAAAACAAAAGAATAAAAATCGACTTACTTGGACTCAATGCTTTATCTGTAGTTGCTTTTGTTGTTGTTTTTTTTTATTTTCGATTTACCTATTGAAAAACAAAATTATATATATTTAATTTTTTTTATTTTATAATATGCAAAACTGACCTTCAGAAATATTAAGTTTGTGTAGAGCACTAGATTATCGAGCAGAGGGTCCCGGTTTAAAACCTCAATGAGAACCTTTGCATTTTTTAGGACCTGGTGAAAGTCCTCAAGTCCAACCAGCTTTGAATGGCTATCTGACTTTAAGTTCGGGGAATAATGTCGGCTGGGCGTTGTGCTAACCACAGAATCCCTATATATGCTGAGGACACTTAAACAGATGAATTATACACCTCATCTGCCCCAATGAGCCCCTAAGTAAACTTGACTTATTTTTTCATAGTAATTTTAAACAAGTGTTTGTAACAAATAATTATGTCACAAAAATTCAACTGAGACTGTAATTCTTTTCTTACAAATTAGTATACATATCTAAGTGTGGATGACGCAATTTTTTGCCTAAGTAAGTATCGTGTCATCCTACACCCCGTATCATGTCATCCAACACTCCATGTCATCCAAAACGCTGCATTACTTCACCAAACACTCTATATTATATCATCCAACAACCGTATCATGTCATCCAACACCTTATATCATGCCAACCAACACTCAATATCCTGTCATTTAACATTCCATATCATGTCATCCAACACTCCGTATCATTTGACCTAACATTCCGTATCGTGTAATCCACTTCCTATCATGTCAACCAACACTCCATATCATGCCATCCATCAATCTGTATCAAGTCACACAAAACTCCGTATCATGTCATCCAACACGATGTATCATGTTATTAATACTCGGTATCATGCCACAAGTCTCACGATATATTCAGCACTGTACAGCTAACAAAAAATCAACAAAAAAAATCAAATATAGTTATAATATAAGTTCTTTATTCCATGTTAACTTTTATAAAATTCTTATACGATTCCCCCATATAACTTTAAAATATTGTGTGTTTAATTTGTTTCTAAAGAAATAAAAGTATTCTCAAAATAAATTATTATCTCAATTTTTGTTCTTGGAAAGTGTTTTTTAAATAAGGAAATGCAATGATGAACTCTTATCTTGAAAACGAAAAATTAGTTTCATTGTTTTATTAAAATGTACTCAGACCTAATTAGTTAATTTTCTCCTAACTAAATCTCTGAAGGACAAAAATGAAAATAGGTGTCACGGATAGCGATGACTCAATAAACTTTTATATGTAATTACTTTTAAGTTTATTATAAATTGTATTGATTATATTTTTTTTACTAATTAGAAGCCGGAGATATTGTATTTATTTCCTTCAGCTAATAGAGTATTAACTTGTCTTTTTATGGGTCTATTTAGCATCTGAGCTGGACTTAGACATGCTGAATGGCCGAATTACCCCCTTTCCTGTCAGTAAAAAAATCATCCCAATCAGATGCAATATAACTATTAAATCATAACAAACTTATTGAATGCAGACAAAAGAAATGGCGTGATGGGTGTAAAAGTATTATTAATGGGTTTGTTTTACAAATATTAGGATCACAGTTTTTAACCAACTGGAGATCCGGGCTTTTTATTTTTCCGGACAGGAAATGGTCAGAATGAGATTTACCCGCGAAGAGGGCAGACATATTTTATGCTAGCAGTGATTAGTAGTATTTTACGTTATGAGTCCTAGCGGAAGATTGACATGTACATATTGTCATGATTGATTAATATTTTCTTTTGTGAAGTTCGGACATTCTTTTTGTGTGATCCTCAATTAATTCCTAAATTAATACTAATGGAAGACGACAATTGTTATTAACTATTTTCCTCGTGGCGATCCATGGCACAATGTTATTCAGTATATGGTGAACTGTTGGTATTTGTTTTATATGCATACATTTATTGTCTCTGTACAATAAACTTTGTGTCAGCAAAGATTGGACTTGTCACTTTATTTTAAGTGAAAAGAAAGGAGGGCTACAGCTATCACACGCCTCCAAGATTGAGTGACCGAATTATATTATTAAAACCAACAAACGTACAACCTTCACAATGGTGGCTTAAATAATTACAGCAACACAAAACCCTCACAATGGGCAAGTAGTATGGAGGAAAGTAAACATTACAATGTTATTCATTTATTTCCCAGTGCGTGACGTTTTTAGAGAGGTTTTATTTTACGGATTCCCTCCTTATTTGGCTGCATCATATATATATATATATATATATATATATATATATATATATATACTTATAAGACGCATTTGATGTCTGTCTGTCTGTCTGTTCCCTTATAACTCAAGATCCAGACGAACAAATAACGTGAAATTTGTTACACATACGCATAATTACATGGGGAAGGTAATAGGACAGGTTTCGTTTCATCTCGATGGGTAGTTTAATTGTAATTAATTTTTTTTTTATTTTAGTATTTTACTATATTAAAGTAATCTCGACGGCGCCATAAATAAAATTCCTCTGTGACGTCATTTCCCGATGATTGAGTGGAACTTGCGCGCTGGTGCTGTATTGTGCCTTTGTGATGCAAAGAATTGTTGTTTTTTCATGCTCTCTGATTTGTACAGTTTGAGGAAGGTAAAGGAATGAAGAAGGATTTTAGAAGAAGTGTGAAGGCATAATAATAAGTATGTATATATATATATATATATATAGAGAGAGAGAGAGAGGGTAGGAGGGAGAGAGGGGGATGGACAGGGGGGAGAGGGAGAGAGAAAGGAAGGGAGGGAGAGAGGGGGATGGACAGGGGGGAGATGGAGAGAGAAAGGAAGGGAGGGAGAGAGAGGGATGGAGAGAGATAAAGAGTGAGGGGGCAGGGAGAGAGAGGGAATAAGGGAGGGAGGAAGGGGGAGAGAGGTGGAAAGGGGAGGGAGGGAGGGAAGGAGAGAGGGAGAGAATGGGAGAATGGGAGGAAGAGATAAAAAGAAAGAGGGGGCAGGGAGGGAGAGAGAGGGAAGGAGGAGGGAGGAGGATGGACGGGGGGGAGAGAAGGAGGGGGAGAGAGGGAGATCGTAGTGGGACGGAGAGAGATGGGAGAAAGGGAGGGAAGGAAAGGGTTAGAAGGAGAGAGAGAGGAAGGGAGAGAGGGGGTAGGGAGAAAACAGAAGGTAAACAGAAAACCTTATTTTAAACCCGGGCAAAGCCGGGTACTTGCAACTAGTATATATATATATATATATATATATATATATATACATATATATATATATATATATATATATATATAGAGAGAGAGAGAGAGAGAGAGAGAGAGAGAGATTGCTAAATCTCTGTAATACCATCATTAATAAGTTTTAATTGTCATTTTTCAAAATGTATTAAATGTCTACAGTTCTCAACCTTTGGTATGTGTACCCCAAGGAGTGTGGGAACTGTTATGCAGGGCTATATTTAACTTAACAGTTCTTGTAAGTCTTACAGTTGGAATTAATAAAACAATGTACACATCTATTTTTTTACGCTAAATCAGTTCATGTACACAACTAGAACAGTCACTGGGTCATTAATTCAACGAGACCCCGTGAAAGCCAAATGACGCATGGTTTACAAGGGCGGCTTTGTCTGAGGTGATGGTCTCAAAGCTTTTATGAATCAATGTATATCCATCTGGCTGCAGCTTTAGAGTAATTAGCACGATGGTGACACATTTTTAATGTCTTCATTTGTTCAGAAGAATCCATAATCAGTGTGGCCAGATATGCTTAAGGATAATGGACCGTCTTATCATACTTACCTTTGCCCCGCAAACGAAACACGTCCTAGGCTTTTTTTTTTTAAATGAACATGTCCTAGGCCTGCAAACTGTGCCTGCTTATAAAATGGAAAACTGGGTAAAACGGATTCTGAAAAATGCTTATTATATAGGGGATATTTGAAGAACTCATTTTCTATAATTGAATTCATGACGTTCAATATTACGATCTGTATATCATTAAGTGTAATGGCTCGAAAACAAGAATTATTAATGAATAATATAAATGGATGGAAACTTTCTATAACAATATAAAAAAATAAAGCCAACATTACAACGAAAGATCAAGAATATTTCCTTATTTACATTTCGCTCCTTTTTTATGTAGTAGTCATCACACATTCACTGGTTAAAGAAAACTTGAACACTATAACGTTATAACGGGTAGGACTGTTTAATTGCAATCATTGTTTTTTTAGCTTTCCAGTCTAACATATAAGTAACGGTCTTTTTGTATTTTACGAGGCATTTTGTAGTAGCCTCTCTGGCGTAGCAATTTTAAATCTAATATAACAATACACTAGTATGAGCCATTTAATAAAACAATACCCGAGTATGAGCCATTCAATATAACAATACACGAGTATGAGCCATTTAATATAACAATACACGAGTATGAGCCATTTAATATAACAATACTCGAGTATGAGCCATTTAATATAACAATACACGAGTATGAGCCATTTAATATAACAATACACGAGTATGAGCCATTTATTATAACAATACACGAGTATGAGCCATTCAATATAACAATACACGAGTATGAGCCATTCAATATAACAATACACGAGTATGAGCCATTCAATATAACAATACACGAGTATGAGCCAAAACAAATCTTAACGCAAACTATGTTATCTCTATACTTATAAGAGGCATTTGCTGTCTGTCTGTCTGTCTGTCTGTCTGTCTGTTCCCTTATAACTCAAGATCCCGGTAACCAAAAAACGTGAAATTTGTTACACATACACATAATTACATGGGGAAGGTTATAGGACAGGTTTCGTTTCATCTCGATGGGTAGTTTAATTGTAATTAATTTTTTTTTATTTTAGTATTTTACTATATTAAAGTAATCTCGACGGCGCCATAAATAAAATTCCCCTGTGACGTCATTTCCCGATGATCGAATAGAACTTGCGCGCTGGTGCTGTATTGTGCCTTTGTGATGCAAAGAATTGTTGATGTTTTTTCATGCTCCCTGATTTGTACAGTTTGAGGAAGGTAAATGAATGAAGAAGGATTTTAGAAGAAGTGTGAAGCCATAATAATAAGTATGTATATATATATAAATATATATATATATATAGAGAGAGAGAGAGAGAGGGAGAGAGAGAGAGACAGAGAGAGGGAGGGAGTGAGAGATAAAGAGAGAGAGAGAGGAAAGGAGGGTAGGAGGGAGGGAGGGGGAGAGAGGAGGTAGGGGGATGGACAGATGGGAGGAAGGGAGGGGGGAGAGGAGGGATGGAGAGGGGGGAGAAAAGGAGGGGAGAGGGAGATGGGCGAGGGAGCAGGGGGAGAGGGAGAGAGAAAGGAAGGGAGGGAGAGAAAGAGGGGAGGGAGGGAGAGAGAAGGTGGGAGAGAGGGAGGGAGAGAGATAAAGAGTGAGGAGGGCAGGGAGGGAGAGAGAGAATGAGGTAGGGAGGAATGAGGAGAGAGGGGGAGGGAGAGAGAAAGGGAGAGGATGGAAGAAATGGGAGGAAGAGATAAAGAGAAAGAGGGGACAGGGATGGAGAGAGGGGAGGAGGAGGGAGGGAGGATGGACGGGGCGAGAGAAGGAGGAGGAGAGGGGAGAGAGGGTGATGGGAGAGGGACGGAGTGAGATGGGAGAGAGGGAGGGAAAGGGAGAGAGGGGGAGGGAGGGAGAGAGGGGGTAGGGAGAAAACAGAAGGTAAACAGAAAACCTTCTTTTAAACCCGGGCAAAGCCGGGTACTTGCAACTAGTTTTTTCTATAAAGTTCATCTCAATACACAACTAAAACTTTTAACTGATGACGATGCACAAGTATCCAAGTCGTCCTAATTCCCTCATCTCAATGAAAGACCAATCAGAACTTTGCAAATATTAACAAAGATTATTCTATTTCATCTCTATACTTATAAGACGCATTTGTTGTCTGTCTGTCTGTCTGTCTGTCTGTCTGTTCCCTTATAACTCAAGATCCCGGAAACCAAAAAACGTGAAATTTGTTACATATACACATAATTACATGGGGAAGGTTATAGGACAGGTTTCGTTTCATCTGGATGGGTAGATTAATTGTAATTAATTTTTTTTTTTTTTAGTATTTTACTATATTAAAGTAATCTCGACGGCGCCAGAAATAAAATTCCTCTGTGACGTCATTTCCCACTGATCGAATAGAACTTGCGCGCTGGTGCTGTATTGTGTCTTTGTGCTGCAAAGAATTTTTTATGTTTTTTCATGCTTCCCTGTTTGTACAGCTTGAGGAAGTTAAAGGAATGAAGAAGGATTTTAGAAGACGTGTGAAGCCATAATAATAAGTATTTATATATATATATATATATATATATATATATATATATATATATATATATAGAGAGAGAGAGAGAGAGAGAGAGAGAGAGCCTACAGAGCTCTGTAGCTAAACTGAGAGGATACTCCAGCGTCGTCGCACGATGTCGATACAACACGGAAGGGGACAGTTACTGGTTCTAAGCTCATCAGATTGGCGAAGGAAACAGCGCCAGAGGGTCTCTTCAGGCGGTGGGAGAGGTCATCGCGCCTCGACTGATGCCAAGTTCTGCCCGCCTTTAAGCTGGGCAGCCCCCAGCCAGTTGGGTGCTGTCTCGCCATGGCTCACCTGCCCTACTGGGTGCGTGGGGATAGAGATGCACTTCTCAAAAGTAAGCCAAAAAACACACGCACCAGGCAAATTCAAGATAAGAACTAGCAAGAAGCCTCAGCTCTTCGATTCGCAAGCTGGAATATCAGGACCATGTGTACCGGACTCACATCTGACCTTCAGCAGATTGATGACGCAAGGAAGACCGCTGTCATCGACAGGGAGCTTCTCACGACTAAACATCGACATCGCCGCTCTACAGGAGACCCGGCTGGCTGAAACCGGCACAACCAGAGAAGCAAACTACACATTCTATTGGCAAGGGAAGTCCTCCGGACCTAACCGAGCGCAACACTGGTGTTGGCTTCGCGGTGAAAACTGCGCATCCAGATTCATAGAGCTCTGAGAGATTACTAATCCTCCGACTATCAACGTCCTCTGGCCCACCTCACATATTCAGCGTGTATGCTCCAACCCTCTGCTCCACTGCCGAGGAGAAAGATCAATTTACCAGGCCCTAGACAGAAGCGCTATTGAGATTCCATAGCACCGATAGCCTTTATCTCCTTGGTGATTTCAACGCAAGGGTAGGAGCTGACCATGTGGCTTGGCCCACCTGTCTCGGAAGCTTTGGGAGGGGAAAGATAAATGAAAATGGCCAGAGACTGCTTGAGCCCTCGTGCCACCATGGCCTGTGCGTGACCAACACCTTCTTCAGGTGCAAAGAGATCCATCAGGTGTCATGGAGGCACCCACGCTCTCGCCACTGGCACCAACTCGACCTCGTCCTCACCAGAAGAGGGGAATATCGACAGTATCCTCCTCACCCGCAGCTACCACAGTGCAGACTGTGACACGGACCACGCCTCGTGGCAAGCAAGGTGCGCATAACGCCGAAGAAACTGCATCACTCCAAGAAAAAAAGGTCGCCCACGCATCAATATCAACTGTGCCAGAAATCCCGGAAATAAACCAACAGTTTATCAGCAGTCTGGATTAGTTTTACTCCAAGCGAAGGAAAGATTAGCAGTTTGACACCATCGACTCTAGGTGGTCGCGTCTCAACGATGTCGTATATAACTCCGCCATCACCACCTATGGAAAGATAGAGCGGAAAAACGCCGATTGGTACGAGGCCCACTGGGAGGAAATGAAACCCGTTACCGAGGTAAAAAGGAAAGCCCTACTGGCCTACGAGGCCAGGCCCAGTCCCAACACATTAAAAGCCCTACGGACAGCCAGGAGCAAAGCCCAGCAGACCGCCCGCAGATGCGCCAACTCCTACTGGTTGAACTCTGTAGCAGCATTCAGGCAGCTGCCGATACAGGAAACGCAAGAGGGATGTACAGAGGGCATCAAAGTCAATAGGCCCAACTCCCTCCAAAACCGCCCCCTTATATCCAAAACAGGAGAGGTCATCAAGGACCAGAAAAAACAGATGCAGAGGTGGACCGAACACTACCTGGAGCTATGCGCAACCCAGAACACTGTGACTGATGCCGCTCTTGGCGCTATCCCAGATCTGCCTGTCATGGAGGAGCTAGACACCACACCCACCGTGGATGAACTAAGCAAAGCCATCGACTGCCTTGCAAACGGAAAGGCACCCGGTAGCGATGGAATCCCACCAGAAGTTCTGCAGAGCGGAAAACCAGCACTGCTAAAGCCATTGCACGACCTCCTAAGTCGATGCTGGGAACAGGGCTATATCCCCCAAGACATGAGGGATGCCAACATTATCACACTATACAAGAACAAAGGGGACCGGAGCGACTGTAATAACTACCGGGGCATCTCCCTCCTCAACATCGTCGGCAAAGCTTTCGCCCGCGTCGCTCTAAACTGCCTGCAGGCCCTCGCCTCCCCAGTCTACCCAGAGTCACAGTGTGGCTTCAGGGCTGGCCGATCAACAGTGGACATGATTTTCTCACTACGTCAACTTCAAGAGAAGTGTCAGGAACAGCAGGTGCCAACTCTACATCGCTTTCGTCGACCTGTCACAAAGGCGTTTGATCTGGTAAGTCGAAGCGGACTCTTCAGCTTGCTGCAAAAGATTGGCTGCCCCCCACACCTGCTTGCAGTGGTCATGTTCTTCCACGACAACATGCATAGCACGGTTTGCTACAACGGCGCAATCTCCGAGGCCTTCCCAGTCAGCAGCGGAGTAAAATAGGGCTGCGTCCTTGCACCTACACTCTTCGGCATTTTCTTCTCCATGCTCCTCCAATACGCCTTCAAGGATTGCAGCGAGGGTGTTTACATCCATACAAGGTCCGATGGCAAGCTTTATAACATAGCCTGCCTCTGTGCAAAGACCAAAGTCACAAAGGTCCTAATCCGCGAGCTGCTCTTTGCTGATGACGCAGCCTTGACATCACACACTGAAGACGGACTGCAGCAGCTTGTCACCCGCCTCTCCCATGCATGTAAAGAAGTTTGGACTGACTATCAGCCTGAAAAAGACGAATGTCATGGCACAGGGTACAGATACACCCCCAAGTATTGACATCGATGGGCACACCCTAGAGGTCGTCGAAAACTTCACTTACCTCGGGTCCACCATCTCCAGCTCGCTATCCATAGACCCGGAGATCGATTGCAGAATCGCTAGGGCAGCCACAGTCATGGCGAGACTAAAGCAACGTGTGTGGGAAAACCCCAGCCTCACCGAAAATACCAGATTGCGTCTACCAGGCCTGCATCGTAGTACCCTCCTCTATGGATGCGAGACGTGGACCACTTACGCGAGGCACGAAAGGAAGCTAAACAATTTCCACATGAGGTGCCTGCGACGTATACTGCAGATAAAGTGGCAAGACAAGATCCCCAACACTGTGATGCTGGAGAGGGCCAACATGAGCAGCTTGTTTGCAGTTCTCAGCGAGAGACGCCTCAGATGGCTCGGTCATGTCAAAAGAATGGACGCAGGCCGCATCCCGAAGGACCTACTCTATGGCGAGCTAGTTACCGGCCAGAGGAAAACAGGGCGACCTAAAATGCGCTACAAAGACACCTGCAAAAGGAATATGAAAAGAGAGTGCTCCATTAACCCCAACTCCTGGGAGAGCCAAGCAGCCGACCGCCAGTCCTGGAGGCTCGCTGTCCGGCAAGGTTCATTGCGCGCAGAGGCTGAGCGACAGGGTAATGCTGCCCTGAAAAGAACAAGACGGAAGCGGAAAAAAGAGCAGCTACAACATCAACTACAACAACCAACTATTTTCAAGTGTGACAAGTGCGGCAGGGATTGCCACTCCCGAGTCGGTCTGCACAGCCATTTCCCGGCGGTGTTTAGTAGACTCAACTTAGCTACACCATCGTCTCTCGAGACGGACAGATGACGACGACTAAATATGTTAATACACATATTTTACTTTGATACGGTGTGACAGATTTAATCCGTTAATGAACATTTTCTTCCTGTAGTATTGCTTTGTAGAACTTGATATATCTAATACTTTTATATCAACTGTGACAAACTTCTACCTGTTTATACTTTTCGTTTTTAAAGATAAGAGCAATTATATTCTTTCATACTGATCATACACATATTAACTTAACTGACAGTTATTGCAAATGTTTTTCTATTTTAAAACATAAGTTTACAATATGCACCTATACATAAGTTTACCTACATATAAGCTTTTACCTACACATAAGTTTACCTACATATGTTTACCTAACATAAGTTTATCCTAACATAAGTTTACCTCCACATAAGTTAATTGCACATAAGTTTACCTATTATATGATTAGCTACACATAAGTTTACCTACACATAAGTTTACTCCACATAAGTTTACCTACACATAAGTTTACCTCCACATAAGTTTACCTCCACATAAGTTTAGCCAAATAACACCATTATAAGATTAGCTACACATAAGTTTACCTCCACATACGTTTACCTACACATTAGTCTACCTACACATAAGTTTACCTCCAGATTAGTTTACCTACACATTAATTTATCTTATACATTGAGGTTTTCCTTCCAAAAGAACCACAACTTTCTGATGTAGAACATTTATTTACCTTCAATTTGGTTGTTACAACTAAAGGGATTTTTAAAAAATAGTCCATTCGGTGTATAAACTCAAAGTTATATTTTCAATTACATAATGTACCGGTAATGCAACAAACCTAGAAAGGGCTAGAATTTCTGCAGGCTTACATTGAATCTGTTTTTAATATGTTTCAGAGTGAGTTTGAATCCATCTATCGTGAGATCTGGTTCATCAACTGTTTATTAGGATCAACTGTTTATTCGCATATTGTTGCTCCTGAAGGAGTTGAACTATGCCCAACGTAGCGATGAATGGAAAGTCCAGTAATGCGAAGTATGTCAGCGCTGAGGAGGGTGGGACACAGGTTATATCGCAGTAAGTTAATTTGTCTTTTTTTGTCTCGGTTATAGAAAACATGTAATATTTCCAGGGATACAACCTTTGCAACTCCAACAAGCATTGAATGTTGTATTTAGTTAGGACGGCCACCATAATGATTTTCATGTAGCCTATATATTTATGAAGAAATATATGCTTCCTTTTTTCACTCTCCCAAAGACTGTTAAAGTGTAAATCAATTTAATCTCGAATCTAAATGTTTGAACAGATCTCCGGCCGGTCTAGATGGCGCGTATTACAAACATCACACTCGTTATGAAATGAGTTTAAAAAACGAATTAAAAAATACACGACGTGTTAGAATTTATGTTTCTGTTAATACATCAATCTGCTCAAAACAAATTAACTTTGACGTCATATAGAAACTTGTATAAAAAAGAATGGGCCGGAAAAGGGCAAAACGTAAAGGGAGATAAACAAAACAGCTAAAATTTCTCTAGACACGTTCCAATGTCCGATTAAAAAAAACCAACTATAAACTTAATTTTTAAAGGGAGAGAAGAGATGCACAGATCAATAAAACCACTAACACTGATCTTCAACGTGTTTGTAAAGAGAAAAAAATTTAGAAATTTCAAGAGGCAGCACAGAAAAAAATGTCCATCAAACTAGATATACGGAGTTGTCGAGGATCAACGAAAACATATCATCTTACCAGTGTTACCATGTCAGTGTTACCAGTATTGCCATGTCAGTGTTACCAGTGTTACCATGTCAGTGCATGTCGTTACCATGTCAGTGTTACCATGTCAGTGTTACCAGTATTGCCATGTATCAGTGTTAACCAGTGTTACCATGTCAGTGTTACCAAGTCAGTGTTACTAGTATTGCCATGTCAGTGTTACCAGTGTTACCATGTCAGTGTTACCAAGTCAGTGTTACTAGTATTGCCATATCAGTGTTACCAGTGTACCATGTCAGTGTTACCATGTCAGTGTTACCAAGTCAGTGTTACTAGTATTGCCATGTCAGTGTTACCAGTGTTACCATGTTGGGCGTGCTAAATGTGAGTGTTTACCATGTTGGGCGTATTAATCAATGTGTGAGCAGTCAAGAGGAGAAAGGGGAGGGTGATAGAAATAAATTTGTAATGAAGGGAGAGATAGAAATCAGGAGATACTGTAGACAGTAATTAATTTAGTTTTTAATAAAGCTAACGTGATAAAGATAAATCAGTTAAACAAAGAATGGAGGCACCATGCAGGTCAAAGTTTGGCCAGGTACACCTCTACAATGGCCAGGTACATCTCTACAATGTGAGGTCAAAGTCTGGCCTGGTTACATCTCTACAATGTGAAGTCAAAGTCTGGCTCGGGTACATCTCTACAATGTGAGGTCAAAGTCTGGCCTCAGTTACATCTCTACAATGTGAGGTCAAAATCTGGCTCGGTTACATCTCTACAATGTGAGGCTAACATCTGTCCAGTACATCTCAGAGGAGGATGTCTGGCCAGGGTACATCTCTACAGTGTGAGGTCAAAATCTGGCTCGGTTACATCTCTACAATGTGAGGCTAACATCTGTCCCCGGTACATCTCTACAATGTGAGGTCAATGTCTGGCCAGGTAATCTCTACAATGTGAGGTCAATGTCTGGCCCGGGTACATCTCTACAATGTGAGGTCAAAGTCCTGCCCAGGTACATCTCTACAATGTGAGGTCAATGTCTGGCCCAGGTACATCTCTACAATGTGAGGTCAATTTCTGGCTCAGGTATATCTCTACAATGTGAGGTCAATGTCTGTCCTAGTTACATCTCTACTATTTGAGGTCGATGTCTGGCTAAGGTACATCTCTACAATGTGAGGTCAAAGTCTAGCCAGGGTACATATCTACAATGAGATCAATTTCTGGCTCAGGTATATCTCTACAATGTGAGGTCAATGTCCTAGTTACATCTCTACTATTTGAGGTCGATGTCTGGCTAAGGTACATCTCTACAATGTGAGGTCAAAGTCCTGCCCGGGTACATCTCTACAATGTGAGGTCAATTTCTGGCCAGGTACATCTCTACAATGTGAGGGCAATGTCTGTCCTAGTTACATCTCTACTGTGTGAGGTCGATGTCTGGCCCGAGTACATCTCTACAATGTGAGGTCAAGTCTGGCCCGGGTACATCTCTACAATGTGAGGTAAAGTCTGGCCCAGGTACATCTCTACAATGTGAGGTCAAAGTCTGACCCAGGTACATCTCTACAATGTGAGGTCAAAGTCTGGCCCGGGTACATTCCAATGTGAGGTCAAAGTCTGGCCCACATCTCTACAATGTGAGGTCAAAGTCCTGCCCAGTACATCTCTACAATGTAAGGTCAAAGTCTGGCCCGGGTACATCTCTACAATGTGAGGTCAAAGTCTGGCCCGGGTACATCTCTATAATGTAAGGTCAAAGTCTGGCCCGGGTACATCTCTACAATGTGAGGTCAAAGTCTGGCCCGGGTACATCTCTACAATGTGAGGTCAATGTCTGGCTCAGGTACATCTCTGTAATGTGAGGTCAAAGTCAGGCCTGGGTACATCTCTACAATGTGAGGTCAATGTCTGGCTCAGGTACATCTCTGTAATGTGAGGTCAAAGTCAGGCCCGGGTATATCTCTACAATGTGAGGTCAAAGTCTGGCCCGGGTACATCTATACAATGTGAGGTCAATGTCTGGCCCGGGTACATCTCTACAATGTGAGGTCAAAGTCTGGCCCGGGTACATCTCACATTGTGAAGTCAAAGTCCTACCTGTTACATCTCTACAATGTGAAGTCAAAGTCCTACCCTGTTACATCTCTACAATGTGAAGTCAAAGTCCTACCCTGTTACATCTCTACAATGTGAAGTCAAAGTCCTACCCTGTTACATCTCTACAATGTGAAGTCAAAGTCCTACCTGTTACATCTCTACAATGTGAAGTCAAAGTCTGTCCTGGTGTCAAGGTCCTCTTGCGGGGTCCCTGCGTCGTTGTCTATTGGTATGATCACCTACTGAGTTCTGGCCAGCATTTATATTTGTCCCAGCCACGTGGTTACATAGGACGCGCACAACACAACAAGAAATGAGTATTAACTCCAATGTAAATGTAACACAACGAGTATGTATTTACATTTGAAAAATAAAGACATTTTGTCCTAAAAAACAATAGCATCATCGGCTAATACACACACATATTACGAATAAAAATATTACACCGAATTACATGGGGTGGGTAGTTCTCACAAGAATTCAGATCTGAGGTGGTCGAACATCTAGGTTCTGTCACACTAACAGCCTGGTTTCCCCACCCCAGTTGGAGTCTGAGCTCGACTGTTCAGTTACTGTCTGCCGCTGACTGAATCCCCGCCTCAACTGACTGGAAGTTCCGCCACGCACATCGGATCTCCTGGCATGCGTGCCGAGACTTCGCTTCACTGACCAATCGCAGTGACCGTGTACGTCACACCCATTACTCGTGCCTTCACGCGTTATCAATAAAGGGACACTCCTTTCCGCTTGAATACAACAAGGGCATAGATTATCTCCCTATAGACATTCTCTTCCCAGGTGATAGAAAGTGATAAGTGGGTGCTAGACAGACTGACCACAGCGGGAACACCTGGGAAGACAAATCCTTTTGTCTATCCTATTTATATATTCTCCCCTCGGGTGATGGGGCAATGTAGAATGGTTTGGCTTGATTTCATTAACCAACTCACAGAATGTGACACCATACATCTCTACTATGTGAGGTCAAATTCCTGCCCGGGTACATCTCTATAATGTGAGGTCAAAGTCCTGCCGGGTACATCTCTACAATGTGAGGGCAAAGTTTTGCCCGGGTACATCTACACAATGTGAGGTCAAAGTCTGTCCTGGATACATCTCTACAATGTGATATCAAAGTCTGGCCTGGATACATCTCTACAGTGTATCAAATTCGTAAACTTTTACTACATCCTAAGTCGCACAACTTCTGCAAGTTTATTTAGGTTTATATAGAGGAGAACTTAGCGTACATTGGGCAGTATACTGGGCTGTACACTGAGCCAAATGAGGCAAATCCATATGTGTAGCTTAGATTCACTTGTGAAGTCACTCCAGCTGCCTTAAATAAATATTTAACTTTGTTTGTCAATGGGAGACAAAATGATTTCTAACGTGGGGCAGTTTCCTTAGTTCCAACCCTTTAAAATCCATAACAGAGGATGGGCTTCTAAACTACCCAATGTCCAATCGACACCACTAAATGGCCACAAATAAATTTGACCTGCACAGTAAAAGTTTCAAGCTTAACTGTAAGGTTTAAGATAGAAATGAGGTTATCAAGTTTAACACGAATACTTTTATTTTTATAGTGCCTAGCGCTGTTTCTAGTTATTGCTTGATTTGATAAACGAAATGTTATTTTACAAAATGGTTTACTATGCACCAAGTTTTAAATCTTTTGAATTTTTCGTAAATAAGATTAGTGTCGTTTTCTTTACACAGATGGAGCAAATCAAATTAGTAATTAAATGAATTGTTTTCCAAAACATCAATAACAATAAAAAAAATAGTAATTTAGTTGTTATATATAATTTTTCATTAAGCAATTTGAAAAGTAACGAATTAATGTAGCAGTGTTATGTAGCAATCATGTGTATAAGTATGTGTAAGGTACATATTTTAATATTTATACAATCATGTATAAAAAATAAAGGTGTATATATATATATATATATATATATATATATATATATATATATATATATGATAATACAATCATGTGTATAAATTTAAGGTACATATACATAAGATACCATCATATTTATATATGTTAGTTACATTAATGTAATACAGTCATGTGTACATATGTGTGTTATATTATATATGTTACAATCATGTTAAAATGTTACCACCAATGTATACCAATGGCCAGCAACATTTCAAATTCTCACACTGACTGCGACCATTCAAAGTTAACTGACTATTTTTGTATCGTATGAAAGGGATAGCATCAATTACGAATTAGTTGAGTCGCGAAAAAGCATTAAAAAAGATAAAATTATTGCTAACAGGCCTTAACTTCATTATTTAATGTTAAACAGATTATAATTTGTAATTCTTTTGATAAGTAAATATTTTACATGAAAAAAAACACAGTTGAATAATAAGATAGTACCTACTTCTAAATCAAACAAAAAGTATAATATATATAAAATTGATTTGGGCACTGCGTTAAATCGAAATGTAAAGAATTAATACAACAGTATTCCAGTTTAAAATACAATCAAGAAAAAATTGGATCTGCCCGGAACCAAAAATAACATAGCCTACCGATCAAGCTTAATGGGATATAACTCTATGTTAAGGTTTTGCAGAGCATAGCTAGTACCCAAATAATAGAAATATCCTAAAAAAATGACATCAGCTTTGAAATTTCACTTAAGCACATAATCCAAGGAACTTTTTCAAAGTGGAACAGGGTCGGTCCTGGTGGTCTAAAATGTTGGTAAACAATGTTATCCCAATTTAACACAATAGTAGTCATTTACATTAATCTTTTTTTATTTTCTACATATAAATGTCAAAAGATCCCAGTCTTTCCGCCAAGTTTGTCTTAACTACAAATTGTCTTTCCATTCCAAAATATGTTCTTTGTTACAACTGTGACAAGTAGACTCAAGCTCTGACATTTGAAAAAGTCTACGCTATACGTTCCTGCTCTAATACAAAAAACTTTCTTGTCCTTCTCCGATGGACAATGGTCATTATACGTTTGATGCACCAACTCAGTTCATTCAATGTAACGAGAAAAGTTTTTCCGAGGTCATTTAAGTAGATGAAGTGTATGATACATCTGCTTCAGTAGCTACGGCCTATTAAATAATGAATTGTGTGACTAACTCAGTTAGGTAGCTACGACCTATTAAAGAATAAATTGTATGACTAACTCAGTTAGGTAGCTACGGCCTATTAAAAAATGAATTGTGTGACTAACTCAAGTTAGGTAGCTACGGCCTATTAAAGAATGAATTGTGTGACTAACTCAGTTAGGTAGCTACGGCCTATTAAAGAATGAATTGTGTGACTAACTCAGTTAGGTAGCTACGGTCTATTAAATAATGAATTGTGTGACTAACTCAGTTAGGTAGCTACGGCCTATTAAAGAATGAATTGTGTGACTAACTCAAGTTGACAGTTCCTGCGCTCGGGTATTTTTCTTGCTTTTTTAAAAAGTCTTTTCTAATAGAATTGGGTTATTTAATGATATTTTTCTTATTTTTTTTCATGCAATGTAAAATAAAACATTTGGGTAAAAATTAACGCATTTAGATGTATGCATTAAAAAAATTAATCTCATAATTTTTAACGCATTATTTACGCGTTAATTGCAGTTAATCAACAGCACTAATGTTTTAATTTTGAAAGAACCAAACTTTCTATTGTTCTTCAAATAAATCTGTGTTAAAGGTCATTTAAAGATTTTAATATACTAGATCTTTTATAAGATCTTGTTATATATTATAGCATAGATCTCGTCTTATATATCATATTATACAATTTGTTATATATTATAGCATAGATATTGTTCTATATCATAGCATGGATCTTGCTCTATATCATAGCATAGATCTTATCATATATCTTGTTATATTTCATAGAATAGATCTTGTAATATATTTAAACTAATTGATTAGTTAAGTCTAGAAAAGACAACAAGTCACTATTTTACACACCATTCCTTAGGTGCTATATTTCTTTGTTGTTGTTTTATTGACGAAGTTCAAACACATATCACTTGCCTATATCCATAATGCTCCCATTACGTGTAAATATATTATTTTGTGGGGTAATGAACAGTGAATGGGGGTTTTATGAGCCACCCCCCCCCCGTTTTATAATTTTAGGCCGCCTAAAAAGGTTTGCACATCGAGAACATGTTATAGATCCACATCGTACTATTTAAGTCACTACCAAGACCGGCGCATTGTGTCTTGTCCAGTACATTAGTGTGCTACAGAATGAGGCAGCTGTTTGGGATTGACCACCTCCATGAGAGCTCACTTATTTCAGAACCGCCAAAAAGGTGCATCTTGTGTTCAGGAAATAAGCAATGATAGACTTGGGAAACTTTGGACAGTTTCTGGCGGTCAAAAAAATGAAGGTGCAGAGGGTTAATATGCTATGAAATGTTCAAGCTGTGGGACTTTTTAATAATAATGAGAAGATTGTCAGTTTAATTTATGAACATAAACATAAAATTGATCATGTCAACGTCACCATACGGGCTGCCATTTGTCAACAGGACATTAACCCTTCCGGTGACGTTGACATGCTAATTTGAATAGATTTATTGGTGCCCTTGATTACAAATTACAAGTCAAATTGCGTGCCCCACCCCTGCCTGGGTAACGGGCCTCAAAACAAAAAGTCAAACAACTTTCTTTCTATTAAATACCAGCAAAACTTATGATAAATCAATAAATGCTACGCTTCTTTCACTTACAATAACACATCAAAAAATGATAACTATAGGGGCATATAAAATACAAATCTGTTGATTCGCCTTTCTCTATATTTTTGTTATTCTGATTTATGTGGTGAATTATTAACTTTAGGATCACATTGTCCTGGAAAAAATACAAGTCTCAAAATGGAAAAAAACAAAACACACATTCCGAACAGAATAATTATTGATAAATTATTCTTAAGTGAGCTCTTCTCTTGTCTAAACCGTGGAAAATAAGATTGCAGATGGCCCCTAAGCGAGCATCATTTGTGTGGCATGATGGCCCTAAGCGAGCATCATTTGTAGTCCTCCAATGACAGCATTAGGGTAAATTCGACTGAAAACTTGGCCAAAGCGTATATGCTCTCTCCAGAGGAATAATCTCTAAACCTGAACAGTGGAAACAGATGAACCAATCACTGAAATGTGAATGGAGGTACACTGGGGGGGGGAATTACGTACATGTAATATAAAACAAAGAAATATTGTGTGGCTTAAGTTCATGCTACAAGTCTGAACTATACGTAATGTGTGGGCCTACATCCACATGTGTACACACATTATACTAATGCTATTGATGTCTATCTGTCTTATATGTGTGTGTGTGCCACATTGTACCAAGTTATTGATGTCTATCTGTCCACATGTGTGTACACATTGTACCAAGTTATTGATGTCTATCTGCCCACATGTGTGCACACATATCATAACCAAGCTATTGATGTCTATCTGTCTATGTACACATTGTACCAAGTTATTGATGTCTATCTGTCTATATGTGTGTACACATTGTACCAAGTTATTGATGTCTATCTGTCCACATGTGTGTACACATTGTACCAAGTTATTGATGTCTATCTGCCCACATGTGTACACATTGTACCAAGTTATTGATGTCTATCTGTCTATATGTGTGTACACATTGTACCAAGTTATTGATGTCTATCTGTCCACATGTGTGTACACATTGTACCAAGTTATTGATGTCTATCTGCCCACATGTGTGTACACATTGTACCAAGTTATTGATGTCTATCTGTCTATATGTGTGTACACATTGTACCAAGTTATTGATGTCTATCTGTCTATATGTGTGTACACATTGTACCAAGTTATTGATGTCTATCTGTCCACATGTGTATACACATTGTACTAAGATATTGATGTCTATCTGCCCACATGTGTGTACACATTGTACCAAGTTATTGATGTCTATCTGTCTATATGTGTGTACACATTGTACCAAGTTATTGATGTCTATCTGCCCACATGTGTGTACACATTGTACCAAGTTATTGATGTCTATCTGTCTATATGTGTGTACACATTATACCAAGTTATTGATGTCGATGTCTATCTGTGTACACATTATATATTGATGTCTATCTGTCTATATGTGTGTACACATTGTACCCAAGTTATTGATGTCTATCTGTCCATATGTGTGTACACATTGTACCAAGTTATTGATCATCTATCTGTCCACATGTGTGTACACATTGTACCAAGTTATTGATGTCTATCTGTCTACATGTGTGCTGCACATTGTACCAAGTTATTATTGATGTCTTATCTGTCTGTATGTGTGTACATTGTACCAAAAAAGTTATTGATGTCTATCTGTCTATATGTGTACACATGTGTACCACGTTATTGCATGACTATCTGTCTATTGATGTCCGTAAAAGTAACGATAAATTCACCTATTGCAAAGAAAGATTGTTGTTCTCCCATGGTGTTTAAAATGTAAATATGATACATATATCGATACATGCAAACATGCTTACATACATATTTTCGGAATGTATATAGATGTAAAGACCTATTAATATATTATATTGTATATTGAGATGTAAAGACCTATTCATATATTATATGTATATTATATTAAAGGTACAAATTCAAAAAGAAAGAGATACTAGCTCAGAATATTTTATTTCAATTTTTCGTCATTTCCTACATTATAATGTCAAAGAGAAAAAAAGGACATCTACACTTATATTTTTTAATATTTTTTCAATACTGTAAGTACTGTAAGCTCTCAGGAAACATACACAATGTGTCCCACTGTCCAATGTAACATAGTACTGTAAGCTCTGGTAAAACATACACAATGTGTCCACTGTCCAATGTACTAGTACTGTAAGCTCAGGTAAAACATACACAGTGTGTCCCACTGTCCAATGTAACTTAGTACTGTAAGCTCTGGTAAAACATACACAATGTGTCCCACTGTTCAATGTAACATAGTACTGTAAGCTCTGGTAAAACATATGACTGTGTCCCACTGTCCAATGTAACATAGTACTGTAAGCTCAGGTAAAACATACACAATGTGTCCCACTGTCCAATGTAACATAGTACTGTAAGCTCTGGTAAAACATACACAATGTGTCCCACTGTCCAATGTAACATAGTACTGTAAGCTCTGGTAAAACATACACACTGTGTCCCACTGTCCAATGTAACATAGTACTGTAAGCTCAGGTAAACACACACTGTGTCCCACTGTCCAATGTAACATAGTACTGTAAGCTCAGGTAAACGTGCACAATGTGTCCCACTGTCCAACCTTTTAAATCCTCATTTGTGTGTACTTGTGTGTGTCTGTGTGTGTGTGTGTGTGTGTGTGTGGCTTTTATCTTGTCCATTACCTTTTAAGCTTCGTTAAAAGTAGATAACATATAATCTACCATGCTAACATTAATTCATTCTATATACAATGCTGACCCATTAAATGACCACGATAAGCAAACAATGAAATATAACATATAATGACGCAATTGATACATATTTTGTATCACTTGACATAGTTTGCCACAGGCCAAGTTTCTTGTTTCTCTTGTCACATTTGAAATATTTAAGGCCTCATTTCACGTCTGCTGTATCCTGAAGCGTCAACATGAATTCGCTCACAGAATCATTCTTGTTATTTTTTTACCACTAAGTTGTAATACACTACAACGTGCATTAAGAAAAATGTACTGTTAAATGTCTGCTGGTGGTTGGGGTACATGGGAAAGGGGTGGGGGTATAATATAACTAGAGTTACTGCCCTTTCTGATGAAATCTTGCGGGAGATACAACCACAAACTCATCTACACAAACACTCACACGCATTTCTGTGGGCAACTGACGATTTCTTATCCCTTGGTTATCTTCCTGGAAAAGGAAAATGTTTTTAATGTCGTAATGCAATAGTTTGCCCGAATTTAAATATATTTCCACCATTAGTTATCTGCGTGTTCCCATCTGTTGCCTGCCCGATAACGAAACACAGTGCCATGCAATCAGGTTTAAACAATGTGAGAATACTTTCACTCAAATACCGAAAATTCTTGTTAAAAAGCAAGATTTTAATTGATTATGTAACTGTTTTAAACGGTTGCATTTAAACCAGCAATGTGTTTAAAACAGGCCCGTAGCGTGAAAATTCTACAGCAGGGGCCAGGCATTCTACAGCAGAGGCCAGGCAATAGCAGGAGGGGGCAGAAATATATTTTACTAAGTAGAACAAATAAGCAGAGGGGGCAGACAAAACGCAGGGGCCCGGCCCCCTACCCTCCCCTGCACGCTACGGGCCTGTTCTAAAATATAACTTTTAAAATTTATGTAATATCCACTGCTCTGGTGTTAATAATTCATGTTTCTATTTTTTTTTTTATTTTAACGCCGCCATTGCCAGCATGGTAGTGTGCCTACCACACCAACCAGACCAGCAGGGTGTGTACTGCCGATCGGCCAGAATGGCAAGGAAAGGGTTTTTCCTGCTACTCCGACAGAGGTAGGGTGTAGTGCCTGTACCCTCAGCCGGAAATACCAGGCTGCGCAGGTTTGCTTGAGGACGGAGTGAAGGCTGTTGTGTGCCGACCACATCCGTCACCACCATCAGCTGAATACTGCGGTCTCGGATAGTCCTCATTGACCACAGTACCACCACCCTCGCAAGTAATGGGTTTTTTTCTGACTAGAGAACCCCTATGATCCATCCCCGTGGATCATGGTATGTCTCTCAGACCAGGTAGGAGAGCTCAAAATATCATGCCAAATATTTTGTGATACTCTCCGAAACAAATTTTTCAGCGTATCTAAACGCAAATATTTCATTCTATTTACATTATCATTGTGTTCATTTTGATGTTTTCTTATCTGTTAGAGCTAGTTAGATATCGTCTTTTGAATGGCTCTAATGCCCATCTAGTTAAATGCTCTAGTTTTATTCTATTAAAACACTTTGCAATAACAAGTCTAAATTGAACTGCCCTCATTTATTTTTATTTTTAATTTTAACTGTCCAGAGGTCAGTGCTCGTCCCAAAGACGTAGATCAATGTTTCCTTGGTTCAATACTTGCACTAAGCTAGAGTTGCTGCTCCTGGTCATGTGTGTTACTACTTGGATTATTGCCCTTATAATAATGGTCTCAGCCAAGTTCGGACAAAGGTATGAAATGAAACTTCATGAGTATATATATTATTACATATGTATGTTTAACAAAACTATAAAAACAATAATGTGTAGAAAAAGATGAATGTTCTTTTAACGGAACAAATCAGGGACTGGATACTGAGAGGTGATGAATGCTATCAACGAAATCTCCTTAGTGAAAGTAAAAGTCTAACTAATACATATTTGTAAAGTTGTGCATAATAAAGAATATGACATGACTACAATAAACTCAGCAGTGGTGCATCTAAAATCTGCCTTCTAGCTATAATAGCAAAAAGCTCGTCTACCTTTGATATCCTGTCGGATGATATTATGGTAACACATCACAGCCCAGAGTTAAACAAAAATGACATAGTCAACAAGCAACTATATTCACTACATCGCGTCCAATTCGCTTCATCATTAAGTGCACTATACATGCACACACACACACACACACACACACACATATATATATATATATATATATATATATATATATATAGACATACATGATTCAAATGTAAACACAAGTGTGAACATTTCTAGATATATAAAGAAGTGTACACACATACATACATACAGGCAAATAGACAGCCGTACAACAAATATATTTATTTAAGTTCATTGTTAATTAGAACCAATGTTTCCACTTAGGCTTTTAATGGTAACAAGTTTTTTATCATTATAAATATTTCTGGAAAAGTTATAATCTTTTATTTATATGTTTATCTTTATGCAAGAAGACTTATCAACAAACGGACAAGATGGCTCCACTGATACGTCAACAAACAATATCATGAGAGATGTCAAGTTAAAAGATATTTGCTTATCTCCGGGCTGTGTTAATGCAGGTGGGTACTGAAGGGTTAAACTCTAAGTTGTTACAGTTAATTGCATGATGGTGTACTATAGTAACTTGGTTATTACATGTGGGTACTGAAGGGTTAAACTCTAAGTTGGTTACAGCTAATTGCATGACAGTGTATTATAGTAACTTGGTTATTACATTTGGGTACTGAAGGGTTAAACTCTAAGCTGTTACATTGAATGACAACAGGGTGAAATATTGTAACTTTGTCATTGAAGAACATTTTCATGTGTAATTATTTTAATTATTATCATACAAAAACTTTTAGCTGCTGGAATGTAAAATAAAAAAAATAATTGTACTATTTTCAAGTTCAGAATATTCATTTAACTATATCTGGATTCATGACAATGTTAATGTACAATTATATTCAAGCACATTAATTTAAATACACATTTCTAGCTATGTATGCGTTAGCCGTAACCTTAGCCACTGCGTAGTTAAAATGTCAATAAAGTCAGCCATGGCCATGCTCAGCACTTAGAGACAGAACGAATCTTAACGAAAAAGTACTATGTTACAAGTGCAAATATTTTATGAAAATAAAGTATAGATATTTTAAATAAAGTGAATTAGCTTGTCGCCCAGTTTCCATATTTTGAACTTACTAAAAGACGCAGTTTCTTCAATAGGTGACATAGGCCTAAATGTGTCTCCCAATTACATAGTTTATTCACATGGTTATTTACTAAATAACGTCTAAATGTCATTGTGATGTAGTTATATGTTTTGCTGTATTCAGGGCGTATTTAAGCATATACGTGTATTTAATAGGACTACCACTGGCAATATTTTCTTCATTATTTTACTCCATAGCCTCCAGGTTGACCTCAATTGACCCCAGCGTCAAACCGTGTGATGACTTTCGGACTTTGCCTGTGGGAACTGGAACAAATGAACGTCATCCCAGAAGACAAACCCAGCCACAACATTCACGCGCCTGGGAGATGAGATCCAGGTCATCCTTAAAAGTAAGAGTCTCTGATTGTTTTTCTTTTCACGTCTTGTAACCATAGTTACCGCGTAAACATACACTCAAGTGCTTTTACAAACATTGATTACTTCTGTGCAACCAGTTTTAATTTGTATCAATAATTCATTCACACTCAAGTACTTTAAACATCTCAGGAATTTATATGATTTTTTGTTGCTGTAATATTTACATTAAAACTTCTTCAAATGATGTTTCTTAGTGGGGCTGAAGGGGTGGTGCTACATATGTAGGGGGGAGTCATGCGACTGAAGGGTGCTACATATGTATAGGGGGAGTCATGCGACTGAAGGGGTGGTGTGCTACATATGTATAGGGGGAGTCATGCGACTGAAGGGGTGGTGTGCTACATATGTATAGGGGGAGTCATGCGACTGCTGGTGGGTGCTACATATGTATAGGGGGAGTCATGCGACTGAAGGGTGGTGTGCTACATATGTATAGGGGACAGTAATTTGACTGAAGGGGTGGTGTGCACATATGTATAGGGGGAGTCAATGTTCCTCCTTGTGGAGTTCATGTGATGGCTCCCGGAGCCATATACAGAGCTAGGTGGATCGCCAAAATTTTATATTCAATGAAAATATCGATGTTCAAGAGACAGTTCAAATTAACGGCAAAAGAGGAAACATTCATTCGAGATATAAGCTTGTTTGCTAGTTTGGTGTACACCAAATTTTGGATATCAGGTCCCAATCCAACACTGGCTCCGTCGAATGATCTCACTTTTCTGAAGACTATTTTGCAACATAAAGCCATTAACAATGGAATTTCTACAGCTGCAGCAACATCATTTTTGAGGCACTTATGGTATCTTAGTGAAGAAATGGCAGCATTGGCTTTTTTTGATAATGAGATCAGCAATGAAGCAAAAACAAAAATGGTTTAGGCTCTGCAACATGCTGGAGAGAATGAACCACAGAAACGAATAAAAATTGATTTAACTTCAATTGAAAATCTGCAACTAGAAAGTTTTTTAACAGAGAATACTTTGAATTTTTTTAACATTTTGGAATTACCAACTTCATTTTTGACAACTGTTGCCCCAGACAATTGGACCGAAAATGAAGAGTTTCAACTGGCTTTAAAATAGGTAGAAAGTCTACAAGTTGTTAATGATACAGCCGAAAGAGGAATAAAACTAATTCAGGATTTTAACTGTTCAATTACCAAAAATGTAGAACAAAAGCAATTCTTGCTGCAGATAGCCTCTGAACACAGGTCAAAGTTTCCTCTGCCACAGAAATCTTTCTTTGACCGATGGAACTAAGTTGTCAAAAAACAATAATTAATAAACATTTTATTTCAATACAATACAATAAATTAGGAACCTGAAACACTAACTATTATTTAGATTTTTTTGAACTATTATTAAGATTTTTTAAAATACTTTTTATTTACCAAAATGAATACAAATATGTTATTATATACCAGAAGCTTTTAACTTTATTCTTTAATTATTTTAATATGTAAACAATAATATAAATAATTTAGTTTTAAAAGTAGACCATGGTTTTTTTTATTAATATACATTAAAAGTAAAAAATATAATGTTGTATTTTTACATTATTAATCATTTTAGATTGCCCACTAATAACCCGAAAAATATAAAACTTGAAGTTGATGAGCGACCTTTAAAGTTATACAATCATGCCCAAACTTCAAAATTGTTATTATTAATTGTTATTTTCAATGTCACAAAAAGAAATGGTACCATCAGAGAAATATAAAAAAAAAAATTTGCACCACCCTAATATATATATATATATATAAATTTTATAGAACAAAATATTAGCAAACTGATTCATATATGTAATAGATGTACTAAATTATTTAGAAAAGCACCAGGTACTTTTATAAACGTATAGTAAATAATACAATTTCAGTCAAAAACATTAATATACGAATTCGACGCAATTTGAAAGTAACAATGCTAATATTTAATTCTTGAATATAACTACATGAGCATGAACTGCCATATAATGGTGAACTCTGGAGGAGTACAATAACTACTGTCTAGATACAAACTACAATATGCATCCGCATACTACGAGGTCGAAATCTAGACTGATATTACAACTGCTAAAATAAAACACGTGCTCCACACTGTCGGTTGTAGACAGTTGTAGTATACGTCATTTTGTTAGAAATAACCAGAAAGTAATAATATGTTTCCTTAACTACTTATAATTTAAAAATGTGGGATATTGCAAGAACTCTCACATCGTCCGAGGATCAACTATTTAAAAAAAATATTGCCGAACTCAATCAGAATGGTATTTGCTTGATTACTGTTCATTGTATTGCCTCTAGCTTTATTGTTCTAGTCAATCTCGTCTGATAAATTACTGGTACGTTATATGCCAACATGTTCATTTACTAGACTTAAGTAAAACTTAGTTTTACGAATATCCACCAAGATGAAATCGATTTACTTCTCATTGATAAGGAGTAATTATTTGTTTGGCCCCGATACTGGATATATAGGAGCACTGGTCATGCATCTACACCCACCACAAGTGAATTAATACACATCAATGTATAGTGATAAACAAAACTTAAATATACTTAATGAGCCTATTGACACGGTGAAAATCAAACTATTAGTATGATGATGTTTATTATATAGTTTATTCTAAACTAATTGAAATACTGACAGCTATTTAAATGATTTATGTAAAGATGCAGCAAAATTAATAACAACCATAAATAACAAAACGAAAAATGAATACGTCAACATTTCAATATTTATATCCAAAACAAACAAAATTAATGAAGGAATCATGTTTTTCCCCTTAGATTAAAATTTTCGTTGTGTATTTAGAAGCACATCTCGTAATACCTCTATACTGGAAACCAAGCTGCAAGACGTTTTATCGCTCGGGATTAGGGTTGCTGTGTCTCTCAACTTCAGATTAGTACCATAAGTTTACGCAGTGAGACCGGCGTGTGCTCCTGCAAGTCTGGATATCCGAATAAAACAAGGCAGGCCTTTACTTCAGAGTGTTGTGTTTCACCGCTGTTTGTCCATAACTGGTCTGTTGTCGCGACGGTGGTTTTCGAGTCCAATAGGCACGTCGCCAGTCGGCTATGCCAAATATTACGTTGCCTGTCTCTCGTTTGCCCCAATGTAGTGTTTAGTCGAGCATTGGAGCATTTCCTATATGTTACCTCACTCGCCCAAACACCAGTAATTTACTAGGGTGTTGTGGTTTGTCTACTCATGTTCACCACTTCAGGGGCTGGCTTATGGTCAATTTCTACCTCGCCATACACCCCGTCCGTCAATTCCATTTTCGAGGCCAGTTCGCACGATGGACATGATGCTAGTCTGTAGCGAACAAATCTCCTTTGGCGCCACTCGTTGGCCAGTTGAGTTATCCGTGAGCCTTTACTCTTTCTTCCTATTATCAAACAGATCTAACTATGGTTATTGAATTTTATAAATAGTGCACGTTTTTTTTTTTGAGCAAATAAAACTTAATACACCCATAATACACCCATAATACACCCATAATACACCCATAATACACCCAAAATACACCCATCGCTAAAATTTTAAAATTCTTATTACATAATTTCTAAAATCCTCACTATTCCCAAAATGTGTGCCTGTTGAGAGTGATGAGATTTAATAAGAAACGAAGTAAAACTAAGATATTTAGGCTTTGTGACTAGTCAGTTTTGAAGAATAAGGATTGAAAATAAAGATTATCTATTATCTGAACTATTTTCTGTCATCAAAAGGCGACTTTGGGAGTAAAATACTTTTAAAAAAATACTTATAGCTCCTGAAAACATCTCTAATTCAGATATACAAACAAAAGAAAATAAATTGACATAAACTCTCTTAATTTTCTTTTTACTTTAATTTTACACATTTTTGCAAATAGAAAAATTTCATTCACAAGAAAATTTGAAAAAAAATACTATTTTATTTATCCAATATGCATATTTGCAAAATGTCATGTTTTATTGTGTTCCAATAGTACAGCCAGATACAGTGGAAAAAATAAAAACATCGACCCTGTAAGAATTCCCATGTGTTTAATAAAAATAAGAAAAATTTTATCACTATTTTTTTTTATATTCTGGTAAAGAAAACTTTTTCCACTGAAAGTGCCATTTGATTCTAATGTTGACCAAATGAAACTCATTTCTTGCCAGCTTTGTTTACATTCAAAATGCGGATTGGTTTTCTTTGTGTCTTTTTTAATACTTATTTGTTTATCTTCGTACAAATCGTATCGTTATACTTTCTAATTGCATCTTGTTGTTCATTGTTCTTATTTTTATTTAAACTTAATGTTTTTACTTTTATAATAACGGGAATTTTTAATATGACGTAATGTTCTTGTTAAAAATTCGGTAATACCCGGAAAATTACTAATCAGCTGAAAGTAAGTAATCGCTAAATTTATTTATAATTATTGTAATTTTCAGAATGAATTTTAGTACATTTAGTGATTTTTAATCATTATTTTGATTCACAGTTAATCAAGAATATTTATTAATTTAAAATAAATATTTCCAAGAAATCTTCTCTTTTAAAAAAAAAATCATAAAAATAGACTGCCTAATAAAATAACGCAGTGACTATGGTTACGTCGGACGCCATTTTTTTATAATAGGAATAGAGCCGTAATCCGTTTCTTTCCGGGTTACGGCCATAGATATTAGAGTTAGGAATAGGGTTAGGATTAATGTTAGGAATAGGGTTAGGGATAGAGCTAGGGTTAGGGATAGTGTTAGGTATAGAGTTAGGGTTAGGGTGTGGAGCAATATATATGGCCGTAACCCGAAAAAAAAATACGGATTACGTCGAGCGTAACCGTAGCCACTGCGATAAAATAAACCCTTTTATTACTGAAATTATATTTAAGGAAATAATTGTGTTTCCATTTACAATTACTAATACTATCTTTAATCATTCCATGCATTACGAAAAAATATTGTCTACTATAGTTTGGTCGCCGGATAGTGGGAAACCGAATAGTCAACGTTGTACAAGCTAAACGCACTTAAGAGTCGCATACTGCAATGTGATATTTTAGGGTTGGAGATGGGTTTTAGCTTTTGTTAAAACATGTTGTATAAGGGAGGAGACTCGTTTATTTTGTTGTATTAGTCAAATGAGATTTCATTGTTGTTTTTTTTTTTCTTTTTAAAACTTCGTGACTTGAAGTAAATAGAGCGATATAAATAAACTGACCTATTCGTGATAACCATAAAGTTGAACTATGATATATCTCTAAGCAAAGTTTTTTTTCACTTACAGCTAGTGACTTTTGTCAGTTGAAAAGATGATATTATACTGACACTTCCTAACTGCACCGGAGTAGACTATGCTATTGTCTGATATATAATAATATCAAGTGTTATCTTTCCGACTTTATTTGTTATTGTCCCTATTTGAACAATCAGTCTACCCATAATTATCTGTTCATAGTCACTATGAAATAAATTGCAGTTCTACTCAGGAAACCATTAATGTACAACAAGAAACCCTTTCTAAAGTAGTAGATCGATCAAATGGTTTGATTTTTTATCGTCAGTCAGAATATGTGTCTAATTTTATTTTAAAGTTATGGGCTAATTTTCAACTAGAGATATTATATCATTAGCATTACATAATATCTAATTCACAATCTGATAGATTAGCTGTCGATCACCAATGGCCTGCTGAGGATATTTTGAGATTTTGCAGAAAGATATGGAGATCGTTAAAATTTGTTTATAAACTAAATGTTTTATATATATTGTTACAACTCTTAAAAATTCTGTTTTTTAAAATCAAAACAACACACAGGACGGCGTGGGTTCCAAGAGTATTTACTAATATCTATAAAAACAACAACAACGGCAACATGGCCACTCTCTCTTGCCGGCTTCTTACGTCACTGTCTCTACTGCGTCATCGCGTTCACTTTGTAGACTGTACGGTGCGCACCGAGAGGGTCATAACACTGCCCCCTCTTAAATCTGTCCGTCCCGGACAGGTCAGTTCTCACAACAGTATCTGTACAGTCTGTCCACATGAACCAGAGCTCTGTTCTCAGCGTGACCGTTGATGCTAGCTAGAGCATGTCTTTTGTCAGGCTGTGGAGGTTGATTATCCCCGTGGTGGGGCGGGGAGGGTCGTGTTCGTCCCCATAGCAATCTGGCTGTTCACCAGGGAGGTTTTCTCGCAGGTGCAGGCGTTCGGGATACTGACCTCCATTGATGAGGCCCAACAAAATCAAGCTCTTGTTGTTGCACAAAAACATGACGATGACGAAACACACGTTGTAGCAGTAACGAAATGTTTTGCGTTTGACAGAGCTAGGATGAATGTATACTGAACTGACCAGATTAAAGTCAATGGCCAGGTTCATCTCTGTCCTGCTTCGTTCTCCTCTGCTCCGATGCACACTGCTGGTCTCCTCGCTCCTCTCTACCTTTCGTCTCTGCTCCCCAGGTGGTTCATATCGGTTCACCAGTGTCTCAGGTGGCTCATCACATGTCACCAACGTATCAGGTGTTTCTTCACAATTCACCAACGTCTCAGATGGCTCATCACCGGTCACCAACGTCTCAGGTGGCTCATCGCAGGTCACCAACGTCTCAGGTGGCTCATCGCCGGTCACCAACGTCTCAGGTGGCTCATCACAGGTCACCAACGTCCCAGGTGGCTCATCACCGGTCACCAACGTCTCAGGTGGCTCATCACAATTCACCAACGTCTCAGGGGGCTCATCACAGGTCACCAACGTCTCAGGTGGCTCATCACAGGTCACCAAATCTTTCTTGTTATCGAAGCGCGGCAGATTGTGCACGAAATTAAGACCTGTAGGGATCTTGCCGTTGCAGTGCCAAACGTTGGCACTAGCATCAGCTCCACTGTTGTGGATTTCCATGCATTCGTGGCTTTTGTTTAGTTGTGGTTTATTGTTCTTGACGTTGTTTTTATCAGACTCTGTTAAGTTGTCTGGATATTCAAGGTAACCAGGGCAGCGGTTGCAACAAGCTTTCAGACATTCTGCAGACCTATCATTCTCACAGGGGCTCAGATCGCTGGGCGGCTCTTCTTGGATTAGTTCCTTCTCGTGCGCTACGTTTTGGATGACCACATCATCAGGTATCACGTCGTGGGTGACCACATCCTTAGGTGTCACTTCATGGATGACCACATCCTCAGGTACCACTTCCTGGATGACCACATCCTGAGGTACCACTTCATGGATGACCACATCCTCAGGAACCACTTCCTGGATGACCACATCCTCAGGTACCACTTCATGGATGACCACATCCTCAGGTACCACTTCCTGGATGAGCACATCCTCAGGTACCACTTCATGGATGACCACATCCTCAGATAAAACTGGCCGCATGTCTAAGTCTGCTTCAATGATTAACTTTGTCTGTCTCTGAGTCATGTTTTCTTTTGTTGTCGTTTCATTTACTACTTTCACTTTTGGTAATTCAATCTTTGCTTTCTCGATGTCACCTTTTATTGCACTTCTTAATGTTTAATGAAATTCTTTCATTTCATTCCGGCCTTCTTTCATTTCTTTTCTTAACTTTGCGATTTCAGACTCAAAACGGTGGCTCTCCGGGTCAATTCCCTCATCAATAAGAGCTTCATGAAGTCTATTAAACAGTTGTTGTTTGTTGCCGTCAGTTGGAAGGTCCCTTTCTTCTAATTCTTCCTTCAACTCTCTAAATAAAAGTTCGTTTAATTTCTTACCGAACATTGTAAGACTGTTCCGCCTCTGACACCAATGTTACAACTCTTAAAAATTCTGTTTATAAAATCAAAACAACACACAGGCCGGCGTGGGTTCCAAGAGTTTACTAATATCTATAAAAACAACAACAACGGCAACATGGCCACTCTCTCTTGCCGGCTTCTTACGTCACTGTCTCTACTGCGTCATCGCGTTCACTTTGTAGACTGTACGGTGTGCACCGAGGGGGTCGTAACAATATATATATATATATATATATATATATATATATATATATATATATATATGTTAAAAGACTCCAGATAACATAGTTCACGTGTATACCTTTCACTTTATAAACCCTACCACTCCTAGAGATGGAGATATCTTTGAATCACATTGAACATAACTTTGAATCTCGTTTTTGTTATGATAAAACACCTTTTGAAAAAGTGGAATATCGATACCATTTTTCATTTACTTATCAAAAACATATTTGATTCTGAAAATTATGTTCTGAGACAGATAAAAGGTTTTCAAAAACATTTTTTAATATAAATATGGTACAGCTCTAAGCTAAACAAACAAACCTTTCATCACATTGAACAAGTAGAAAATAAATGTATTATGAACTTAATGACCCAGACAAGTAGTAAACAAATGTATCGTGGACTTAAACGATTCTCATTGTGTGTAATTAAATGTCTTTAAAATGGCTTCCTTATATGTACTGTACACTTTTTAAATGAAATAAATTGTTGATTTTTTAAAAGAATTATTGAAAGATAATTTAAGGCTATGGCGTGCAAAATTAGTAAGTTGATTAATCAAATTCAACATTCCCACAAAATAATGTACCTAACGCAAAGAGAATCCAATACGCCACTACACAAAGTGACATAAGTTTGTAAAAATATTAATTGACTAGATTCTTAAGACAGAATAGACTAATAATTAAAAAAGAATAAAAAATTAATGAAGACACTTAAGCATTTAAAAATAAAGTCTTATTAGAATTTAAAATAAACAAATAGTGACGACACATTTTATACCCCTAATTGAATTGTAAATTTTAAAATATTGCTTATTTTTCTTTAAGAAAAATTGCTGACCATGTTACATAGTATTGATGTTATCATATTAAGTAATATAAATTTCTTGCACTTTTTACACTCTTTATAATTTATTTATACAAATGATTGGTTTAGTATTGTTTGGGCTTGATAAAACGTATCTTTTACTAATTCACACATTTTTGAAAAAATAAAATTACGCTGAATTGTGAAAACATTTGTCAGATTTTCTTAAATAAATTGTTTTACTAAAGTAAATGGTTTTTTTTTTAATTTATACAACTGCCGTGAAGACTTCTAGATGTCGCAAAAAGTAAAGATATTTAGAAAATTAAACACTTAATAATTTTAACCCAAATAGCCTAACATTTTTTTATCATAGGGTAAGCTATTTAATAGGATATCAATTATATTGACGAGTTTTCATATTTTGGTCCAATTTAATTCTTCATTCAGAATAAATTTAAAAAAAGTTAGAATTTAATGTGTTCCTCATCATTCTGAATTTTCCTAAATCCAGCGAATTTTGAAATATTTTTGAGATTTTTGAGGCATTAAAAAAATATTTTCGAATTTTTTTTATAATAGGATGTACATTTAATAACATTTTACTCTAAATAGATGAGACCAACACGACAAGCAAAGATTATACAGTTACATCTTGAAGACTTACATCACCTGAGAAAACATATGGAAATACTTCTCAGTGACATAAACAATGTAAACCATTATCATTCAGTTATAATAAATTGCATGCACATTTTTAAAATGGAAAGATTTGATAACAAAAAAATTATATGATTGAGTGTCGTATATGTGGTCTATTTTTAGTTTGTCTTACAATCATTTATGTATATTATATAATTTATCATTATAGATAATTAATATTATGTTAGTTTTTGTTTAGTGTGATGTAATTTGTGTTAAGTGGAGGTAGATTAATGTAATATTTCTAAAAAAGAATGCGCTTAAACATCATAATTTAATTCATGAATAGTAATAAAATGCTAATTTAGCTAAATAATGTCTTGTTAAAAGTGTGAATGACTTTATCTTCTACATAAATATTATTTTGTTTTGTAATGAGATACATATTTGCTACTAAAAGTACACATATTATTTTTCAGTCTTTATTTTCGATAACCTGCAAATTAAACTATTCCTTAATTTTTCTCATTCTTTAAAAAAAATCATTAGGTGATACAACAAGGTGAATGTTGGCTTCTTGGAAATGACGATATCGGAACGTTTTTACAGATAAATCAGTTTCTAGATTCAGAAATATCAAAAATTACTTAAAACTGTTCCAGCATTGCACGTAATGAGACACTTATGTTTTACTTTTATCTATGTTGATTTAATAACATAATTCTCCGTGGTCTAAGAAGATTGTCTGTATGTAAGCTAATCGAAAAAGAACATAATTATTTTAAACACTAGTTTATTCAAAGCCTTTCAAAGACGCTTAAAAAACACAAATGCACCAAAAAGTTTATTCTACTCTTTTTCAAATGAATTACAGTGATTTAGATAATACCAAGGCAGGATGTCGGTTTTTTTGACAAGTGCCGGTTTCTGTAATGAAATTGCCATACCAATTAAACAATTATATATTTTTTACACGTAAAAAATCAATTATGATCTATTGTTAGTTAAATTTTATTTATCAGGTATTTATTTAATACATATTGTAAGATCAGTTCATTACCAGGGATATTAATATAAATCATTATTTTAAAACTTCTGCTGAATAGACAGAAGCAGATCTAACGGCAGGCATACACGGCAAGTGCCCGGGGTCCCACTTTCTGTGGTAGGCCCTTAAAGCTCAAATCAATTTATTCATTGATGTCTTTCTTCTATTTTAGTGGTGCATATTTTCTCTGTAAGTTCGCTTCTAACAGTTTTAAACAACAGATGCCCTTCTGATCCCCAACTGTTAAGCCAAGATAAACATTCAATCAACTGCGAAACAAAGCTCAGCAGGCGCACATCTTAGCTGTCTGCAGAACTCTAGTCTGTGTATCGACTGCGGTAGAATTGGACCTAAAGTTATCCAATATAAACACTTTGGGATTCTGTTAGGGCTTCCAGCCAATTTAGACCTTGTGCTGGCCAAAACTGACTATAAAACTTGCCGTTTATGTATTTCTTGCATCGCCTAGCTTTCTAGGGTCGTCGTAAAGTATTTCTCCGTTTGTAAACATGCTTTAAAGCTCAAATAGAACATGGACTTTATGATCATTGATCACGTATTGATCAGTACTATTTCAATCATCGAGAATTTGTCAAGGTCCAAGCACACTAGATAGCCCTGGTAATTAAGAATGCTCTGGGTATATGTAGATCTAGATATATGTAGATTTTGGAATATGTAGATCTAGATATATGTAGATTTCGGTATATGTAGATTTCGGTATATGTAGATCTAGATATATGTAGATTTCGGTATATGTAGATCTAGATATATGTAGATTTCGGTATATGTAGATCTAGATATATGTAGATCTAGGTATATGTAAATCTAGGTAAATGTAGATATAGGTATATATAGATCTAGGTATAGGTAGATCTAGGTATATGTAAATCTAGGTAAATGTAGATTAGGTATATGACTAAAAAATGTTCATTATTTTGTATTCCCCATACTGCCACAAGTGGATATGTATCATATTTAAACAAAAAGTATCAATAACAACCCTCAATTGTTAAAAAAGTTCACCGTCCACACGCCCAGTATATCGTATGTCATACTCTCGATTAGTATTTTAACTGTAATTTTGTTTTTTGTTGTTCCACGCACCGTCAGCATTTTAGTTGGCAACTATTATATGTATAATTAGTATTTGTGTCATTTATGGATTGTCTCAAAGAATTTCTGTCAAAAATGCTCCAGCTTCCGAGACGAGCAAGAGAATTTGGACTTCAAATCTAGTGTATTTCCGATAAGGTATGAAATCACCAAAGACTGTTGACAGTCTTGATCAAATGCGATAAATTCAAACGGAACTACACATCGTGAACAAATATAAAACAATTGCTTCTGATGTAAAAAGCAGAAAAGACATGATCGTACAATGCTGTTAAAAAGTTTGAAAAGATATATTTGAAGTCCTGGACACTATGATTCACAGCGATTTTTAATGTAAGAGATGAGAAAGGAGAGTGGTTGTGCCGAGAAGACAAAGAGATCTATGCACTTCAGATTTCAACAATAGGAAAAGTAAGCTATTGAAAATGATTCACTAAAGATTCACCCCAGACAAATGAAAGTGTTGAATCAAGTGTCTTACCAAATTCGGATTCGGAAGATTCTGTGAGTAAAGAAGATTTTGTGAGCGAAGAACAGTTTTCCCAGTAGTAGTAAAAATAATAAGAAACCATTAAAGTCTCAAGACAAGGAAACTTCTTATTCAGTGGATTTAGTGACTGCAGCAAAATTGAGTACAAGGCAGGTCCAAAAAGTTGGGAACTGTTGTTTGCATATCTACTCCAAATCAAAGCGGCATTTACAAAGGTCTAATGAAAGAAGGAGAAAAATTACAACGTAATTCCAAGGAAAACTTAAAAAAAGAACACTGATGCTTACAATTTGATGGAAAGACCATACACAAAAAAGCATATGAGGTTGTTGTTATAGAAATTGAAAAAAGGGAGGTCAGACTCGCTGTTCTTCAGCTGGCAAATGCTAAAGGGGAGACAACATTCAATGAAAAAAAAACTGTCTTCTTCTTTCTTTTCTTTGGCTCTACATCTCATTTAGGGAACTAGCCTGCAATACTATTATTTTCCACTTCTTCTGAATGAAAACTGTGCTCAATAAATAAAAATGATTGTCTCTGACACAACTGCAACAAATACTTGAAGAAGATTTGGAGCAGTCACACTGTTGCAGAAGCACTTTCATGTTGTTGGATTAGAAAAAGCTGTATACATTGAATGATATCACCACGTTCTAGATACAATATTGAAACATGTCATGAATGATCATTTTAGTACATCAACAACTTCACCAAACATCCACTACTCGTCTGTTTGAACAATAGCAGAAAAGTATGAACAACTCAAAACATCATTTGATAATGCTGGAGCACCACTAAAGAAATCAGAACAAGAGTGCTGGCGAGATGACATGGCTTTAACATAATGCTACAGGATTTTTAAAACTACAAATATCAATAATGAGAGATGGAACTCAAGGGCAATTTATTGTTTGTCATCATTCGTTCTGATGTATCTGCAAACAGCTATGGCAGCATATGATTTCATCAGTGGTACGTTCACTGCCCAGTGTTTCAATACTACTGACTTTGATCATTTATCATAAGCTTGTAAGCAGCATACAAAGACTTGAAGTCATTAAATACATTATGGTCCACAGATCCAACTTCTATACCAACGAAGCGTTCTAATATCTGTGCAGAGCGTGCACTTAAAGTGATGCAAAATTTACTTCCACTTGCAAGTCCTTTGAAAACTTGAACATAAATTTCTTCTACTAATACACAATAGAAATGTACATTGTGACAATTATCAATATTATTCTTGTGTCACTTTTATTTGTTATGGTGAATCCTTTATTGAAATATTTGAAAACGTGTATGTTATAAAATACTCTTGTCGATTGAAGGGTGAAGTTTTTTTATGCAAAACAAAAATTATCCATATTTTCTTTATTTGTGATACAAAGCTCCACCAAATATGATATGGGGATATAGGGTTATGTTTTAGTCATACCCCTAATGCAGATATAGGTATATATAGATCGGGATATATGTAGATATAGGTATATATAGATTGTTGAAAAGTATAAAATAAATAGAAATAAGTAAGATGAATTCGTATGAAAGGAATTAATTGTAAAATCATCTAATGTTTTAAAATAAGAAAGATACTGCTGTCCTGAATTGATTGACACTTTAATAGCATTAATAATAAAAGTTTCATGGGTATTAACCAATATTTATCGTTCATCGTTTTCTATCACATTTTAGTTGAAAATGAAGAACTTCCCCACTCAAATCAATCTACAGAGGAAGAAAAGCAGGAAACAAATCCAATGCTAAAAGTGGATTTTGTCCTAAAAAACCCAGGTTATTTTTTTTATCAAAATATATAGCATCATTCCATTTTATTATTGCTTTAAAAAATATCTCATGTTCAAAGCACATACAAAGCCAAGGAAAAAGTTAAAAAAAATAATATAAGTAATACGTTTTCAATATGTCTTTTATGTATGTATTTTAAATTCTTGGATGAAATATAATATTAATATCATAAAAAATATTACCTCATGAATTATGAATTTTTAACAGTTATTGCTCTTATATTAGTGATAGATTATTAATATTTTTTCTTAAATTAAACGTACGATATGTTACTTATATTCTTATCATAGTCAATAAATGTGGTATTCTTGTTTCAGTCAAGATAAATTAACAAGAAATTATTACATTTACAGTTGCTCTTTTTGTTTGTTGTTTTTTGTTGTTCGTTTTTTTTTTGTTTGTTTTTTATTAACTTGTGAAGAGAAATATTATTTTTCATCTCATTTACTACCATGCAACAATTAATAAACTTAGCCTCCCTTAATCCGTTGCCGTGGCTAAGTCCAATGTAATGTAATAGTAACTATTGAGAAAGCCCTTGTTTCTAATTCAGTATATTAAAAAAAAAACGGACACATTTTAGCAAAATAGTTATCAATAGTTTAAAGCTATAAACAAAGAAAAATGAGTGCTGTTGGGAAAACACAAGTTTGTAGGTTTGTTATGTCTATTAATACAGTACTTTTGGATGTATACTTTCGGAGTTATGATTAATAGCATGAATCCTGTTTTACGACTAGATGTACCTTACAAAACCTTTGCATAGAGTTACACCCCTTAGGCTTGATTGGTAGGCTAGGTTATTTTTTGGTTTCGGTAGATCCGATTTTTTTAAGCATAAATCCTGTAGCCATTTATATTTATATTGCTAAGTAGATCTAAACGAAAAGCATATTCTGGCAAGACTTTTTAGATGTCATTTTGTTCAGTATTGTTTATTTATTTGTTTGTAGTTAACTACTAATTTATTTTATTTTGTGTTTTGTGTTTTATTATTTTTTTACATACTTACTTATATAAAATTATTACTTTTTAATAATAATAGAAAATTGCATTTCTTATCAGTTACATTCATTCCTAATTGGATTAATTTGCTTTAAAGTATATTGACCCATCTAGTATGAATTATTTTTTATTGTGCATCTATTTATAGTTTTATTTCATTTTTGTTTCGTTTCGCCAGGCAATAGCTTCACAATATTATCAGAAAATATACTTAAACCTTTTACGTTTCATATATAAAATGTGGGATTAACCTTAGGAAAATATTGGATATACATAAATTAGGGTTAACCTTAGGCGAATATTGGAAATACTTATTGTGGGGTTAACCTTAGGAAAATATTGGATATACATAAAGAAGGGTTAACCTTAGGAAATTATTGGATATACATATTTTCGGGTTAACCTTAGAAAAATATTGGATGCACTTAAAGTAGGGCTAACCTTAGGAAAATATGGATATACATATGTTCGGTTTAACCTAAGGAAAATATGGATATACATATTGTGGGGTTAACTTTAGGAAAAAATTTTAAATAATCATTTGTACTTCTGTTGAGCCCCTAAAAAAGAACAACTTTAAAAAAAAAAAACAACATTACATTTTTGTAGGCAATAGCGATGATCAAAGTATGGCAATGAAAAATGTAGACGAAAAAATGACTAAACCAACTAATGTTGAATTATTCAGCGGTGACCATTATTTGATTTTACTGAAAAAGTTCGAACAACTGAGCGACTTCTCAGAATCATTGTCTAAGAAATTGAAGACATTGCAACAAAAAGAGAAAGTTCAAGACAAATATATGGAAACGATTGATGCGTATCAGAAAGATGTTGAGTCAAAAAACAAGTCAAGATTTGATGAGATAATGACAGAACTTCACACAGCAAGTACTTTTATCCAGTCTCAAATTGAAATATTGTCTGACACAATGAAAAACAATAAAGAAAGGAGTTATTCAGAATTTCAAAATACGTTAGAAAATATCCAGACTGAATTTAAAGATCACACAGAAAGTATTTTAAAGAAACATCAGGAAAATGAGAAAACATTAGCTGAATCAGAAGATGAAATACATAAATTATCTATCAAAGTAGATGAGATGGAAAACAGCGTGAAAAGTTTTAACTCTGCGGTAGATACTTTCAAGATTGAACGGAGTTTGTGTGCATCAACATTTTCTCTTCAACAACATGAGATTAACGATCACACTATAACAATACGTATTTTACAAGATGGTATTGCAGAGCTTTGCAAAAAGGTAAGCATACATTTTTTAATAAGATATATTCAACAAACGAAAATCCCTAATATGTATTTTTGTTCTTTTTTTAATTAAAAAAGTATATATATATATATATATATATATATATATATATATATATATATATAATTATCTTCTTCGCCCAATCATGCGGGACACCAGCAGCCGGAAAGACGCAATTCTATTCTATATAGAGAGATGGATTTGTCGCGTTTTTGGAATTTACGAATATACGTCAAAGCAAGAAAGACGCATTCATTATTCAACAACGTTCGACACCTCGCGTTGTTTTCTGATTTCTTTTATAAAACCATATTATTTTAATTCCTAATATGACGTTTTGTCCTTTTATTTAATGAAATATATTAAGCAATAGGAGCACAATGGTGGTTGTACAATACTATTTCATGTTTAGGCAGCTCCACTAATTTTAAAAACAGTATTATTTAGTCGTAATAATGTTTTATGTGCTCTAACTATGAAACTATTTCATTTATCTCCCGTCTCGTCCAATTCTGTATCAGTTTAACAGCAAAAATGAGGGAATGCAGTACATAAAATAACATTAGAATGTCAACTGCTTATTGTAAAAAAAAAAAATAAAAAATAAAACACCTTTAATAATACAATTACGGAAGGAGTAAAGACAATTTATTATTGATTCTAAACATACAACATCAATGTTTAAATACACTGATATTACATTGTTATTTTCTTTTTCGTTGAAAAACAAATAATCCTAAGAATTTCGATACCTTAATTATCAGTAATTTTTTTTTTAAAGTTATGAGATTATAAAATTATACGTTTGTTAAGCAATCTTATAAATTCTCAACATTAAAACATAAAATCCCCCTATAGTATACTAATACTTAATATATTTAACTTAAAGATTTTTATACAAAACTAGATATGAAGACCGGCGTTGCCCGGGAAATCTAGGTGTAATGTGAAACGCTTTCCCAATCAATTTAACTATTGAACTTTAAAATACGATTAATTAGGTTAATTTAGGTGCTGATTTATGCCACCTTCCTAATGTGCCGAAATGACCTACATTACGTTTGACGATGTTAAAATGCTCTGTTGTAATAAAAACTACAATAATTTTAATGATATTATATGTTAATTATTAAATTTTAATATTGGGGACTTTTTAATGTCATAATTAAAAGGACAGAAACTATTGAAAACTGTAGATTTTTGAAAAAGAGATATCGAATCGGGGACACGGGCAAGACGCCATTTTGAATTCTTGTTTTCCACTTTCGATTTAACGCACACTTGAAATGAATAATATATATATATATACATATATATATATATATATATATATAGAGAGAGAGAGAGAGAGAGGGAGAGAGAGAGAGAGAGAGAGAGAGAGAGAGAGACTTAAGCTTTAGAAGTATTTAATCGCTAGTTTAAAGCTTTAATACTTGTTAAGTTTATTATTTGAAATGTAAAAAAAAATGCTGTTCTTTAATTTCATCTTGCTGCATTTGCAAAAAAAAAAAAAAAAAAAAACTAAAATGAATCAGATTCTGATTGTAGCCTATATATAGTTTCCAGAGCACTTAAATATATAATTAATATTACAATTTTGAATTTGGATGAGTCCGCTAAAGGGAATTAATTTTTTTTTTACTTTTTAATAGGTATTCGACAAACAAAATAATTCAAGTGCAGGAGCCATACAAGTCGGTAAGTGTAATCTCTAAATACTAGGAAAATATCAATGTTTGAATGTATTAATTAAATGAAGATAATAATCACTTAATTGTATGTCAACCAGACACATAATGTTTGCTTTAAATTAATTTTAACATATATTTTGCTAACTTGCTGTACCCTGCAAAGCATTAGCATAGAAATAGACTATTGTTCAGCTGTGATTTATATTTTCAACATTTTTTTTAAAGTTTTGAACGAAATTAAAAACCTTATTAGTTATTGTTTCTCTTCCATACAATATCCTAAAGGAGAAATAATTTCAAATACGAAAAAAATACAAATTTATCAAAGAGATCTAATTAGTTGTTACTTTTCATTAAAAAAAACCAAAAGGATAAACTATAACAAGAAAATAATGAACCTGGATAGTCAGCATGGAAAAAGTTATTTTTTTTTATATTAGATCGAATTGTAAAAAGAACTTTATTTTCAAAATTAATTACGACGAACGCGCTCGCTATTCTCATCGTCGGATTATAACTATCGTTTTTGTTTGATGATTTTAAAATGCTGTCTGTTGTAATAAAAACAACAATAATTTGAATGATATTTTGTTGTTATTAATTTTTAATACTTGGGACTTTTAAGTTTCATAATAAAAACCACAGAAACTATTTCAAATGGTAGACTTTTTTCAAAAGAAATATCGAATCGAGACAGGATGGAGCCATTTTTAATATTTTAAACTGGAATACGGTTGTATTAGTTATTTACTTTCGATTAAATGCAGAACTCAAAACGCTATACTTTATATAGATTGTTACATTTTTTTAATACCTTTTTTATTTTGCTTGGTAGCGTGAATTTATTAAGTTTTTAGTTTTAGTTGAATTTTACTTCCTCTTTAAATTAAATGATGGTAGAGATCAAATTCAAATTTTAAAAAAAATCCTGTGGAAAAGATGTTGGTTGAGAACAAAATTCCCAAGTTTAAAATACACCAAATTTACATTGATTTTTTTTTATTTTTATGTTGGTTTATTTTTTGTTAAGCAGTCAACCATGAGCACACAAAAACTATCATCTTACTGGAGGCATACAAGATTTCGATCCCCTCAAAGTATTCAGCCATCCCGAAAGATTGAAGTAGTAATACTTGATAAAAAATAAACTCTTGAATTCGTGCACACTGTAACTTTATCTTCTCTTTTAGCATACTACCGTCCCTAAGGATTGAAGTAGATATACTTTAATAACATATATTTCTATTATTTATCGTCTTCTAATTGTCGTAGCTAGCTTTTCAGTACAAGTATACTGCCCTCCCGAAAGATTATATCAGATACACTTGAACGTCTGTTGGGTTAATGTGACTAACTTGTATCAACTTGACATAAAGAATGTTCGTTGTCAGGCTTTGGCTTAAGAGACAGTAGAGCCCCCTTGGCACCTTCGACAAAGGCTAATTTCATTATTTATCTAACTTCCCTAATGGATCACTGGAAATGTTATAGAATCTCACTTGTACTTGTCGGGGTGTCTCTTTAGTTTAACTGTTATTGTGAATAGTGAAATGCGGGGGCGTTGTGGTAGCGATGACCTTCCACTCTAATATTGTCATTCACACAATAAATCAACTCAACTCCAAAGTGCTGATTCAATACGTTTATAGACTAACACATTAAAGATATAAATATATTACTGGAGAACATAATAGTTCCGATAAAGTCGGATTACAAACAACACTTTACTTCTAAAATAGTACATCGAATACTAACTGACCTTCATTGTAGTATAAAACATTGCTAACTGGAAAAAAATACGTCTTTACTATTCAGGAACAAATTTCTGACGTTTTCCTTTCGGAAACATAAAAAACCCGGATCTCCAGTTAGTTAAAAACTGTGATCCAAACACATGTACAAAACAATAAGTTAATACCTTGGCACCTTAGACAAAGACTAATTTCATTCTTTATCTAACTTCCCTAACTGGATCACGGGAAATTTTATAGAATCTCACTTGTACTGTTAACCTTTCTCTACCAAACAATGATCTAACCCTGAACTTTTAACTAACAAAATGTATAAATGTGGCCCTGGCCTTATGAACTTTTAAACTTGACTAATTAACTGAAATCTACCAACTTATCAGTGGTTCTAAAGTTGTAGGGATATACCTAAAGCTATCGTTATAGATGACTTTGTAACGGAAAGATCCAAATATGTATTTGAAGTACTTGGAATAAATTGAATATTCATGGAAGAAAATCACACAGACACTTGGAGTACAGCAACCAAATATCAGGAAGAACATAAAATTGTACTATGAAAGTTGTAAATGATACAGCCGAGAGAGGGGCGAAATTTTCATTTCAGATTATGCAAATGTTTTAATGAAAGATGAAACTCTATTGTAAATATATTTTGCAAACCGTGGACGAACATAGACATAATATTCCAGATATGCGGAAAGCTACAAATCTGAAGGAATTGATGAAAACAGACGAACAATCAACAAGGGAAAATTCTGAAATCAAACATTGAATAAAATCATATAAATAACACATAATTTGAATAACATAATTAAAACTTTGTATTAGAATAAAATTAAAATGCTTTATTTTTGTTTTTTTTGTTGACCCTTAAATCTGATTATTTCAAGTTCATTGAGCAACCCCTAAATTAAAAAAAATCTAATTTAATAATAGTGGTCTGCGTTCTGCGTTAAATCGAAAGCGGATAATCAGAATTCAAAATGGCGTCTGGCCCTTGTCTCGATTCGATAAATCTTGTGTTTTTTTTTTTTAATCTACAATTTTAAATAGTTTCTGCGGTTTTTAAACATGTAACCAAAAGCCAAAATGTGAAATAATTCAATTTAATTTTTTTTTTTTTTTTTTTTTTTTTGTATTTCTACAACATATTTCAACTTAAAATTGTAATAAAATAATGAAAATCGGATATGTTCGAACCCTAAAATAACTGATCAAACCTAAGGGAATAAATCTCTTTGCAAAGGTTTTGCAGGCTACAGCTAGTTTATTAATAATATTTTACAGAGTTTTTTTTTTAATTAAAAGGAATGCAATAACAAGTTGAGAGTCCAATTTCGAGTACTTTTAATTTTTATCACCTTAAAATATATATGATAAGGTATTAATGAAACAATGGATCAAAAGTCACTAAATTACACATTTATATTTATTATTGTTTATTTTTTAAGACATCATCATGTGCACTCAAAATTATAGGGTGACCTAGTCATTACTTTATTTCTCTTTCTGACCATAAAACTTACAATTAATAAATTAATATGTACGAAAGCCCATCAGCTAAAAGTTTAGATTTTTTTTTATTTCACTAGTTAATCCATCAAAATTCTATAATAAACAGCAATATATTGAATATAACAACATTTTAAGATAATCTAAAAGAATAAAGCGTATTCAAATGAAACTGCACAACTTTTGAAAAGCCATTAAAAAGCCAACATCAACAATAATAACAACATTGTAGTTATCTATTCATTCACATGATGTTCTGTATTTTAGGACTTAGAAATCTATATCGGTATGAGATAGGAATGCCGTGTTTTTCTAACCGTTAACTTCACTGAAAACGTTAGTTTTTTTTTTATTTGGGGACAATTTTGTAATCAATTTTTGAGGCACTTTTAAGTGATAGATTTTTTATTAATTCTGCATACATGTTCTTGCTCTATGACGATGCATGATTCAATAATTAATTTTGCAATTAATACATTTTTATTTTGTTTATTTTTACAAATATGAGTCCAAAATATTATCATTATACTAATTAACGGTTATATTTGTATTTAACTATAATGATTCTCTAATAAAAGGGTTTCTTCCCTTGCATAAATAACACTATATGTTTCAGTACGTGATCACCGCTTGCTGGTAGGTCAAAACTAAGGAGGTTAGATTACTGGAGGCGGCATGACGTCACTATGCTGAAGCCAGTGGGCGGAGCCTATCACCATATTGTTCGACGCAAAACATTTGTAGCTGTGTAGTGTGTATGTTATATTATTGTACTATTTTGAACGCTATAAAACACTGTAATATAATTTTTTTAAAGTAATAAATGCCCTCTTGTTTGGCGTACGGTTGTACACAACGACGACAAGAAAACGGGATATTGCTTTATCAGTTAGTCACTATAATAATAATGCTAATTAGTTAATTTGTTTGTGCTTAATAATGTTGCTGTAAAGCAGTGCTGTTGTGATATGCAATAAAAAGAAAGCCTAACGTTTATTATTGTTGCCGTCAATGGTTCATTTAACTTGCCTGTTGGCTATGCTTTAATCGAAGGGTTAGGTGGCATTAAGTGAGCAAGTCTTGTGCGATAATGCATTACAGGACTTCATGATATTGGTGTTACAGTGACTTCTTTGACTTTTTACGGTTTGGCATCCAATTTAGCCATGGTAAAAAATCTTGGGTGTAATCTTGATGCTACCGGTAATCAATTCAAAAGGTATTTTAAGCATCCAATTACTGATCTAAATAATGCTGTAGTTTTAGATCCATACCACATGATAAAGCTTGTACGTAATACTTTAGGAGACAGAAAATCGCTCGTTGATGGTGATGGTAATTTTATCCAATGGGATTACATTGCGAAATGGCATAAAATTCATGAAAATGAAAGGTTGCATTTTGGTAATAAATTGCGGTCATCACACATCATGTGGCAGTCATCACACATCATGTGGCAGTCATCACACATCATATTGCAGAAAATCAAAATGAGTGTGAGATTAGCATCACAGCAGCTCAGTGAGTCCGTTGCGTCTTCACTTGAGTTTTGTTTAAACGAAAAAGTGCCAGGATTTGAAGGTTGTGAGCCAACTATCCGTATTTTCAATTCCTTTTTCGACATATTGACCTCTCGAAACCAGGAAGGTAAAGGTTTTCATAGTCCTTTGAGCATCTCAAACATTGATACGGTGCAATGCGAAGACATACATAGCTGGTTTACGTGAATCGCCAAATGGCAGGCTCATGTTTGCTTCTTGTCGTAAAACAGGCTTTATTGGCTTTTTAAATGTGCATTCAGGCCCACCGACAGAAATTTCAGGCCCCTGGGCAGGGTTGTCACTCCCCCCCCCCCCTTGCTGATAATAATATTTTCAAAATTTGATTGGCCAGCTTTGTCCGGGTCCCGAAAACTCGCCGGGCCCCTAGGCATTTGCCCCCCCCCCCATGCCCCTCTCTCAGCGGGTCTTTGTGCATCGATAGTTTGTTGCTATCGTTTGATTCACTGATTGCTTCGAAACGCTTCGAAAGGCAATATTGACAGGATTGTTTTTAGTCTAGTTTACGCTGCTTAGTGCTAGCCATTTTTCATTGTTTGATCAAATGCTTTGCAACAAAGATCAAACTATAAATACAAAATATTATGTATTATGTAAAAATACAATTTTAACTCTGGCTTAATTTCGATATAGCGTATAATTTAAGCTTTATAGGCCTCTATCAGCTGATCGTATAAATAGCTGTACATAGACTACAGCGCTTTTGTAATTGACACATTATAATATCTAGTCCACTAGAAATTAACTAGGGCCTTAGCAGACTTTAGAAAAAAAGTGATGACAAAATACAAAGCTCATTGGAGTCGTTACTAGAATGAGAAAACTGATATCATAATGAAAATTGGCATCACGAGTGGAATGTTATTGCGTCAAACAATATGGCGATAGGCTCCGCCCACTGGCTTCAGCCGCTAGGAACCATCTGATAGCAGCCGCCGCCTCCAGTAATCCAACTTCCTTGGTCAAAACAGTACACTCGCTTGTGTATTGTATGTCTCTATCTCTTCAACTGGTAGCGCCTTTAAAAAATACTTGTTTTAAGCTTTATTATGGTTAAATATGGGTTAGGGGTACATTTACTTAATAAATAAGATAATTAGATTAAAATTATTGTTAAAAAATTTAAAGAACATATATTTTAGAAAACGGTTAGTTTTAATAACTCTCTTTTTGATTTATCATTGAAAGTGGAAAGGGGCGGGCGGGGAAGGGTGAGCTTTTTTACATGGTGGGCGAAGTGTGTCGAAATATGACTGAGAAGGAGCTTATATGGCGTTAACGCGTGTCAGGAGTTTATATAAAGACACACGGATAGATAGTTAAATTTATAAATTGATTGACTGCTAGACATATATATGTCAATAAGACTATTTTCAACTTTTATTCATATATTAATCTATTTAAACTAGTAATTAATCTTCCTAGATGATCACGAAACTCATTTGTCAGAAGAGGGAGGCACTCATCTGCATAGATATCTAGTTAACTGTGAAAAGAATCCAGTTCATCAAGACCTTATGCCCATTGAACACTTCCGTATGCACCATCTACCTAAAGATTTTCGTAATCGCGATTTTTACAACTACATAACATCGGCAGCCGACCTAACAGTTAGAGTTGATGTTAAAATGACCAGTCTACAACGACCCAAGTTTTGGCCACGCACAGAAGTGTCATATGTGAATTGTCAAAATATACAGATGGAGATGATGAAGATGGTGGTAAACATGTTTTGAATTACACTAAATGTTGGTGTAACGATTGTCGTTTTTCTGACACAGCCAGCAACGTGTGGTGGGAGTTTAATGTGTCAACAGCGGCACAAGTTGTTTTCAATGATTTTGAGGCCAGACATACTTCCATTAAATTGTTCTATGATACAGAAGAAAGTCTAGTGGTGAGTCTTGATCAGGTCCAAATAAATAATGTAGACATTGAGAATGACTGGTGTAGTCTGAGATGTGTGACATGCGACAAATATCTGGCAGATACACTGACTTACTTGATGGAACAATTTCTGAATACCGCAATCAATGTCCGTGAAAGATATGATGAAATTCCAGTGGACAATATGACCTTTATCGTTTCACACCCACATGGACTTTTTAAACGAGTCAGCTTTGGTAAATGGGTGGAAAAAGTTAAGGTGGATAATGAATACTCAAAGTTTACATATACGACATGCACATGTCCAGGAAGTAGCGGTGCCGCAGTATTTTGTGTTGGTTTAGTTGGTGATCCACCACCCCACAGTGGAACTTTGAAGACTGGACTCGGCTACAGTGGGGGTGGCTATTAAACAACAATATGTGTTTTGTTATAATTAATAATCTCAGTGATAATTAAGCACAAACTTTTTTATTGACATATATAAATTGAATCACTTTTATAGTGATATCTCCATGGTCTAGCATTTTTGTAATAAAACTATGTTTACATTTACTACATGAATTCTAATCAAGTTGTTGTATTCTGAAATATTCCTAGCAATCTACTTTAAAATAAGTCATAACAAGAATGTAAGGGATATTTCATTACCAAATGTTCTGTGCATTACATTTTGTTTAATATTTCATTACCACATGTTCTGTGAATTACATTTTGTTTAATATTTCATTACCACTTGTTCTGTGTTTTAATTTAGTTTAATTAAGGTATTACTAGATCATGTTCTGTGTATCACATTATGTTAAATAAACAATTCACTAGTACCATTTCATAGTGTTAAATCTTTGAAATATTGTGCGTTTTGCTAATGGATTTAACAGTTGACCCAAAAAAAATGGTATTTCTCTAATAATAGTAATTCCCGCACAGTTACACACACACACACACACATATATATATATATATATATATATATATATATATATATATGACATATCGTGCGGTGTGGTAGAGTGCTTCGATTGTCGACCGGAGAATCCCAAGGTTCGAATCTCATGTAAGAACCTTGGGATTTTTCTCAGTATCATGGTGATAGTCCCCAAGTCCAACTAGCTTTAAATGGGTACCTTACTTGGCTGGGTGAGTAGATGCTAAGCGTTATGCTAACCACAATAATCCCCTTATATGCCGAGTCTATAGAAAACAGATGAATTCTACACTTCATCTGCCCCGATGACCCATTAGGGTTAAGGGAACTTTACTTTACTACTTACTTTACTATATATATATATACATATATATATATATAAGTGACTCCCTTAGTAATTAGTTCTAGTCCTCTGAATCATCTTTACAACTTCTTACATAATTTACGCAATAATCGTAATTGTACCCAAGACCATTTTAAGCAAAGCATGAGTTCAACCTTGAGTAAGACTATTTTTAGCCGCGGAAGTTATACACACATACGCCAGGCTAGCCGATTATGTATTTGATATATATAGCACGGCCAGTTTTTGCTACACCATATTTCTGACATTAGCCATCAATATTGCCATTATCTTGCTTTTCCGGTCAATGTGGTCATTGGATGTGAGCGACTGGCCAAAGATCGAACCGATAATAATTGGCACAACTTAAAATTTGCTTCCACGCTAATCACACAATCAAAAAAATCACATAATCAGAAGATTAAATTCAGTTGTAGCAGACGATCGATTCTAATGATCTAAACTCTTATTAATAGATGTAATCCCACAATAGTGGTCACTTTGATTGATTTTAATCTTCCAGTCAGAAGTAATAGATGCAAGGCTTTATTTCAAGGCCCGTTTAACTAGCTCAAAAAAAATGTTCAGATATATTAATTAAAATAACTTTTAAAAAAGTCTTTTTTGGAAATTTCCCACAAAAATATTCACAAAAGAATCACAATAAATTAAGTAAAGACAAACTTCCGGGCTCTAGACAATCTGCCCGGATTCTAAAATATCTGCCCGGATTCTAAAATATCTGCCCGGATTCTAAAATATCTGCCCGGATTCTAAAATATCTGCCCGGATTCTAAAATATCTGCCCGGATTCTAAAATATCTGCCCGGATTCTAAACAATCTGTCCGGACTCTAGACAATCTGCCTGCATTCAATTTAGAGTTTTCGCAGTTTTTTTTATTATTTAAACGAGAGCCTGTTTTTTTTAGTGATTTATGATTTTTCATGCCCTGACTAAGAGTGTACAGAAAATGCAAAGCCTCAAATCAATAAGTCAACCAAGAAGATCATATTTTAGTTGATATGTATTTAAAAAAAAAGCTTGCCTTTTCAACACTCTCCTAATCCTCAATTGAGCGGCAAAAATTTAACCAAAAAAAATCACTTTTTATAGTGAAGTGCCTAGACTCCAATTAAAATTAAAGGAAGTGACATTGTGGTCGCGTGCCGACTGATGATGCTCTGTGTGTCGAATTAGGCCCGCGTGCCACAGGTTCCCCTCCACTGAGCTATACGAACGGAAACCATGTGTGGAAAATCTAGAATGCTATCTGGTAGAAATAACCATCCCACAGCCGGGGTGTAATGGCCATGGAGGCACCACGGGAGACATAGCGGGGACTTACGCCAAGACCTGAAAAATGTCCTTAGTTGTCACCGGAAAAGATCTGATCAATCTGCTCTTTGTTACTATAGAATTATCCAGCCTATTCTATGACTTTCTCTGTGAAGCTCTTCTTTCAACGTTATTTACTTTTGTTTAAGTCATTATTGTTACGTGCGACATGGTATAATATATCATTATTTAAAATGAGTGTAATCCTTCCTGTTATGTTACACCACATTTGTTTCCCCAATGTGAGACACAAAATTTTCGTCTGTATAATTGTCTATCTAGCAGCACCATAGAATTCACCTAAGCCATTTGAAGCAGCTATAGGTGGGTTTTATTTATTTAATAAATAAAATTCACTCAATTATTCGAATGTCTAATAGTCCGATAACAGAAGCAAAGAAGAATATTTGATAAAGCCCCTAATTATGTGTAAAGTCCCTGTAAGGATGAGATGAAATCCCTTAGATCCTATAAACCACTAATGGGACGGTTTTATGGTGCCCTTCTTTCATCCCCACCATAGCCGATAGTGCAATGGCCATGGAGGCACCACGGGAGATATATCGGGAACTTGAGCCAAGAGATCTCACCGGAGATCGAACCAGGTACCTTCAGGTCGACAGTCGAGCGCGTTACCGCACGACCATCCGTGGCCCCTAATTATAGCAGTAACCAAAACAATTTAAATGCTTACATTAAAATAAAAACACCTCTAGTAGCATTCAGTGTTAATGGATATATCGTTAACTATGTCTAAACCATGAAGACTAGTACAAATTAGGGCTGTACCGGATTCTAATTTTTAGATCCTGCAGGATCGGAACCGGAATCGGATTTAATATTTGAATCATGCCGGAATCGGAACAGGAACCGGATTTTACCGAATTAAATAGTAATTTTTCCGAACAAAGTAGTAATTTCTCGCCTAACATAAAAAAAAATATATAAGAATGAAAAATAGAATAAAAATTTAGTTTTTAAGTTCTAGATAGCAAAAAACAGTATTAACCATTTAGATCTTGAAGACTGTGACTAAAACCCCTTCGCCAATCTTGAGTTAAGAAAGATAACTCTGTCAAAATAACAGGTTCTTCGTTTTAAAAATTTATTTTAATAAAGCTGTACCTAATTTAACCTGCTTTCTATTACAATCAAACAAAGAAATGAATCACATATCTTAGAAAAGTATAATAAACATGTTTGTTAATAAATGAATTCCATTATATATATATATATATATATATATATATATATATATATATATATATATATATATATATATATATATATATATATAGGGTGCATCACCAAAGTTTTTTTTTAATAATTGATCTGTCTGCTATTTAAATTTGTTCCATTGATCAAAAAAACAAAAAAAGCATTGTGTAAAAAAATAAAAATATTTGACAATAATTAGAGGTCCCCCGGACTTCAACAAAGTTTGCATAATTAAGCGAACACTAGATAAAACCATCCTTCTTGTAAAGTCTTACAGACTTACATACAAAAAGTGAAGCGCTATATAAATTGTTTTATAGTCTTTGGTTTTATAATGTTTGGTAGCTATGATTGATTTTGATAAGCAGTTGTGCTAGAAATAAAATTTAAAATTCACATTTTATTAGCAAAAACAACACTTTTCCTTACCGCATATTGATGACCAAGGCAAGCATTTTAATTTCTTTATTTATATGATTTTAATTTCTGATACACACGACCTATAAAATCAGAACATGGAAATGATATGAAAAACAACAATAAAATGTTTACACCTTCTAAGGAAATGCTGGCTGACCCTGGCATCACTTCAACAGTTGCATATCCAGTTATTACTGCGTCTCCTGCCTAGCGAACAAAGAAACCACAAACTCTTCTGAAAACTGAATTGTTTGGCATTGGCCCTGCAATCTGTGTTGATGATGCTATAATTACTGGAATTCTTCGACTACCAACTTGTTTACAAGTTATGAGGTGCATGATGTATCACTGCAATGTAGCAGCACACAGTGAGCGTCCAGGTTCTCTTGGTGCACCTTCTCGATTTACAACTGCCAAAATTGTGCTGAATCAAGTTACTGCTTTCTACGAAAAAGCAAAAATTCCAATGGTGACAGAGAGGAGAGCTTGTGAGAAGATTGTTCAGCTTCTTGATGAATACAATAAACTTCGTTCAATTGATAACAGTCGCCGAAACACACCAGCCACCAAACGTAAACTGGATCAAATGAAATCTATGTTGGCAACAACTTTTCAACTGTGGCCACCAAATGTCGAGACTATTATCAAGAATGCAGAAGATCTAGCATTCTTGAGGTTTATGAAAGGAGAGAGGTCTTTCAGCTTTGGATCATTTGACAAAAATACTTGCAAAAAAAGTCGCTCGACGCCATTCACGAGATGTCGCAACATTGGAACGTCAGAAACGCGCAAAACAAGAAAATGCAGCATGTTCAACGATATCAGTGCCTTCCAGCGAGGGTAGCAGTGACGAACCCGATGATTCTACTTCTAAATCTGAAGATAATATGGAGTTTGTTGATAACTGTTTGGATGATATAATGCCATTGCAAAAGGGAAGAAAGCCAACAGGAGCTTTGGTATTTGTACCTCCAGATGTTTTAAGCCGACCAAATATTGTGACACCTTCTCTAAAAAATCATCGTGTCACTGAAGAACGCATAACAGTTGTTGTCGGTGATGCAAAGCAATTGAAACTTCTAGGAGTGCCAAATTATGCCAAGGCAACAAAGAAACCCGTTGGTGAAATAATTGCAGAATTAACCATGAAGCTAATGACAGAGTGGCGTTGTAATGATTGTATCGTTAATATGACATTCGACACAACAAGATCAAACACTGGTCATCAGACTGCTGCCTGCATTGCCATACAAAATAGGCTACAACGTGCTCTTCTGTGGTCAGGTTGTCGCCATCACATTGGTGAAGTTATCCTCTCACATGTGTTTGCAAACATGAAAATAGAAGTTTCCAAATCCCCGGATATAACTTTGTTCACCAAGCTGCGAAGTAATTGGGAGTTGGTGGCACATGATTAGTCTCAAGTTTGCAGTTCGTTTACGTTAGCTGATCATGATCTGAAGGCTCAAGAGCGACTGACGATAATGAGAGATGCGGTAATTGCACATGCCAACTCTAGTAAACAAACCGAATTCTTAACGAGTACCACGAATTCCTTAAGCTGTCCCTTGTTTACCTGAATGCTACAAATAAGGAGGTTAACTTTAAAAGACCAGGTGCCCTGCACAAAGCACGATGGATGGCAAAGCTGATATATTGCCTCAGAATTGCACTGTGTGAGAAACAAATTCAATTATTGCCTCCAGGTTCTATTACCACACGTGATCAAGTGCCAAAGATTCGTGTATTTGCTACATTTGTAACACATGTTTATGATCACTTGCAAAAAGAGTGTGCATGCACCATGGAATGATCTACAGCTCTACAAGCGACTTTTGGATTACAACGATGTCAACAGAGACATATCCAAGTCAGCAATCCGTGCCCTGAATAGGCATCTGTGGTACCTCACTGCTGAAACGATCCCACTTGCTCTGTTCAGCAATGAAGTACCTGTGTTGGAAAAGCGAGCTCTAGCAGATGCTCTGCTAAGGCTTCGACCAGTGGTTGCCCTCCAAACTCCACAGAATCGATTTGGAAATGGTTGGAGAAAACCACGATTCCAATCAATTGATTCTAAGACTCGGTTGTGTGATCTGGCTGGAGTTGACTCGTGGTTTACTATATACAGACTTCATCTGGACAAAGGATTCCTCCAACTGCCTGTTGATGATTGGTGCCAAACAGCTTCTTACATTGCCAGTGCAAAAAATGTTGCTGCTATTAACGTTGTTAACGATTGTGCCGAGAGAGGAGTGAAACTGGCATCTGACTTTGTTGAAGCAGCGCGAACGGATGAACATTTTCAAAACATTCTTTCAAGTGGTAGAAATGGTTTTGCAAAAAACATCTCAAATGTGCGTAAACCTTACAATCAAACAACGAAAGTGACACTGAATTAAATGCAACAGTAATAAATAATTTAATACTTTAATGTAACTTTTATATAGGCTGGAATAAACTTTTTTTTTCTTTACATGTTTTGTGATTTCTTGGGCGGGGGGGCGACCTCTAAATCAACTCTGGTTTGAAAAATATTTTACACAAGTTATTATTAATGATATTGGAACAAATTAGAAACATAGACAGCTCAAAAACAAACAATTTTTTCCTCTATTGTGGTGATGCACCCTAATATATATATATATATATATATATATATATATATATATATACTGTGGCACCACCCGATAGCTTATTTTTTTTTAGTTTTCCATAGTGACGTCACCGAACTGTGTTATTTCATTCATACTTTCATTTAAACCATTATCTGACTATTTCCCATAAAAACGCAAATTAAAATGCATTTCAAATCTAAATCAATATCACTTTAATGTTCAATTAAAAATGTATATTCAAGTTATTTATCTAAATTTGCGGGGAATTTTATCCAAATCGTGACGAAATTCACTAAATTAAACAAGCAATTTAAGTCTTTTCCGTTTCGGACAAAGGACATTTTAGAGCATTTTCGCCGGTTACGCCGGACGAAATCCGTATTTTTTTCCGGGTTTTGATAAATAGAGAGCGAAGTGATCATGTTGAATAACTGTTACAAAAATAAATAATGATTACGCCCCTTTGATTAGCTTTTATTATTTATATTTAAAATATAAGCAAAAACGGTACATAGGAAAGTCTAATATTCGGCACTGAGATGTCAGATCGCAAAATGGACTTTTGATGTACACTTGGCAGGCCCTGACCTACAAAATGATATATACATCATGGGTCTAGGACTTATGGTTGCCGAGATCTAGGGCGCTCCTTTGTTAATATAGCTTATATAGTAAAAAACGGTACTTAATACGCCCCCTTTTTCGGCCCTGAGAGGTCAGATCGCGAAACGGACAAAAGTCATTTCTTGGCAGGCCAAGACCTACAAAATGATATATACATCATGGGTCTAGGACTTATGGTTGTTGAGATCTAGGGTGATAACGGACAGACAGTCAGATGGACAGACAAAACGAGGACAATAGAGCATGCTCTAAAAATGTGCAGAAAAATAAATTTTTGAACTTTTTTAAAACTGTAAACACCCAAAAATAGATCGTTGTCTGCTCTTTAAAAAAGTTAAACTTTGATAGCTTAATATAGTTTATAGTAAACACGGAATCAAAAGTAGCGGAAGATAAGGTGTCGTATTACTAGACCAGGGTCGGCAACCTTTTGAGACGGAAGAGCCTAAAGTTATAATTTACAATTTTCTCAATTTTTAAAGAGTCGTTAAATTTGTTGTTTCAATATTACGGTATTTGATCAGGCCGCAATTTGACATCGAAAGAGCCACAACTGGACATCGAAAGAGCCGCATGCGGCTCGCGAGCCGCAGGTTGCAAACCCCTGTACTAGACTAAATACGATTCAAATCTTCCTTTTTAATATATTTGTACTTCAAATAGAACTAAAAGCGATCGACGTTATTGTAGTTTTAAAATCAAAGGAAGTTATTGTTTTAATTTAATTGTACAGCGCTAAATATTTCAAAATTATGTTGTGCTAAAAAGATTTCTTACAAATTTCAAACAACAAAGAAATCCGGCTTAAATCCGGCACATTTTAACCGGAACCGGAATCGGAACCGGATTTGTTAAAACTGCCGGAATCCGGCTTAACAGGAACCGGAATCGGATTCCGGTACAGCCCTAGTACAAATATATCTATATTTTTAACTCTTATATGTAAAGGTATGAATCTATTAATCTAATAAATCGGTATGATATAAACAAACAAATGACCATAAAAACACGTATCAGGTGTCTATTATTATATGTCAAAGTATGTAAACGAAGTGTGACGACTAATAAGAAATTATTTATAAAAAGTCTTTTCTTTATTTATTACGTTATTAGAACCGCTGCAGATGTTTATTTATTTATCTATATTTTTAACTCTTATATGTAAAGGTATGAATCTATTAATCTAATAAATCGGTATGATATAAATAAACAAATGACCATAAAAACACGTATAAGGTGTCTATTATTATATGTCAAAGTATGTAAACGAAGTGTGACGACTAATAAGAAATTATTTATAAAAAGTCTTTTCTTTATTTATTACGTTATTAGAACCGCTGCAGATGTTTATTTATTTAGCTTTTGATTATTACAAAGTTATTCATGTGAATCGATTGCAATTTTACAGTTTACATAGTTTAAATAGTGTAAGTACTTTAATCGGTAAAGAGGTGGACAATGACAGATATATCATTTTTGGGATTTGTCCGAGCCAGTCATGGCGAGGTACACTGAGATTGTCCGTTGCAAAAATTCGTTTACAGCAGCAGATTTGCGGAGCGGGAGCCGAGGAGCCGGGAGCCGGTACTTTTTGCTGGAGCCGGAGCCGGAGCCAAAAAAATCGCGCGGCTCCACGGCTCCCAAGTGTTTTTTTTTATAGCAGAATTTTTTTTTAGCTTTAAAATTGCAAATTTGTTTGATTGTTTGCCTCCTACAATTTGAAATGTCATTTTTACGAACGCCACAACATTAACAGGCACATGGTCACAAGAAATCTTTAATGGGAAAGCTATTTGTGTTCGTTTTAAATCTTGTTTACCCTCCGAATTTTTTGTAATGGCATGTTATTTTGTTATATATAAAGTTAAAACAGTAATATATCATAGAATAATTGTATCAATCATGTAAAAAAATTTTTACTACGACGACAAATAGAACGCGTCATTTCGTATTATTATTTGACCGCGAATTAGTAATAGACTAAAAACAAAAGGGTCGCTTTCAGTATTTAACAATTTTATTATAAACAGAATATCTTAAATAGAGTAGATAAATTTATAAGGCTGTGGCTATTCGGACCCGGGTCCCAATAAAATCCGATTGTTATTCGGACCCGTGGCAAATATGCAATAAGATTAGCTATATTTAAACTTTATTAGACGGAACCCGAAAAAATAATAATACAGAGTCCGCATAGTGGAACCCTAGACACAGTGGCGCAACCAGGGGTAGGGGGCGGGGGGAGGGCTTGTGCCCCACAGGCCAAATCATCAATACATAATTTACTATATAAAGTTACAAAAAAGACTGTCAAACTGTCTTTTTTCTATATGTGAGCCCCCCTGCAATATTTTTTTGCTGGTTGCGCCACTACCTAGACACTGAGTAACGATTAAATCATACAATTCAAACAATTATAAAAAAAATAAACAAAAAACAATAATAAATAATAATTTCTGCTTCGCAGCTTTCGCCTTTGGATAAGATGGCTCCAAGGGATTTGAAGTCCCGTACTTTTTCTATCTGTCGTATCCCACTTGCGTTCCAAATATAATAACACGACACAGCTTCTTATAGTATAAGACAATTAACAACTGAGCTTTAATACGTGATATTTACAGATGATATTTACTAATGATAATCTACATATAAATAGAATGAAATGATTAACAACTGAGGAGTTCACCAATAAATAGCATCTCACTATAATATCCATGAATACATTACTCCACATGTGTCTACTTTGTATGAACTCATAATTCACTACATGAACTTTCTAACAACCGTTACTCTCAGAGGCGTAGCGAGGGGGGGCAAGGCAACTTGCGCCCGGGGCATTTTACCTTTTTAATACCTTTTAGCGCCCCCCATTCGAAAACCATGTAATATTATATGTAAAATATACCATTGGCGCCCCTGAACCTCGGCGCCCGGGGACATATGTACCCCCCGCCCCCAGCTACGCCTCTGCACTGTCCTCCTACTCCACGTGCTAGTACCGGTCTCTTACTGGTCTTTTCTCTTTTTTGACCGTTATCTCTTAAACCTTTATATGCAGTCCACCCCCCCCCCTAGGTTACGTTATTTTTTCCCACCAAAACAATAGGTCAATGCGTGGGTTGATTTCGCGCCTAACCGAAGATGAAGGTTATTGCGTGGATGAACTGGTACATGCTTGACGTTACTAAAACCAGGTCACAAGCACCTAATATACAAAAAAGGGGAACAACACAGTAATCAAACAATGCGTAATCATAAGGGATAGGACACTAGCTTTCATTATGATGTTTACTCTACTGGCATCTGTGGTGTTGACCATTATCTTGCTTTTCTTCTAGCTGGTTTCCATTCCGGATGCACTCACTTTATCTGTAAAATTGTAAGTCAGCTCTTGTAGTTCACTGTTCCTTCTGGCATTGAGATCTATATCATCAGCAATTCATAGGTTGTATAGGAGTCTTCCACCAATGGGTCCATTCCTTGAACCTTACTTTATTTACCCATATCTTCTTGCAGAACATTGTCATGACCTTGGTTACTGATGCACCTCTGTGTTTCAGTAGTTCAGCAGGAATGTTGTCAACACTTGCAGACTTACCCCCCTTAAAAATTTCGTATTGTTTCTTTGACCTCACTCAGCTGCACTGGTGGTTCATCAGTCTCTTTTTTTTTTTTGTTTGTTCTGTTATATTCTGGTAACTGGATTGATTTTGTACTTATACAGTTCTGTGCAGTACTCAGTCCAACGTCCGAATGCCGCTGTTTTTTCTGTGAGCAGCTGATCCGTGCTGTCCTCAATTATTGAAGTTGACTTCTTCTGCGTTTTTGAGGGGTTTCGTAATGTTTCATACGCTTTCTTTATATTGCCGACTGCTATATTATGTTCTACTGTATGCCTTTGGTTGTCGATCCAGCTTATTTTAGTCCGCCTCATCTCTTTCCTTATCGTTGTATTTATTAGCCTCTTATTTGCTGATACATGGTTGGCGTTTTTGGTCTTTCATTAAGACTCTTTTTTCATCGAATAGATCTAGTATTTTGTTGGTGTAACAATAGCTTTAGATAGATCTATACAATTTTTAGAACCGCTGTTCAGTTGGTTAGTCAACATTGAAAGTTCGTGGGCCCAGGACACAGTCATATGTTTTGATAACTAGAATTCCAACGTTATATCTTTGTTTATGGAGAATCAGTCTGTCATCATAGGTATGTAACCCCCAGAGGTTAGATGACGATAGATGTAATTAGGCAAGACAGAGGAATACTAGCCCAGAGTGAGTTTTTAGCCACACCAATCGCTTTGATGGAAAAATGGTCATTAATATGTAGATGAGTTAGAAAGGGTGTTGAGGAGCCAATGAAAAGTCTTGGGGCTTTGGGGTCACGTGATAATTCACCATCACATAAATATGTGAAGTAACTGAGATTTAGACAGACCTACGGATGGACAGACTGACGATAGTTTTAGAGACATCAAGACACCATATTAGATATACTTACTCTTGCCTGTAAGACAGTATACATATTAGATATACGTACTCTTTCCGCAAGACAGTATACATATCAGATATACGTACTCTTACCGCAAGACAGTATACATATATGCACAAGTTATTAAATATACGTACTCTTATACGATAAGACAGTATACATTCAGAGATAAATTTAAGTTTAACAGTACACAGTCAACGGTTATTCTGCTAAAGCATATTTCTAAATATTTCGGCACTTGAGTGCATTCTATATGTATTTTATTATTATTTAAATAAATGTTATTGAATCGTGGAACTTGACTTTATTAATGGTGTGTTGTGTGTGAGTGCGACGAGACTGAAGGCTACCATCTTTGAAGTAAAACCAGTATAGTTATTTGGAGCAGCAGTACATCAATAAGCACATAACGTTCAAAAACTATAACGTTACATTTGGTAACCCAAGGCTGTCTCTTGTTACGCTTTCTTCCTCTGACTTCCTCTGCAGTTTTAATTAATATTTATGTTAAGTTGTAAGCTAGTGTAACTATTTCGAAAACAACATAGGTCAGTGCTGCAAACTTGCCACCTGTCTTGGCCTGAAATATCTCCGCCACTTACGGGTCTTTTAGTTTATCAAGGTTGAATCTGATGCCATAATTTTTATTTTACATTGACAACATTATGTTCACTTCCTATATCTGCCCCAAATAAATACCTTATTGTGCTTTAATTGATACGGGATTTGAAATGCTTCGGTGCAAGGATGAAATTTATTTAATTTTTTGTTAAACATCTAGGAGACTGCAATGCAAATGTTTAATTGGATGAAAGGTGTTAGCGATGGTTAGGCGATGATCTTGAGCGCCTTTAAGAGTAGAATACTAAAAAAAATATTTCTTAGACCTGCTGACAACATCTAACGCGAAGTATTTAATTCAGTTAAACAAACAATAGAAAATGAATTAGCGTTTTCTCTTAATTTTCTTTCTATTTTTATTTTACAAACTTTTGCAAATAGAAAGAATTTCGTTAACAAGAAAATAAAAATATATAGTATTTTATATTTCCATTATACATATTAGCAAGATGTTATAATTTATTGAGTTCCAATGTTACAGCCAGACATAGCTGAAATTTAAACGCCTCGACTCTGTAAAAATTCCCATCTATTCAATGCTGGGGTGTTTGTTATAAAAAAAAACAATTTTAGATTTACAAAATAAATTTACTTAGATCAGATTATCATCAGATACCAAAAATAAAATAAAGTTTATCACTTAAATTCTGGTAAAGAAAACTCGTTTTACTGCAAGTGTCATTTCATTCTAATGATGTTGACAAAATGAAAGTCATTTCTGCCCGGCTTTGTTTACATCAAGAATGCGAAATGGTTTTCTTTGTGTCTTTTTTAATGCGGATTTGTTTATCTTCGTAAAAATTGTATCGTTATATCTTCTATCTGCATATTGTTGTTCAATGCTCTTATTTCTTTTCAAGAATAGTGTTTTACTTTTGTAAAACGGAAATTCTCAATATGACGTAATGTTCTTGTTAAAAAATCGGTATTTCCCGAAAAATTCCTAATCACCTGAAGGTGAGTCAATCGATTAATTTATAATTATTGTAATTTTCAGAATGAATTTTAGTATATTTATTGATATTTGGTCATTATTTTATTATTTTTGATCAATCATTTTTATCAATAGACGAGCTCATAGAGCAAAATATCTTGATGGTGAGAAATGTATTTGAGTATAAATTTTTTTAAATATTTATTCAAAATATGAATTATATTTATAATATAGAATATCGTAACTCAAATAAAAGCATTAATGAAAACAATATTATTGAATAAATGTCAATCACAAATGATAACTAGCTTTCAATAAAATTTTAAGCTATTGATCTAAATAAGTACCAAAGCTTATATTTTAAGCAATACTTTTTTTATTGTTGTAGAATCTATTAATTTTATTTAAGTGCACGTTAATAAAAGTTTTCTTTTTTTTATTTTTATTTTTTTTTGTTTATGAAAAGCAATGTTGTTGTTGTATGTTTGGATTGTATGTAAAAATTAGCTTTGTTCACCGTAAGTGCAGCAAAATAAACGCTAGTGTTAATAACTATGTCCTTTGAGTCAGTCGAGAACTTATCGTTAAGCCAGAATGTTAACGTAGATAGAATTTACGCACTTTTTTGATATGCCAGTAAACAAACCTTCAAACGACGTCGTTTCATTTTCTTCTAGCTAATTAAAATAGTGAAGACAATGATCTCATCTAAATATCAAGCCAAAGGGTTTTAATTTATAAGGCAGATATTAATTGTTTACTCTCAAGTATGGGTGCTAAAGATCTAAAAAAGGAATACTGTTTCCTGTTGAAATATTAATGGCCTCTTGCCTGCATTAGTACAGAAGTAAATAGATCCATATAATAACATGATAACCATAAAGTTTAACTATTGAAAAAATCCAGGCAGTGGTTTTGCAGTTCTCAGATAGTGAGTTATGATAAAATAAAAATTACATTATATAAAAAAACTACGTTTTTCTTGCGTACTACAAAGCAGAAAATATTTTCTGAATAAATTGGTCACATGGTAATAGACTTTATAAGAGCTTCTAATTTTTATAAAACCGAAAAACGATTTGAGCATGAATTTTATATTATGTGAATGTTTGTATTACAGTATCAGAATCATCAAATGCTAATAATTAAATCCAAAAAGAATTATTACAGAAGGTTTTCGAAATATCACGATATTGCAAATCATTTATTAAAACTTCGATAACAAAATGCATATGAGTATGTAAAATTAATTCTAGTGTTCATGATATAGAATGTAATTCTTGTAAAGTCTATTAAATCAATATGTTAATATATTGAAATTATATTAAACACGTTTTCATTTATATAAATTAGAATATGTTAGAAAGGTCTGGATGTTTGTGTTCATGCGCCCAACGTTTTTCGCTTTTATAAAAATCAGAAGCTCTTATACAGTCTATTACCACGTGACCAATTTATTCATAAATTATTTTCTGCTTTTTAATACGCAAGAAAAACGTTGTTTATTATAAAATATTTTTTATAATGTAATTTTTATTTTCTACTTTTTAGTTAAAATATGTGTATATAATGTCATTTTTTTCAATGAATACGAAGCGCTAAAATTTAGGTGAAAGACGGACCCGATTAACTAAATATATGTAGGCTTCCTAGGGCCTACGGACTTTTCAAGGGCCTACAAAAGCCAGAATGGCAAATAAGTGCCGGTGCATTCTTGAAAAATATTACAAAATGAAATCTTTGAGGACCTACGACTTTGAAAGTACCTAGGGCCTACGATGACCTTCATAAGACCCTGAGTGGGGGTATTAAACTTGAAGATTTACAATACACAGAAAAAAATATTTGCAATCTCACTACATCTAGAATATTTTAATGAAGCGTACTTATGTTTTTTTACAACATTCGAATGTGTTAAATTGTACAGAAATGTACAATAATAAAAAAAAACTTTGTATTCCTATGCTCCAACAATTAAAAAAATCTTTCAGTAACAGGGGCAGCAGCAATTAAAAAGAGTTAACTCCCATTGAGTTATCACTAAAAGGAAAGGTATAGGGAGATGTGGGCGAGAAGGGGGATAGTGGATGGCAGGTGACGAGTTTAAACAAACATTCTGACGTAGGCTGGGAGTGTTGGTCTACTGCAGTGCTGCCAACTGTGTTTTTTATTATCAGTTCTAAATTATTTTGATCAATCTAAAATGCTATTAGACAATAGATCAATAACTTTAATTTTTTTTGTTCAGTCATAAATATAATAAAATTATTTTCTAAATTGTTATATAATTCTGGATATTTAAAATCTGTTTGTAAATAATTCTTTGGTGAGAATGTTGGCAGCTACAAATAGTTGCCGGTCTAACTATCGGCATCAGTATACAACATATTCATGTGTGGTTTTTCCCCTAAGTTCAGCCAATAAATGTCAAACGTATATATACAAGTGTAACCCGAATTAAGATCGGCAACAGTTTTGCTTATAGTTCTAATTTTCATTTGACTCTATGAGAGGAGGCAAAAACATTGTTCTCATTAGTATATGTATTCAAAATATATATTGTCGTGAAACTTAAATTGCTATGAATGCAACTTAAATTTTTTTTCTGTTTTTCCACTGTATTATAAAGGTGTTTATAAGTCTGTTACCGCAGGCAACACAGGCAATATGGACGCCGCGTCCCTGTTTGCACAATTTTTTTTTCTAATCATATTAAATTTTCCTAAATCAAACAAAATTTTAAATGTGTTCAGGATATTTTAAGTATTAAAAAAACTATCGACATTTTGTTATTTTTTTTTTTACAGAAAGTATTATTTTATTCTTTATATAGATGAGACCAACACGACAAGCAAAGATTATACAATTACATCTTGAAGACTTACATCACCTGAGAAAACGTATGGAAATACTTCTCGGTGACATAAACAATGTAAAACATTATTATTCAGTTTATACAGTTCATGCTCATTTTTAAATAGAAGATTTGTCGACATAAAAATTATATGATTAAGTGTTGTATGTGTGTATACCAGAAAAAGATATATTTTATCATTTATTCTTGCTAGATAATATAATATTATGTTTGCTTTTGCTTTAAGTAATAACAATTTTAATATGGTAAAAATAGTAATTAGTAGAGAAAGGTTAAAGACACATTACTAAAAGTCGCAAGCCCTTAAAAAATCATAGATCTAACTCTTCACTAATAATAATAATACAAATGTATCCACTTTTTCTTTGCTAATTTAGCTAAGCAATGTCATGTAATAAATGTCAATGATTTTATTATTTACATTTATGTTTTTTTCGTTGTATTGATATACATGTTTGCTACTAAAAGAACTAAAGATTTGCTAAAAAGGTATTTTTGCAAAGATTATTTTTTTATTTTATTATTGTGTCTGTCTTTATTTTCAATAACCTGCAAATTTAACTATTCCTTTAATTTTTCTCCTTCTTAAAAAAAAATCATTAGGTGATTCATCGAGGTGAATGTTGGCTTATGGGAAATGACGATGTCGGGACGTTCTTACAGATGAATCAGTTTCTAGATTCAGAAATATCACAAATTATTCAAAACTGTTCCAGCATTGCGCGTAATGAGCTACATATTCTTTACTTTTATCGATATTGATCTACTAGCATAATTATCCATGGTCTAAGATGGTTGGGTGTAAGCTAATCAGAGAGAACATATTTTAAACACAAGTTTATTTAACACCTTTCATAGATTCTTTAAAAAAAACACAAATGCACAATAAGGTTTATTCAATTTTTCAAAAGTTTTATATTGATTAAGAAAATACCAGGGCGGTGGTGTCGGTTCTTTTGTCTACTGCCGTTTTCGGAAAAAAAATTGCCATACCAATTAAACAATTTCATGTTTCATATAATGTACAAAAAAATAAATCCTTTATGATATATTGTTCGTTAAATTTAGTTTATCGGGTATGTATAATACATACTGTAAGATCAGTTCATTACCAGGGAGCTACTTATAAATTATTTTTTAAAACTTCTGCTGAATAGACAGAGGCAAATCTAACGGCAGGCATACACGGCGGTAAATGCCTAAGGAAACATTTTCTGTGGTAGGCCCTTAAAGCTCAAATGAATTTCTTTATTTATGTCTTTCTTCTATTAAAGTGGCACATGTTTTCTTCTGTAAGTTCGCTTCTAGAAGACTTAAAAAGCAAATGTCCATCTGATCCCTCAACTGTAATGTCAAGTTAGATATTTTAATAAACTGCGAAATAAATCCCAGCAGTCGCACATCTTAGCTGTTTACAAACGTCAAGTTTGTCTATCCACTGTGGGCTTTATCAACAATTAGGCATTGTTCTGACCGAAAGTGACAATACAACCTGCCTTTAATGTGTTTCTGGCATTGCAGTGTCGTCTTAAAGCATACCCCATTCGGAAAACTGCCTTGGAGCCATTAATGCAATATGGACTTAATATTTATTCATCATCATCATACTTATAACTAGTGTTGTTTTCGTCGACGAAATCTAAAACTAAAACATTCGTTAACAAAAATGTTGACTTTTCGTCAGCGAGAACTAAAACTAAAACCAAAATTAGTAGCAAGACTAAAACTAGACGAAAACTAAATCTGCTAGATAAAAGACTGAATAAAAACTGAAACTAAAACTCCCCAACGAAATAAAAACTAAAGTCCCCATGTATCGTTATTTTCCGGTACTGCGGTCTGCGGCAGAGATGAGCGGACAGCGGACGCGTCCGCTTGCGGACGCAGATCCGCAGACTTTTCCGAATCCACGGACTGACAGCGGATCCTTGAGCCCTTGCCTATAATAATTTAGTTTTAATAGATACTTTACTTGTTGGTAAACTTTAACCACTGAATTTGAAAATAAATCAATAAATGAAAGTGGCTTTTTAAAGAATAAAAAACAGGGAGGGATGTTAAACAGGGATGATAACATTAATGTTAAGACATCTAAAAAATGTCAGCAATGCGGTCGCGCGGAATGACTGTAAACCAATGTTGTAAGATTCTGCGGACGCGGATCATTGATAGAAATCCATGGACAGACGCGGACGCTAAATTTCAAGATCCGTACACATCTGGTCTGCGGGCGTACCATCTATTCTACGATACTATTATGACCTAGGACATATATAATCTGTTTCTACAAGTGATCATGAACAATGATGTCATTTGTTATTGGTGTTTACAAGACTAAAACTAAAAGTGAAAGTAAAATGAATAATACGAAAACTAAAACTCTGGTGTTTTAGTTTTAGTCGACGAAAACTAAAACGAAAACTAAAATTGGGCCTAATACTAATACTAGACTAAAACTAAAATTATTACAGAAAAAACGAAATAAAAACTGAATCTAAAATAGGTCCTGGGACTAAAACAACACTACCTATAACCGATATTGTCGTTGGTGAAGCGCATGGCCACATCAACAGACATATTTCTCCATAGTTGCCTATTTCACACGGCTGTCTTTAGTTCAGGATGCCTTTCTTTAGTGTTTTCTTGATAATTAGTTCGTGGTCAGGAGTTGGGGCATATAATAGTTTGATAGTGATGTTGTGGGCACTGCATCAATTCTTATACTAATGTTCAAACTAGTTCTTTCTTCACAAGGAATGATGTTCTTTATTGATACTCTTCATCCCCATATTGTGTGACCCTCGTCTGTTGAGGTTTTTCCAAATCCTATTCATCGGACATCGGCTAGTCCTATAATGTCCCATTGTAATTTGTGTGTTAACTCTTTAACTTTTCCATAATGATATATGGTGCGAAAATTACAAGTGCCTAAAGTTGTTCCCTCGGTGTGAAACTTAATTAGTTTGGTTGCAGAAGTGTACTTATCGGCCCCACCCTGGTGACCACCAATGGGGTGCGACCGATCTGACATCTCCACTCCAAGTCAGGTGCATATATATTTTTGGCTTAACTTGGGCTTGATTCTGCTATCTCCTGCAAGCGAGTCGATTGCATTATTGACTTCAATATCCATACCGTATATTTAAGTTTATCCATCACTTATTGATCAAAACTAATTCAATCATTGAGTCTTTGTCGCCAAGGTTCAAGTACACTAGATTACCTTGGTAATTAAGAATTGTCTAGGTTTATGTAGATATGGGTATATGTAGATCTGGGTATATGGAAATCTAGGTATAAGTAGATCAGGGTGTATGTAGATCTGGGTATATGTAGATCTGGGTATGTGTAGATCTGGGTATATGTAGATATGGATATATTGATCTGAGTATATGTAAATCTGAGTATATGTAAATCTGGGTATATGTAAATCTGGCTTTATGTACATCTGGGTATATGTTAATCTGGGTATATGTTAATCTGGGTGCATGTAGATCTACGTCTATTTATCTAGGTATATGTAAATCTGGGTATATTTGTATCGTTTGAAAAAAAAGCATGCTAAATAAAATAAGCAAAACTATTTGGGATGAAATCGTATGTAAGTTATCAATTGTAAAGTCATCTAATTATTTAAAATAAGAAAGATGCTGGTGTCATGAATTGGTAGAAAATTTAAGAGAATATCATTATTATAATAAATATTACATGTGGATTTACTATTATTTATCATTGATCATTTTCTCTCGTGTTTTAGTTGAAAATCAAGAATCTCCTCAGCTAATCAATCTACAGACAAAGACAAGCAAATAACAAATCAATTGCTGAAAATGGATGATGTTCTAAAAAACCCAGGTTATTTTTCAGCAAAAATATTTAGAATAACTCTAGTTTATTATTGCTTTAAAAAAGTCACCTGTTAAATGCACATACAAAGCCAAGGAAGAAATTACAAAATTAATTAAAGTACGACTATGCAATAAAAAGAAATTACAAAATTAATTAAAGTAACACTTTGCTATAAATCTCTCTATATTCTTAATTTCTTGAATCAAAATGCACAAAATTTGTTTTAGAATCATGAATAATATCAATATCATAAAAAATATTACGATATGATGTTTTTAAGTGTTATTGCTCTTAACAACCCAAAGCTACTTTATTCTTTTTTTGTTTAACTATTTTAGAATTAGATTATTAATAGTTCTACTTGAAAATTTAAATTACGATATGTTGAAGCGTTAATTATGTTCTTATTATTTCCATATTTTTATTTACAAATATTTTGTAGACTTAAAAACAAAGATCTTACCTGATGTCAAAATAGAAAGTATTCTCTGAAATAAAATATAATAACTGACTTCAGTTACACATTTATACTAAAAAATACAAATTGCTCTTTAAATTTTCTTAGGGGACGGATGATAAACATCATGTTCTCAATAGAAAACAAAAGTTGTCATCATCGTAACTTATACATAATATATAACATTGCATTATTAAGCTTAAATCTAAAAGTTCATCTTTAAATGTACATTATATAAATGCGGGATAGCTCCGGTTTTGTGCTGTGTCTTTGTGTGTATATGTGGCTAAGTGTGCGTGTGTCTTCGTGTGTGTGTGTGTCTTTAAGTGTGTCTCTATGGGTGAATGTTTTTGTGTTTTTGTGTGTGTGTCTTTGTGTGTGTTTGTGTTAGTGTCTTCTTGTGTGTGTGTGTGTGTTTGTGTCTAGTGAGTATAGTTAACATGCTGAGACGCATGAAATTAATTTCATCAATTGTAATGACTCAAGGTAAAAAGAGTCCGTTTTTTTGCAAAATAAATTTAAATACAAAGTAAGTTTGTAGACGGGGTTTTCAATTAATAAATGAACTAATTTTTTTCAAAATTCACAAATACTGAATGAACTTTACATTTGTTTGTCGCCCTATTTTTTTCAAAATTCACAAATACTGAATGAACTTTACATTTGTTTGTGTCGCCCTATTTTTTTTCAAAATTTGAACCCTTACAAGCAGTGGCGGCGGGCAGGGGCAGACGCCCCCTAAAACTTTTAAGGGTGGCGGCCCCTTGAGTTTCCAGTCTGCCCCTCCCCCTAAAATTTTAACTTTGTTTAACTTTTTAACTTTGCAATTCGTTTTAGTTTATATGTATCATTTTCATTTTCATAACTCATTTGAGTTATTTCTTAAATTTAATATTTGAAAGAAATTATAATTAATTTACATTTTACAGTAATCACATTATTGAGAGTTGTGGCATATTTTAAAAAGTGAATGACGGAAAATGCAATTTTTAAAGTAAATACAATTATTTATTATCTTTTCATAAATTAGCCTACTTTTTGTTTATTGAGTTTCCGATTTCCGGTTTCAGTTTCATGTTCATCATCATTCATGATAATTATCAGTACTTTTCTGATTTAATTTCACTATTAAATTTGTAAACAAACTAACATTACGAAACAAAAAAGATTAAAAATCAAGGAATGCGTCATAAAATAGAATAATATTTTTTGCGTAATAAAAATAGAATAATATTTTTTTCAAAATTTGATTACAAGTGTACATTCTTTGTTATCAATGCTGATGAGTCAGCAGTGCTGACCACGTTGAGGCTTAGGCTGCTTCTCTTTCTTTTTTTGATAATATGGTTTTTGGCGTAACTCCTTATGGTTGGACATATTTGCCACTGCCACATCACCAACGACTCACTTACACTGTAGGGAAGGAATACACACACTGTAGGGGGAGGAACACACACACTGTAGGGGGAGGAACACACACACTGTAGGGGGAGGAACACACACACTGTAGGGGAGAACTCACACACTGTAGGGGGAGGAACACATACACTGTATACAAAAAAACCGGTTAACCATTTCATGCACATCTGCAATCACATCGTTCTTTAAAATAAAAATGTTACATTACGTCATTGAAGTACACATTTGTGAATCAGCAGCGTAGTTGACATTTGATTGACACGTGACACTTGACCTTCATTTGAGAACCATATACCTAAAAACCAAAAGGCTATCCCCCACCCTCCCTATCCTCTTCACAATAAGCCGCACTATAGAAAATGTTTTTACTATTATGTAACAAAAGTAATTAAATAATAGAAACACATTTCTCTGACGTACTTTTGACTTAAGACAGATCTGGCCCATCACAAACCAAATCGCACAAAGTAACAGTCATTCATGGAAAGAAGAAAAAGCGTAAGATAATTTTTTTCTGTTACTATTTTATGAAACTATAACATCCGTTTCGGAATAAAGAATCAATATTTTAGGGAAGAATCGGAATCGAATCGGCATCGATTAAAATTAGGTGATCATCTAATTACTTTATACAAATACATTAATAATCAATAGTAGTTGTGTATATCTCTTCTGTAAATAATAAACTTTTGATTATGTTAAATACTGTACAAAATATTTATTGACTTATTTTATAGACACAACTGAATTATTATTTGTTACTAATATCTGCATAATTACATATTTTTTATATATAATTGTACCAATTTTCATGGTGCGCTTTCTAATGAGCCCATTAGTTAAAAGTGGAGTAATTTATAAACTGGGCACATCATTTTTTTGACCTCTCCAAATCTGCAAAAGGGATGTAAGCCCGTTTTAAAAGAGATAAGTTAAATGCACCACTACATCATTTTTTGGTTTAAAGGTTAAATGTGACTAGATCTTTTTTTGTTTAACTGTGTACTTTTTCATTTTCTACCAATGTATACATTTGTTGTTAATTTTATGTCAGTCAATAAAAATAATAAAAAAAAAACAACCAACAATTGTTTGAACTACATTAATAGGAGGCTAACACAATACAAACAATATTTGAGTTTCTATAAATAGAATCAAGTGCACATCTACAAATAAAATGAGTTTTAAGATTTATTACCATTAAATCGAGTAATATCTTCAATAGTCTCTTCAAATCACTGCATTGAACAGGTATCCATTTAGAAATGTTTCAATCTCCTGGATTAGAGTCCCAATCGGTTTAAAAACATTAAAAACCAGCTTCATCATACAAATACAATGGTTGTTTTTTATTTAGCTTCAACTAGTGGGTGTATTCTGTATTTAACTTCAACTAGTGGGTGTATTCTGTATTTAACTTCAACTAGTGGGTGTATTCTGTATTTAACTTCAACTAGTAAAATCAAAACAACAACTACTAACTAAAGTTTCACAATTTGTTTTGTTTACAGTCATAGGAAATAGTTAAGAAAGAGTCAACCAACAATACCCTTCCAAATGGGTCCAACATTTTTAACTAGGTCATCGATGAAAATGTTCAAAATAGGCTCCAACATCTTTAGAACTTCCTCTGTAAATATATTTAAGTATGTTTTAACTTTTATGGTGAATTCAAATTTGTTTTTAAAAGCCAAACGTTGACGTCAGTTTATTAAACTTATGTAAACGTCAATACATAATAACGTGAACGTGACAGCGATATGTTTCCATTTTCTATATGGCGAGTGATCATAAATTTTACCGCCAAGTTTCTATATTTTATAACAATGTGACTCATGAAACACTGAAGCCATTTTAAATTTCCGTAAATAGTTCTATATCCTGATCAATTAACACATTTTCCATCAGCGGTGATTCTAAATCTAATAAGTTATATTTTATTTACATGGATGCGGTAAAACCACAGAGTATTATGTGAATAATGTTAGTTTGCGTCAGTTGTAAAAATGGATTATTCGGAAGAATTTTCATAGGATGGCGAGTGGTGTTTGTTAGAACACCGAATATATGGACGCCCGGAGAAACGACAGGGCCGACTTCCTTGAGCAAACTCGGTGGTTCTTGAGCTGGGACGGCTTGACGGGCAGAAATGGGAGCGGCCGTCCTAAACTGACCCGCGGTGGGAGCTCAGAAGGGCTGAGCAGGCACTAATTGCCCAGTTCCGTTTTGGGTATCGTCCTATAGGTTCGTACGTTGGGAGGTTAATGCCCAATGTCGACTTCTTGCCGACACTGGATCATGTGCTTTGACTAATGTTATAGTTCGGGCTCTAAAAAAAGTATAGTTATCACTGAGAGAGTTCACTTTTTTTTTTGTGATGAATTTGGTTTTGAATACTATTGTTATAATGAATTACTATCTATCAACTTCAGTATCACTACTTTTCCTCTGAACTATTCAATAATAAACACTTATACTTTTTTCGTTATCTCTTCTAATGACTCTATTACATTTTCTTGTCAATTCTATTCATTTATATATAACATCCTCGTAAGTATTAATATCATTCTAAAATAATTATTAGAATTAGAATTAATTATAACACATTGTACATATTTTTTTTTATTACTATTGTATTTAATCTCTATAACTATTTTAAATGTTTACTTCACATATCTCTATGTGGTAATATCTTTAATAATTTACTTCCTAACGCATGATTTATTTGTAGGTCTATGACTATTTTCCATTTCGGTATATTGTGACATGCTTTTTTAAAGGAGCTATATCTCAGCAACTATAAGTCCTATAACGCATGATGTACATCAAAAGTTCATTTCGCGATAGGACTCTGAGGCTGGGCTTCTTAGGGCTCCTAAGGGGCTTCATATTGCTATATACACCTTGTACGTTCAATAACCCATTCATTTGGTGCGAAATACTGCATACACGTAGTTTCACCAAGATTTATTAAGAAACTCATCAAATGAAATAGTAGTTTAGGTTCTGAGTTTAATTGAAAGTATCGGAGCTATGCAACAATTGACGGAGTTTTCGGACGATTAAATGACTATAATTTAGAATGTTTTCAATTATGAGTCCTATTTCAGTAACCACAAACCACTTGTAAGTTAGATTTAAGAGACAATAATTTTTTTTCAAATATAAAGAAACGTCTTTATAATTTTTTTTACAGATATATGCATTACACAATTGAATTTATAAACATTTCCAAAATTTGGGCAACATTTTTAATGAAAGCTAATGGAACAGGCTTAATTGCTTGTTTTATTTTGATTTAAAAAACGTACGTTAATTTTTTTTTATAAAAATCTGGTCTATAAGGTTAGTTTATATGCTCAACACCCCTACCATCGTGATGTAGTACATCAACATCTAAATAAATATTTTAGTCTCAAGTCTGTCTGCTACAGATCGAAAGTAAGAATACTGTTTCCTGTTTAAATATTAATGGCTTCTGCCATTGTCTCGATTCAAAACATGGTTTTAACAAATCTACACTTGAAAAAAAAAAATCAGTTTTTTTAAAATCTGACACGTTATGCAAATGTGTTTTTTTTTTTGGCCATTTCAAAGGTGGCGAAGGTATCGGAGCTATTATTTGAATTTTCATCAAAATGTGATCATTCACTGACCTACAAAGTTCCCTTAAGTAGTAAAACTACTAATACATTGTGCTTGTTTAAAAGCAGTAATAGATATGGCTTTCAATTTCTACATTAAAAAGTCATTGTTTGATTGTGTTTTATACCAGTCACAAGAAAAAAAAAATCATTAACTCTTCTTTAGCACTACAGTTAATTTATGATTGCTGAGACGGCAATCTGATATTACACATAAGCTAAAAAAACCATGTTGCAAGTGTCTTGTAAACCCTTTAAAATTAAACTATACGTTGTCACGAATATAATGAATCACAATTAAACTATACGTCGACACGAATATAATGAATCACAATTTACGAAAATGTTTTATTTTAAAATTGACGACGTGGACGGTTAAAAAAAATTACTGGAGTTTTTAAACCGGAAGTTGGCATTGTCCTCAGATACTTTTACTCCCTATTGGAAGTCGGCATTGTCCCGAAATACTTTTACTCCATATTGTAAGTTGGCATTGTCCCGAAATACTTTTACTCCCTATTGGAAGTCGGCATTGTCCCGAAATACTTTTACTCCCTATTGGAAGTCGGCATTGTCCCGAGATACTTTTATTCCCTATTGTAAGTTGGCATTGTCCCCAGATACTTTTATTCCCTATTGGAAGTTGGCATTGTCCCCAGATACTTTTACTCCCTATTGGAAGTTGACATTGTCCCGAGATACGTTTATTCCCTATTTGAAGTTGGCATTGTCCCGATATACATTTATTCCATATTGTAAGTTGGCATTATCCCGAGATACTTTTACTCCCTATTGGAATTCGGAATTGTTCCGAGATACTTTTACTCCCTATTGGAATTCGGAATTGTCCCGAGATACTTTTACTCCCTATTGGATTTATTCTAGCAAAAATGCAAATTGTAATATTTCAAAATTCTCAGACAATAAGAATATTCGCGAACATCGTTACAAAATGTGTGAATGAAACTCTTTTGAAATGTAAATATAATTAACCCCCCTCCCCATTTCCCGACAAAATACACGTTGTATAAATAAACTTTTTATCATGTTATTCTATTTTTTTATTAAAAAATAAGACAATCTTACTAAGAATTACACTTAGACTACAGTTAGTGTGAAATTAATTAAGTCTCTGAGTAATAATCATGCAACATTTTCTGGCTTCAATGATAAGATTATCATTTAGATTAATTCTATAAATACATAATTTGGAAATGCATTTAGTTTTGCTTTCAGAAATAAACGCTAAAAATATTAGAACAGATGGTATTGTATTAAAAAATGTTTATAATTAGTTTAAATACTTTATACAATATTAATCTTTTTCAAAATTAGAATTATTATTTTAAAATGAATCAAGTTGATAATATCTCTGACAAAATTATAATCACATATTCTGTTTAAAATATTCTGTATTTTGTATGCAACAAAAAATAATTGTGTACTTAGTTTTATTTACCCATTTATTGAGTATTTACGAAAATCAGGGGAGGGAACATATACAGATAGAAACATCTCACGGTTATGTCCTTGTATTTTAATACATTTGATGATCGTGTTGTTACGTCCCAGATCTCGCGTGCACTATTTCTAAAAGTAATAACTTGTGTTTATTTTATTTCATCTGTTCTTACTGTATACTTGGTAAGTCTTACATTTTGTACATTTGGTTAAGTTATTCAATTTGTACTCTAGGTAATTCATTCAAATTGTACACTAGGTAAGTCATTCAATTTGTACACTTGGTAAGTATTGCTATTTGCACTCTAGGTAAGTCACTCATTTGGTACTTGGTAAGTCATAAAATGTGTACATTAGGTAAGCCATTGGTAAATTTTACAATTTGTACACTTGTACACCTTCTTAGCCCTAACGGGCCTTCGGAGCAGATGAAGTGTAGAATTCATCTGTTTCTATAACAGAAGCATATGAAGGGATTGTGCGGTTAGCACAACGCCCAGCCGCCTTTACTTCCCCAACTTAAAGTCAGGCACCCATTTAAAGCTGGGTGGACTTGTGGGACGACTTTGCACCAAATTTCACCTGGAAAAATTCCATGGGTCTCACCGAGGATCGAACCCAGGACTCTCAGGTCGACAGTCGAGTATCTACATCACTCGGCCATCCGTCCCACACAATTTGGTATACTTAAAAAAAACAACTAGTTTATGTTTTATCGATTAACGTTGGGGGGGGGGTAGTGTCTCAAGATAGTTTTATGGAATGATATTTCAACATACATGGATTCACGTGCCAGTTTTAAGTCGACTTTTCTATTGGTTGTAGCTTATCAGTAACAAATTTGGGGTAATTAACTTACATGTTTTCAGATTTGCACCCATATGTTGTTTGTGTATGTGAATGGGGGAAAAACGTTTCTATTTAGAAGGGATTGTTACGACTTTCAAACTCTCTCTTGGTAGGCACTAAAGGACACGTGGGTTTGTTAATTGAATAGTAACATTTATTCGCAGTCTACAATGTACAAATTAGAACACTGAGCAACAGCCAAAAAATTCGTCAGGGGTTTTTCAACTGATTTAGACTAATTTTGGGGTTCTGAATCAGAATATCACATTGATTTTGCTCTGTCAGGTCAACTTCTTGAGATACAGCAATAGACCTACCTGACGAGCTATACGTATTCTAATATCAGGGGTTTTGAGTTCAATAATTTCTCTAAATTAGCTGCATAAAAATTAGCAGCAAAATAATCACAATTATAAAAACAGAGATAATTATATTTTATAAATAAATCATCAATCTTGATTTTCACTTGATTATTTAATGCATCAGCACTTGATTGGGCACAGCCTCCAGTACCCCGACCTTCCATCTGCCCGTCGTCCAGCTTCTCATTGCGAAGAAATTCCTTTACCAGCGTTCAGAGATCTTCTTGACAGCGACGATGAGGCCACCACTTTAGACGAGGGAGGAGATACAGAAGAGGAGTAAGAGTCACAAGATGGTCCGCAGCCGTTCTCACAATGTGAGCTTAATGATCTTTTTAGGGATCTCAGCTTGTCGAATAATTCCTCCGAACTGTTGGCCTCCAGACTCAAAGAGAAAAATCTATTTGGCAAGGACGCGCATATCACTTTCTTCCGTAGAAGGCATGAGGACTACATGGGCTACTTCTGCCAGGAGGAAGACCTTGTGTACTGCCGAGATGTCGCCGGTCTTCTTGATAAACTCGGCGGTCCTCAATACGATTCGAGAGACTGGCGACTCTTCTTTGACAGCTGCAAGCGCTCTTTAAAGTGTGTACTTCTCCACAACTTGAGCCAGTTCGCCTCAATCCCTCTTGCGCACTCCACAACTCTTGAAGAGAAATATGAAGCAGTGAAGTATGTACTCGACAAAATCCAATATGAGCAGCACCAATGGATCATCTGCGTCGACTTGAAGATGGTGAACTTTCTACTTGGTCAGCAGTCCGGGTTCATGAAGTACCACTGCTTTATTTGTATGTGGGACAGTCGCGACAGAGCCCAGAACTATGTAAAGAAAGAGTGGCCGGCGCGAGAGCAGTTAGTACCTGAGGCGAGAAACATCATAAACGAACCTCTGTTGACCGCGAGAAGATATTGATCCCACCGCTACACATGAATCTTGGGTTAATGAAACAGTTTACGCGCGCTTCAACTACATGTGCCGAGCATTTCCTCAACTGACCATTGAGACGCTGAAGGCCGGCATTTTCGATGGTCCACAGATACGGACACAGAGTTCCAAAACCTTATGAACACGCTTGAGTGCGTCGCCTGGAAATCGTTTGTGCAGGTGTTGAACAACTTCCTGGGGAACATGAAGGCAGCAAATCACGTCAGACTCATCAGCAGCATGACAGAGGACTTCCAAAAACTCGGGTGTTTGATGAGTATAAAGATGCACTTCCTGTTCTCACACATGGAGAAGTTTCCTGAAAACCTTGGGCGATGAGCGATGAGCAGGGAGAAAGGTTCCATCAGGACATCCGCAAAATGGAGGAAAGGTACCAGGGGAGGTGGGACGCAGTCATGCTGGCGGACTACTGCTGGTCGCTGAAGATAAACAACCCAGCAGCTGCTCGCACATGGGAATCCGAGAACCCCCGATTATTCCTTTCAACCTCTCCAATTTTTTCTTCCACCCACCCCCCTTATTTATACTAATATTATCCATATTTCAGCAAAACCAAGGTAATATTCTGACTCAACATGAAAATTAGTATAAAAAATTCCAACTGAGAAAAACCCGACGATTTTCAAAAATGTTCTTAGTTCAGTAAGTCCAGGCGAAAAACTAAGTCTACGGTACAAATTATCTCAATTGAAACGCAAATGTATATTCGATATCGCTGGCGACATTACGATGACGAACTAGCTGCATCAACAGACCTGGGGTTTTCCAGCGACCAACTCTCAACGGTTCTTGAACTCATCTCTGGTTCCTCTCCGGTACTCCTCTCGCTGTGTGTTTCTGCGTCAAGTACCACCGTTGCCTTTTCAACGGCCAAGACTGAGAGGGGGGTATTGCGTGAGTCAGGTGCAAAGATGACACTGTTTAATCGGGTCAAGTCAGAGTAAACGATCTAAATAGCAAGGTGTAGGAGGTTAACAAGATTGTATGATTGGTATAAAGGTGAAGTTTGTGCGAACAGATTGGGTTTGGGGGAGGGATGAAGGCAAAAGTTATAACAATATTCCATATTTCAGAAAGTAATATTTGTCCATGGTTGCTATGCTTCCAAATGAGAAGAACACATTACAAAAGTGTTCTTATTCAAACCTTGCTACTGAGTTTATACAAACCATCTCAACAGGGCAATGTTTCATATCACAACCGACACAACTGGCGTCCTCAGTACTGGTGTATCAGACAACACAATGTCCATGTGATGCATCTGATGGGTTCCACATAGAGACAAACGGATCTGTCTCTGCCTGTTTGTTCTGGTCAAATACCACCGTTAATTTTACAACGGCCTAACAAGATTGTCTGAGTAGGTATAAAGATGAAAGTTTAACCTGAAAGTCTGAGTAGATATAAATAAAGGTGAAAGTTTAACAAGATTGTATGAGTAGGTATAAAGGTGAAAGTTTAACAAGATTGTCTGAGTAGGTATAAAGGTAAAAGTTTAACAAGATTGTCTGAGTAGGTATAAAGGTGAAAGTTTAACTAGATTGTCTGAGTAGGTATAAAGGTGAAAGTTTAACTAGATTGTCTGAGTAGGTATAAGGTGAAAGTTTAACTAGATTGTCTGAGTAGGTATAAAGGTGAAATTTTACAAGATTGTCTCAATAGGTATAAAGGTGAAAGTTTAATTATGCTGTTTCATAAACCCGCTAAAATAGCGTTCTGTGACACCTTCAAACCGTATTGAACAGGTGGAATTATTTTCATCAACTTTGTTGTACTTGGCTAAGGGGTTGCTTTATGTATCATATTCCTAATAAAACCTTTGATCATTGTCGTTACTTTATTATAATTTGAAGCTGTCACTCAAAATATATCGCCTTATTAATAGCCTCATTAAAAAGTTGAATGTCTCAAGACTTTTTAACATTTAATGCTATGCCACTGTGTCTCATATTAAATTTTCTTTTCTAGTAGAGTACTTTACGTAATCTTACCATGCCAAATGCTTTATCATATCTTGGGCTAGTTTAGTGAGATTGTATGTGTAAGATGTAGAAGTTCCATGACATTGTATTGTAAGGAGTATTAGTAGTTCAGTGAGATTGTATGTGTAAGATGTAGAAGTTTAGTCAGATTGTATGTGTAAGATGTAGAAGTATTTCAGTGAAATTGTATGTGTAAGGTGTAGAATAGTTCTACATTGACCCATTTGTTAACATACACTAAATGAGACAGGCTATTGGAGATTAATTTATATTAAAAAGTGTTCCGTACATTTTTAGAGAAGTAGAGTAACGATGTAATGCGCACCATTCGAGTGATGGACTAATGTGATCATTTTGTTGGTAAACTGGGTGGCACTTCGGCTGTGATCCCTATTGATTTGTGGTATATTACAGGCTAGGGTAAAGTAAATGTAGTTCCAAATATCCTATCTCATACAATCATGGGAAATTTAGATTAAAAAGCTATAGCTTAAAAAAAATCACCCCCATTTGTGGATAGAAGAACGGTACAGTAACAGTACTGTAACAGTACAGTAACAATACAGTAACAGTACTTCTCAGACATTCATAGACATTAGTGTGTTACTGCCCTAGGGGTAGCAGAGATGTTGTGGTTATTTTTCACGAACTGGACTATTATCCGTCATGTCACAGCACTTTGTCACATCAAATTTGTCCCAATGGTTTATTACTATTTCGTTTCGGCTTCAATTTATGCATGTAACATTTTATTTCTTCAATTTTCGCTATGTAACATTTTATTTCTAAAAAGTTTCTTATGTAATTTTTTATCCCATTCAGAAAGAAGTTTCGTTTTGGCCAGCTTCAAGACATGGGAAAAATACCAGTTGCTTTTAAATCACGCAGGATATGTTTACATTGGATTGGATGACATTGCCATAGAGGGCATTTTCAGGTGGCACGACGATGGATCCATTCTAGACAGTAATTTAAAAAAATTGATTTTTAAATCAGGTAGGTACAAATAAGGCGCTCTTTCGAAAAAGGCCTATTGCTTAAGAGGGCCTATTACTTAATAAGACCAATTACTCAAGATTATCCGAAAATAGTTCAAAAGTACATATGATTCCCTACTTAAAGATCAAGTGGGTTTCACGCTGTGTAGTCCAACCTTGACACCTGATATATATATATATATATATAAACATATTACACTATGTAACAAATTTTTTTTCTTGGCTTCCAAGTATATTATATGTCACCTGCCTATGTCTAAAGCGTAACGAAAAACGACTATGATTTTATGACCACAGAAAAATTGTGATAAAACAAAGAAATGTAGACATTTGTGTTCATGCAATCTAATAAAACATACTTGCATGATAAACAAAAAAAAAAAGACAGTAAAAAATGTTCACAAATGATCAGGTTTTCAAAATTTTGCGAGTGTACTGCATATAGCTTTCTCGAAGACGCCTCCAAATGTAGTCCTCCATCATATTTTCGTTATACTGTTCTTGGTTACGAAGCTAAAAGTCTAATATATATTGGATAAAAGCGCTAACCTTGATCCTCTCTGAGTAAGTTTCCGTGTTGTCATCAAAATGTGTCAAGATTAGCGTCAAGGATCTGGACTTTTTTTTGTATCGTTTTTTGTCGTATTTCTTTATGAGAATCAGAACCAACTGCAAACAATTCTCGGCCATGAAACCAGGAACATCTCATACTAAACAGTTCCAAGTCGTTTTCTCCGACCTTTACAGCAGATTGGTGAACTCGTCACATTCTACGATCTTCTTGATTTGAGGTCAAGTAAAAATACCAGCCTTGACCTTAGCCTCGGCAACTTTGGAAAAAGCCTAACTTGAAGTGCAGTAGTGGCATCAGAACCTTCTGAGTTTTATCAGCAGCTCCCACTTGACGTTGATCTTCCCCACAGAGCACTTGGTCCATAGGCAAAGGAAACAATTTAGCTTCGTGAAACTGCCTAGAAGACCAACGTACTTACAACATTTTGAAGTCTCCGATGACATCCAATGCATAGTCATCAGACTTCAAGGCATTTAGCAAATTTTTGACACTGTTGTATTCTTCTTTGAGATGCACATAGTGAGCCATAGGGAGAGACGGGCTGTGACGCAGGCTCCGGGATAAACTGTTTATGAAAATGCATCATTTATTCGGTTTACATATAGCCTCGAATAGACCTGTTACATTGATTATAAGCACAGCCCATCTTGCCGAATAAAGAAGTAGGAAAAAGTTTGTTGATGCTTTCTTTAATCTGTGACTTTCATTCTTTTATCCAACAAATTCCATAGTTTGAGATTGGATTCAGAAGGTCAGTATTGGATTTAGTATGTTTAATTTATCTTTTTGGTTAGGGAAGTCTGTCCTTCTCTCCTCAACTGCATCTGTAAAATCGTAATCTGTATCTCCAATGTCTTCTTCGCTGTCTGACTTGCTGCTTTCTCCTGAAGAAGGCTGATCCCACTTCAGAGTGTGGGAATAAGCAGCTCAAGGCAGTGTGGTACTGGTGCAATGGAAGTAGGAAAGTCTGGATAAACGTTTTTAGCGTATTCTTACTTGTGCGACGTTGGGTAGGATCCACCATGCAGAATGAGAAGTTGCTTGTGTTGTCATTGGGTAGCAGCTCTATTCGCGGAATAGCAAACTTCATGGCTCTCTTGATGACGTCTAAATCAATAATTGTGCTTTAATTGCAATTCGTCATTCTCTTACTCAGCTATAACATAAACATTTTCTCATAAGCGGACAATTCTAGCAGTTCAAGAACATTCTAGAAGACTACTCAGTAATAAATGTGAATTAAGAACTGTCTCGATAAGAAGAATTTTAAAATATCATTTTCCTGATTTCAGAACCAAATAATTTGTTACATAGTGTTATATGACTAATTAGTTTTATTATCTGTGTTTTATCTGTGTTTTATCTGTGTTTTATCTGTGTTTTATTTGTTTTTATCTGTGTTTTATCTGTGTTTTATCTGTGTTTTATCTGTGTTTTATCTGTATTTTATCTGTATTTTATCTGTGTTCTATCTGTATTTCATCTGTGTTTTATCTGTATTTTATCTGTATTTTATCTGTATTTTATCTGTATTTTATCTGTATTTTATCTGTGTTTTATCTGTATTGTATCTGTATTTTATCTGTATTTTATCTGTGAACCTAACGACCAAACTCATAATGAAAATTGTGCTGCCCTTGAGATGACAGGTCTGTTAGATGATGTATGCTCAAAATCAAAAGAAATACGTTTGGGAAAAAATATGCTTTGATTTTTAACTGAAACCAATTTTGATTGGTTTGTGAAATTTGAGATAAAATAATAAAAAAAAAATAAATTACATTTACAGTGGTTGCATTCTTGGAATAAACTTCTGTTGTGTATTTAGTTTTTGTGATGTTTATTGAGTTTGATTTTTTTTCTAAAGTACGATTTTTAATGGATTTAGATTAAAATTTTCCTAGTACAGGTTTAATTTTGTTGAGATGACTTAAGCAAACAACTTTTTGCAAACTGACTATTTGTGAGTTCGTTGTACCAAACAATGATTCAAAATAATTTTTAACGCTCATTAACATGTTCTTCATATAAGTTACTAAATGTATGAATAAATAGAAATGTGACGTTAAATTCTTCTTAATCATTAGCCCTTTATTTTTTTTTACATTTTTAACATCGCAAATGTTACTAAACCAGCAAACTGGAATAATTCTTTTTTTTCCCGCCGACCAGCAATACATGTGCGCATGCGCAACTTGACGGATTCGGACTGCATATTATTGCATATTTTTTGTTTTCGGGGCTAGTGTTAGGGCTAGGGTTAGGCTTAGGCTTAGGGTTAGGTTTAGGGTTAGAATTAGGGTTAGGGTTAGGAATAGGGTTAGGCGCAATATCTATAGCCGGATCCCGAAAAAAATAATATGGAGTCCGTCTAGTCGCGCATGCGCAATATCTATAGCCGGATTCCGAAAAAATATAGTACGGAGTCCGTCTATTCGCGCATGCGCACATCTATTCCTGGTCGGCGGAAAAAAAAGAATTATTCCAGTTTGCTGGTTTAGTAACAACTGCGTTTTAACATCATATATAAAAAAGGCAAGTGTGTGTTATCTGTTCCACCAATAGTGTTTGATAAAGTAATCACGTGACCAGCAAAAACAAAAATTTTTAATGTCGTCTTGCAAGCGTCTCGATTCGATATTTCTTTTTGAAAAATCTACAGTTTTAAATAGTTTCTGTGTTCTTTTTTATTATGAAATGTAAAAGTCCCAAATATTAAATAATAATAATAATAATATAATATCATTCAAATTATTTTAGTTTTTATTACAACAGATACTATTTTAACATCGTCCAACGATAACAATAACTAACGAGCGCGTTCGTAAATAGCAAAGTCAATATAATCGAGCTAATTTTTATTTTAAAAGTACATTAAAATTAATACTTAGAACGTGTGACGTGGTGGCTCAATCTATAAGCAGCTTGGAGTTTATTTTTTTATGCTGACTATCCAGGTTCGATTCTTCTCAATGACATATTTTTTTATTGTTTTATTTTTTTTAGAATGTACGGTATCCTGTTAGCTGTTTTAATGAAAAGTAACTAATTAGATCTCTTTGACATTTTTTATTGAAATAATTTATCTTTTAGGATGTTGTAAGAAAAAGAAACAACAACTAATTAGATTTTTAATTATTTCATAACAAAAAACAAAAACAAATATTCTGAAAATATGTATCAAAGCTGAACTTAGAGGCGCACTTAGGGTGGGGTGAGGGGGGTTCAAAATCGAAAATCCCGCCGGGCCCCAGCTTGAGGGGAGCCCCCCAACATTATTTTTACATTAAATATTAATTACACAATCTCATGTCATGGTATACAACGTCAAAATGCAGGGGCCCCAAAAGAGGCCAAGCCCCCGGGTTCCCTAATCCCTAGGCTCAGCACTAGCTTTACAATAGTCTATCTCTATACAAAGGCTATGCAGAGTACAGCTTCCGACCTAACCGATCACGTGACTTGCTTTCGACTCGGAAGAGGATAAACACCACGAAATATAGTCCCAAATAAAATATAAAATTCCGCCCGTCGTTCGACAGGCTTAAAACACCTATTTAATAAAATGGTATTTTAAAGAAAATATTTAATAAAATGGTGTTTTTAAGTAAATATTAAATAAATTTTTATTTTTAAGTAATTATTTAATAAAATGAGGGAACAAAAAACGTAATGGAAACGTTAGTGATTCTATCAGTAAGCAGACTGTTTGTAGTTTGAGTTGCCTTTCATCACTCGCTCACAATTATTTTGTAGTTGTTTACAGCTGGGTTTAATTGTATTGAAAAATGGACGAGCCTTGCTGTTCAAAAAATGGCCGTCTGTTATCTATTGTGATAATGTATTAAAATATATTGGGAAGGCTATTTTGTTTTTGTGTCCACATTATTTCAATTTTTGTTTATAAAAAATAGAAAATTCGACCCTTCTTTCGACGGGCTAAAATACTAGTTTACACATAAAATGAAATACAAATGTAGAAAGCAGCAAGAAATGAAATACATGTCTTAATTTTATGTCCAATAAATGGTTCAAATTAATTTTAATAATTTTCAACAAATTATTGTTCTTCTATGAATAAAAATAATACAAAATAAATGATATGCATAGTAACATATCGTTTTTCAGTATACTGTTCATGTTGTACTTACATCGTAACAACATTATAAAGACTCTCCAGAACTCGCGTACTGTAGTTATATCAATGGTCAAGTCATGACATACTTATTGAACTACCTGATCGCGTTTTCCTTTTGTCTAAGGGTTTGACTAGAGGTTGGGATAAAGTATTTAACTATTAGCTTGACTATACAATAAACCATGACATATTAAACAGGGTGAATAAAAATGATTTTTTTTCCTATAATGTAATGATAATAATAGTGTATGGATAATATGCAATTAAACAATCGTATTTAATGTTAAAAAAAATCATAAGTAACTTTTTTTGATTTGAATGAATGGATGAATGAATTATTACGGTATTTCAAAAGTACAACAGCTGTAAAGTATTTCCTACACATCTAGACAATTACTTCTGCTAGCAAAGCATTCAAAGCAAGTATGTGATAATTCCCTGTAAATAATGGGAACTTTCACCATGACTAGTCGACAGCCGAGCTCATAACTGCACGATCATGCTTTCCCACCACACACAACGCCCCGTCCGATCACGCACTACGCCCCGTCCGATCACGCACAACTCCCCGTCCGATCACGCACAACTCCCCGTCTCATCACACACAAAGCCTTGTCTCATAACACTCAACGCCCCGTCTCATCACACACAACGCCCCGTCCGATCACACATAAGTCCCCGTCTCATCACACACAACGCCCCGTCTCATCACACAACGCCCCGTCCCATCACACTCAACGCCCCGTCCCATCACACAACGCCCCGTCCCATCACACTCAACGCCCCGTCCCATCACACAAAACGCCCCGTCACATCACACACAACGCCAACATATTCTCACCAGCTAGGGATGAACTTCACGACATGATCTTGAACTAATAAGACACCATCACAGTGTAGGCCCCAATATACTCCATCATCTGGCGAATAAGTATAACTAAATCTTTCCAGCTCGGGGTCAAAGTATATTGTAATAGCTTCTCCCTAAATAGAAAACAAAATAGAAAAAACAAAAAATAATTCTGTTCCTCTCTCTCTCTTTCTCTCTCTCTCTCCATATATATATATATATATATATATATATATATATATATATATATATGCTGAATGATTTATATATTTGCTGGATGATGGATACATATGTTAAACTATCGAATTATCCAGCTTAAACCTATATATCTATCCAGCTTAATTCAGCTATAACAGTTTTTGAGGACTGAGCCATATATTTCAATCATCCAACCTATATATCAGTCATCCTACCTATATATCAGTCATCCTACCTATATATCAGTCATCCTACCTATATATCAGTCATCCTACCTATATATCAGTCATCCAACCTATATATCAGTCATCCAACCTAAATATCAGTCATCCAGTCATCCAACCTATATATCAGTCATCCAGTGATCCTACCTATATATCAGTCATCCAACCTACATATCAATCATCCAACCTATATATCAATCATCCAACCTATATATCAATCATCCAACCTATATATCAGTTATCCAAACTATATATCAATCATCCAACCTATATATCAATCATCCAACCTATATATCAGTCATCCAAACTATATATCAATCATCCAACCTATATATCTATCATCCAACCTATATATAAATCATCCAACCTATATATTAATCATCCAAACTATATATCAGTCATCCAAACTATATATCAATCATCCAAACTATATGTCAGTCATCCAACCTATATATCAGTCATCCAACCTATATATCAATCATCCAAACTATATATCAATCATCCAACCTATATATAAATCATCCAACCTATATATCAATCATCCAAACTAAATAACATCTCATAAATGTACTGCTTATGGTAATGTAATTATAAGTATTTTAAAGTATTTCTCTTACTTTTTGTGAATAGATAAATGCCACGAGGAAAAAAAGCAATTCTCTTTAAAACGCTTTAAAAAATTTCTTCTTGGAACTCGAAGACAAATAGCAAACACCAACAAATCTCGAGTAGTAAGTAAAACGCCAGAAAACATAAATGGAAAATATCGGCCATATGAAGGAAACTTAAATATGGCGAATACATTAGTGAACGCATGCAGTCAATAACTGGAAGGTATATTGCAGAAAAACAGGATTTATGTACACCACATTTATGTATAACACAGTTATGTACAACACAGTTATGTACAACACAGTTATGTACAACGCAATTATGTACAACACAGTTATGTACAACACAGTTATGTGTAATATATAATACGAATATAATAGCCAGATATTTTAATCACTAATTATGACAACAAAAGTTTTATAATACAGTTATGTGTACCATATAATAATGTCATAATAAATGTATATCACAAACCTGTATACAGTGTCTGACTAAAATGTGTACTTGAGGGTACTTCAGAGGTTGTGGACATGGTAGGCAAGGCTGAAATAAATGTATCTATTTAAAAAAAAATCTTTATCTCTACATCAGTCTATCTATCTATCTATCTATCTATCTATCTATCTATCTATCTATCTATCTATCTATCTATCTATCTATCTATCTATCTATCTATCTATCTATCTATCTATCTATCTAATCTAATATATCTAATTTATCTGATCTAATCTAATCTATCTCATCTAATCTATCTATTTTTTAATCTTTAAGGTTTTCTGATAAGTCATTAATAACGCGCTGAATAATTTTTTGATTATATTTTTAAAAGCGAAACATAAAATCTTTAATTTCCACACGAATACATTTTTATCAGATTTGCAAACAAATTCATGAAGAAAATGTAAGTTAATAACCCATTCTATTAACAGAATTTGATTAGAAAGAACATAACAACCGAGGATAAAAAAAGCGAACGCTCAAACTGTAGCGTTTACATGAGATCTAAGTAGCTAGATAACTTAGGAATATAATAGGATTGTCATTTCTTAATAATATTCTCTGAAACTAAATTAGTTAACATATGTGGATGCTAACAACTTGTCGATTGAGAGTTGTCGTGGGTTTGAAACGACTTATGACATTGACATTCATGTCAATTTGTTTTTGGAGATGTAAACCATAAGTAACATGATACGGGATGTAAACCATAAGTAACATGATGGGGGATGTAAACCATAAGTAACATGATACGGGATGTAAACCATAAGTAACATGATATGGGATGTAAACCATAAGTAACATGATACGGGATGTAAACCATAAGTAACATGATACGGGATGTAAACCATAAGTAACATGATACGGGATGTAAACAATAAGTAACATAATATAGGATGTAAACCATAAGTAACATGATTTGGGATGTGTTTTAAAGTGAGTTAAAATGTGACTAGGTGGCACAAGAGGGTACAAATCAAGAACTATCACTTTATGACTATACTATTATTTCAAGAAGGAAAATGAATCAATTGAACTGACACGTGAATAAACAGATGTGAAATAATACATTAATTTACACATACGCCAATGCTTAATGGAGTTATAAAATGTTTAGAGAACTCAGCTAGCCTATATTCTAAACTTATTGTATTATTTTATAGAATAGGGCATATATACCCAGAACTATAATAGGTGGTGCACTATGGCTTTTTTTTTTAATTTTTGTGTATCTTATATAGTAAAAAATACTATAAAGATCAACAAAGCTGTCAATTAAACAATATTTAGTTTCCTTTTTGGAGCTTTACGCTGTAATGACAGACTATCCTTATTTAATTAATAATAATACATTCAATTATTTGTGTTGATTAAACTTGCGTTAATTTCGATTAAAATTTATAAAATGCGTTAATTTCGCTTAAAAATTAATTGTAAGAAAAGCTTATATATATATATTTATATTTTTTTTTTTCCTTTTGTTATTTTAAGTAATTTTACCAAGTTTCATGAAGATACAGTGATATTTAGAGGTAGCTCAATGGACTCGAAGTTTTATATTATATGCGAATATACCTGTATTTGACATACAAGGCAAACTGGATGCAATTTCTGTTACTTATTTATATAAATTCTGTTACTTATTTATAATTTCATGTCAGAGCAATATATATTACTGCTAGTGCCACAGTGAAAGAAGTTATTAAGTTTTGGCATAAGGCACGCATTCCAGTTCGCAAAGAATGCCATATAATGACCAAGATAAAGGATCTCCATTCAGCATTGATTGGAATAAGAAAAAATGTATCCCGCAGTACAGATACTCAGAAGGAGAAGGAGCACCAATTTACTGAAAGTTTGACTGATTTGTTTGATGTTGCACATACTAAAGCTTTAACTAAGATGCAGGTACCTGAAGACATAAAATTTCTTGAAGCACAAAGAGAGAAAGGAGCCGTGGTTGCATGGGTCCAGTGGATATGGTGCTAACTCGGAAAGAACAAAGGTCTCATAAAAGGCGCTTAGAGCAAGAATATCGTAAGGAAAAGGAGGCTATGCGGATGCAACATGAGGCAAAGAAGATGGAGTTTAGTGCCATCAATGATAGTGACACAGAGGCTAAAAGCACCGATGATCCCGATGATCCTGATGAACTCCCCGAACCACCTGAAGTGTCTAATAAACCAGAGAGAATTCTCCGATCCACCAATATTGTGAGTCCAGGTTTGGTATCTGCATTTTACAGAAGTAAAGGCAGTGATAGGAACGAAGTTTACATAATTACAACAGCAGCAGAATAACTTGGCCACAGTACTGCAGCCCTGGCGATTAACAAGGAATCAGTCAGACGTAGTCGACGTAAACATCATGAAGCAGCAGCTACAGATATTCATGCATCGTTTCATCCAAACTGCCCATTAACTGCGCAGTGGGATGGAAAAATGTTGCCTGCATTAACATCAAAAGAGTTAGTTGATCGTCTTGCTGTTCTGGTATCCGGTGATGGTACAATGAAGTTGCTGGGAGTACCAAAATTGCCAAATGGAACTGGAGAGGCCGAAGCAACTGCTATGTTTAATCTTATTCAAGAATGGAACATTGCTGATAACATCAAGTTCATGTGTTTCGACACTACGGCCAGTAACACTGGCATAAATGCAGGTGCCTGTATTCTTCTGGAGAAGAAACTTGGCAGAGAATTGATCAGCTTAGCATGCAGGCGCCACATAATGGAATTCATTGTGGCAAATGTGTTTGATCTAGTGGACCAAATATCAAGTTATTCCAGAGATTTCGTGAATGTTCAGGCTCAATTGACACATCGATGTATGCAAGTGGAGTGGATGTAGATTATATTGCAGTGGCTCTCAATCCAGTTCGGGATGAACTCATTCACTTCATTCAGCATCAGTTAACAGTGTTTCAGCCCAGAGATGATTATCGTGAGCTTCTGCAACTGTCACTTCTTTTTCTAAGTGTAGCTTATAGATGAAAAGATTGTGGCTCCTGGAGCTTATCACCGGCCCGTCGGATGGCAAAACTGATTTACAGCCGTAAGATTTCATTTTGCGTTCTCAATTCCAACTTACTGCACGTGAATTGTCATCACTGGATCACTTCAACACCTTCATACTTAAGGTCTACCTGAATTCTTGGTTTACATTACCAGCTGCTACATATGCTCCCCGTAGAGATTTGCAGCAACTTCAACAATTGGAGATCTACAAGGAAACAAATGACAATGTTGCCAAAGCAGCAATAAAAATCATTCTCTGGACACTTGTGGTACTTGAGTAAAATTCTGGTAGGTTTAGCAATTTTTGACAATGATGTTTCATCTGAAATGAATTTAGTTATGGTTGCAGCACTTAACAAGATAACAACAGATTATCCTCGCAGAATAGCCTTCTGTCCAACATTACAACAAAATAAACTTTCTGATTTTGTATCGCAACACACCAGGAAACTTTTCACAGCTTTGAACATACCATAAGATTTTCTGACCACGAAATCAGACACATGGGCCACTGATAACAACTACATTGTTGGCCAGAAGAAAGTTGCAAGTTTGAAAGTCGTCAAAGATGCAGCCGAGCGTGGAGTGGCCCTGAGTCAAGCATTCAGTGGAGTACTAACCAATCAAGAGGAACATAAACAGTTTTTGTTACAAGTAGTAGATAAACACCGTCGTGACATTCCTAATGCTAAGAAGTCCACCCTAACTGTCCCAGCCGCAGCTAGAATATTATTTCTTGGACTTGAAGACATGTAATTAGTGTATAGCGATCTTTCAGTCTGAACTATGTTGAATTGACTCTTTATGTTTATTAGCCGAAGGTTCTGAAAGTTACTACTCTGGTGCTATGTACAAAATAGTTGTTTGTTCTCTTTTACATCAATAGGTGTCTTCAAATAACTTTTGATTTTTTTTTGTGTTAAAGCAGGATTACTGATTACCGTATGGTAATGTCGCGAAAAGCTGATTATTGCAAAACTTTGACACTGTTGCTACCAATAAATATTATCAGAGAACATTCAAATTTTGCCAATTTTATTCTTATAACATTACTAACACATTTTGGGGGTGGCAGGATAAAAACTCAGAAATTTTTTTGAGTGGCACCCTAATATATATATATATATATATATATATTAATATATATATGTGTGTGTGTGTGTGTGTGTGTGTATATACATCTACCATCTTTCTATCTGCTTTTAGCTCGGCGTGTATGCTGGTTTGTAAGCATATATTTCGCTTTCTTTTTAATGGCATTTTATATACGAATATTTTTATGTGTGTGCTTGAATGCTTTAAAAAAATGTATCTTTTATTTTTTTTTCAGAATGTTGCATGTCTTAAAAAAAAAACCTTTTTGCTAATAATTTTAAAAACACACACAGACATTCAGACAGACATAATCTTACTAGTATAGCTGATATTTTCATTGATACATGAATACTGATTATATAAAATATTGATTGTAAAGCTAGTTAAAATCCTCTCCGTTCTATTGAATGGTGTGATTCTCCACGTCACCATGTATTGTTCTATTAAGTTCAACACTCTGAAACAAATAATTTCTTTGTTTATGTTTTTTCGTTTTATTTAACATTTAACTTAATTAGAAAACTGAAACACAAAAAAAATAATCTGTATCTATTTTGTTTCTAGTTTAAATTTAAAAACTTTATCTATCTATCTATCTATCTATCTAATCTAATTTATCTAATCCATCTAATATATCTATCTATTTATCTATCTAATCTGTTTATGTATATTATATATATATATATATATATATATATATATATATATATATATAAATATCTGTTTATATGTCTTCCAGTAATTTAAGAATCGTCAGTACGTTAGAACTACATTGACTAGGCTATGATCTAATTTGATATGCAAGAGGTTTATCTCAAGAAATGACCTGAATTATTTCTCTGTAATGTCTACCTCCTTTCATATCATTTCACCAATTTATGTACACCATATTATAAATAAAAATACATTAACTTGTTTTCCCCTTCAACAACCTGATTTACTTTAATCCCGTTGTTATTTCGATTTTCCATCATTTCAAAATCATCATTGAACTATGTTTACTTACGTAATATTGTGTTGTGTTCTCTATGTAGCTGTATTCCATGTGAGTCATGTTATGTAGTGTTACATCTTAGATACCAGTTTCGTTATCTTGCACAGAAATCGGACTATTTTGTAAATTTAATTGTTTTCCTGTAAATTGTGGACAATTATCGATTAATACTCTTATTAAAATAAACAAATTGTTTTACGTTGTAATTTTAAGTACAGTGAAAGTGTATTGTAGTCTTGTTCTCCAGTCAATTGACTTAGAATACCAATAGTAATATTCTTAAATAAAGTCAAACATAAGAATATATATTATTAAAATGTTCAGTAAAACGTTAAAGGAAATATCTATTTACATTTACATGTATAACAGAAACGTTTATGCTGAGGTAAAAGGAAATATTTATTTACATTTACATGTATAATAGAAACGTTTATGCTGAGGTAAATAACTAATGGCTGTGAAATCGATTTACACTGATCTGTCGAGCCTAATTGATGGATTTACCTCAGATATTCATATGACGTAACAGAATTGGAAAATATTTAATTGAACAATGACTGATGGTCAGACACTCAGTTTCTGCATCTAAATTCGTTAATTATAATCTGAATTTACGTAACTTCTGATTTTTTTTTTACATATCTTGAGATTGGTGAACATGGGGAAGTATATTCAATATCTTTTTATTATTTAATTTCAAAGAGATATTTAATGAGAATCCAACGCTGTTCTGAATATATTCTAAACACTAAACAATGCAAGAGAAAGTTAGTATTCAGAGCACAATTCCCAAATAATAATTTTAACCTCTTAAAATCAAGTTTTCTTAACACGTCATGTGGGGTGGAGTGAAATAAAATTCTGTGTATGACTAGTCAAGCGAGTCGTCAACAGCCAAGTTTTCCGTATGTTTATATATATATATAAATATTATTTTTTATGAAGCCGTATTTAGCCTGTACCACAGAATGTAGATTACACATAAAGTGCAAACTATTTAGAAAGTCTTCAACCATTGACTAAAAAATGTCGCCATCACTGTTATTGGATTTCCAATTAATTAGCACATAAATATTGATCACAGTAGCAGTTGTATTAAAAAGACTCATTTCTGATAAATGGTGTAAAGAAAAATAATGAATGAATCCTGAAATCTTAACGATAGATTTGCTAATAAAATAATTTGATCTGACCTTGGGAAAACAAATTTACATTCTTTTCTTTGCCGATGAAGTGTATGCTAGTTCAACAATGATACAGTAATGTATAGCAATATATTGTTGGTGTTAAAAATAAATAAATATGTCAGGGTCGAAAAAGAATATGATTTAACAAGAGAAATGAACTTTATGTATAATTTATACTTTGCAACCTATACAGACAATAGTGGTCAAATGAGTTCACTTGATTCTGTGTGTGAAGTCCCTGTAAGGATGGAATGAGAATCTCTTAGATACAATCAACTTCGAATGGGAAGGTTTTGTGGTGCTCTTTTGCATCCCCACCATAAAAAGTTCCCTTAGCCCTAGCAGACCATCGGGGCAGATGAAGTGTAGAATTCGTCTGTTTCTATAACCTCGGCATATGAAGGGATTGTGTGGTTAGCACAACGCCCAGCCGCCTTTACTTCTCCAACCTAAAGTCAGGTACCCATTTAAAGCTGGGTGGACTTGTGGGACGACTTTGTATCAAATTTCACCTGGAAAAATTCCATGGGTCTGACCGATGATCAAACCCAGGACTCTCAGGTCGACAGTCGAGTGTCTACACCACTCGACCATCCGTCCCACACCATAGCTGATAGTGAAATGGCCATGTTGGCACCACGGGAGATATAGATGGAACTTTCAACATGACCTGAAATATCCTTTTGTCTAGATCGGTGATCGAACCAAGGACCCCCAGCCACGGCTATTCTAAGAGAGACATTGTTACAAACTGTATTTAAGACATCCTCCCGCGTTCAACACCCACCCCCTTTTCTTCCCGCGTTGTATCAACCCCCAATCGTTTATCTCATACCCCCACCACTTCTTCTCCCAATCTAATGTACAGACTGGACTGACACGCCGGTCTTGTTAGTCAAACCAATAGCCCGTGACGGTGGACACGTCTCCGCTGGACATCCATCTTTCTCCCCCCCATGAGATTAATTCCTCGGACCAGGCTAGATGATAACTGAGCGGCCGTGCCTTATCATACGGCACCGTTGGTCAGCGCACCTGGACCTGACATGACGTTGATGTATGTTTGGATGTGGATTCAGATTGAGGGTCCAACGATATAAATTGAGATGAGTTTACTAACCAATGCATTACCCCCAATCCGAGGGGTCCACGTTATACGAGTCTGTTTAGACTCCCGATTGTAAACTTCTTTTTAGAGTTATTTGTATACGTATGGTTTGCATATTGTAAACTTAGCAGCCCCGCTAAGAGTTCTTTTTAGAACTATATGTTTATATGTATCTGCTTTTGAATAAAGTCAAGTGTTGTTTATCATATACGCACCCAACTTGAGTCGTTCTGTATTTATTCGTCACGTGGCTGTACACACAATATAAATTATTGACATCACGCATTCAGCTCAGTTACTTAGACAACGGCCATCACAACAGCCCTACAAAGGCGAGATTGCGACAGACATCGATTGGGCTCATCAACAGTCCGGAACTTACATGGAACTAAGTGACTCTGTGGTAGAAAGCGCGACTGTTGACCATTATGGCTCGAGTGTGATATTGTTGACCATTATGTCTCGAGTGTGACATTCTATTCATTCTATGTACTAGTATAATATAAATTAGTTGAAATAGTCTTGTTACTTTAGAGTTAGCTGATATCCACACGAACACCAAAATGCAGAAAAAGAGACATGTATGAAATACATGCGATGAGAAAATGTAAACTAGTGACTGAAACTTTTCTCTTTTGATATCGACAGAATAGGGAGCAGGTTTATTTTGTCGAAGGGTTACATACAAATCTTCATTTTATATTACGAGTGGGACTTTCGTCGGAATACCTGGGGGTAAGGGGTGTATTTACGACAGGTGAACGTAGTAAGGGAACCTTAACTTCAAATTGTAGAGTGAAATTCGGTTAGTTATAGATTTGGCTCTATTCTGAACTATCAGAATTTTGGTCAAATTAACGCACCTAAGTGTTGCGTTAAAATTTTTAATCGCAAATTTTTATTTGACGCGTTAATCGCGAAACAGTGCAATTTTAATCAGCAGCCCTAATTTAAATATGATGACTACTTTAAGATCATTCATTCTCGCTATCTTAAGCTTTGACTTTTTTTAATAATCGCAAAAAATATGGGTCGACTTTACATTAAAAAAATATTTACGTTAGAGAAAGAGATGTTGTTTATTGGCCAAAGTTCCTTTGTTGTTCCAGTAGTATTGATGAAGACTTCAAATACAAGTAATTCCCCAGGGTTGAACCATAGGCGGCACGTTTTTAAAGATATTTCAATACTTTGACAATTATTTCCTGGTGGTACCGAAATAAAATGCAAAAATAGTACCAAATTAGTAAACACATTGATTTTGCATTATGTAATAAAAACATATATTCAAAAACCTTTTAAGTAAACATGTATTAGTGATCGATTCTTTATCATAAATAGTCCTTAGTATTTTAAAATGAAACATGACGTCATGTTTTAAAACATAGACATACACAATTTATAGTAAAGTGCTTTATTACATTTTTTACCCATTGCGTTTTTCGCAAACTGTTCCAAATATTATATTAAAACATTTTTCCAATCGATATCTACTATGTAACAAATTTTAATTTTTTTTTATTCCTAGGTTCAAAGTGTGTTTTCCTAATCCGTTGTGCCTAAAATATAACAGAAAATAGCTATTGTTACACAAACTTTGTTTCTGTGATCAGGATAATGACATTTTGAAATTCGTATTTTCTTGAAAATTCTTTATTCCAATTCTATTCTTAGTAGACTTCTAGAATATTCTTTCAAGAAACTTTTCGAACTTTCTAGGACTGTTAATAGTAGTCATGCAAGTAGAAAAGAACAGGTGACAAACCAACATTTCAATTATGTTATTGCTGTGTAAGAGAATAACAAATCGTAGTTAAAGAGCAATCAAGAGGTTTTTTGCACCCAGAAGATCAATTTTGCAAGAAAACTCTTGAAGGAAGATAAACATTGACCGATCGCTTATATGACAGTGATTTATATTGTAAAACTTCATTGATTTGATCTTGAACAGTTTAAGGAGCTATTGACGAAATTTTCACATATATTAATGTATAATAGTACAATATGTTATATATGTAAATAACATGTTCTGTAATAGGTAATGCTTTAAAATTTATATAATCAACGATATCTGCTATGCTACAGGTTGGTACATGTGAGAAATTAGATATGAAGTTTGCTATCACGCTATCAAGCAATTGTTAGTTCTGCATGGTGGATCCTACCAAACGTCACACCGGCATGCATGCTTCTCATATCGTTTATCAATATATTCCTTCTTTCATTGCCCCAGTACCACTGCCCTGAGCTGCCTGTTTCCACTACCCCGAATAGGCTTCAGCCATATTCAGGAGACAGTAGCAAGTCAGATAGAGAGGAATATGTTGTAGATACACATTACGATTTTACAGATGCGGTTGAGGATAGAAGGCCATAATTCCTTAACCCGAAATACTTTAACGATCTGATTAGAAACCTTGGTCTGACCAAGTCCAATGCAAAGCTTCTGACATCCAGACTCAAGCGGTGGAACGTATTGCATGAATGCGTACAAAGTCACTGATCAGAGAAAGCGTCAACAAACATTTTTCAGTCGGCAAGGTGTGCTGTTTGCGTACAACAAAGTTACAGGTCTATTACAGGTTTTATGTATCATGTGACCCGGATGAATGGCCCCTAATTAATAGACACCTCATATTGGAGACTCAATGCCGTGCTGCTTCACAATTGAAACAACTACCCGTCTCTCCATAAGGCTCACTCTATGCATCTCAAAGAGGACCACACCAGTGTAAAGATGTTGCTGAGTACTTGAAATATGACGAATATGGATGGGAGGTCATTGGAGACATCAAAATGATGCCATTCCTGATTGATCTTCAAGTGGTTTCACAAAATGTTAAGATACATTGGGCTTTGAATGTCGTTACCAAGGACTGTATAACAAAAACATGAAGGGGGACTACATATTGGTAATCATTCGAGAAAGTGATTTGATTTAGAAAGTCTAATCATTTCTGAACCTTCTAAAGTGATTCTCTCCTGTCTTTGTCTATTTATCATGCTAGTCTTTTTATTGGACCGTATGAAACAAAACATATATTTCGTTGTTTTGTCACAACAAATACAACATTTTTTTCAGGGCTGTGGTCACAAAATCAAAGTTTGTGCTTAATGTTGTCGTTTTTCGATAGTTTTTAGACATAAGAAGTTGAAATATAAAACTTAGAAGCCAGGAACAAAAATTGTGTTACTTAATCTATAATACAAAAATCCTTCATGTGTTCCGGTGTCTGTACCACTTCCTGAGTCTGCACACATCCTGTATCTGTCACACAAGATGGCGGCATAAACAATACAAAGATGGCAGAAACATTTACTTTATTCTACTTAACATGCATGATCCGGATTCCAACTGGCCGGCCGAGTAAGATGTCTCGTACTTCTTTCTCCCCTGGACCCAGCTTGAGGGGGGGGGGGCAAAAAATTATCTCATGTCAAAATGCAGGGGCGCCCCCCCCAAAGAGGCCAAACTTACCGGACCCCCAAATTCATAGGTTCTGCACTGCCGGGTTGGCAATATTTTCTTAGTTAATTCAACTATGATACAATGTGTATAACAGTAAATACACCACCTGCTAAGCATGTAGCAGTTCGCTTAACTTACAGGCACTCACTCACGTCTCTCTTTATTTTTAAATACGTCATGTTGAACATCATAAAACATAAATTGAATAACTGTTTGGAAAGGAGTCTATTAGAATATTATGAAGGAATTAGATTTTAAGAGTTTAATCATCGAGGGTTGTTTATATTAAGATTGTGTGTACCCATAGTGAGGATTATTTTATTTGGGAAGAACTATTTAACATATGAACTTTATTTGATGTACAGTTAGGTGTCCCTATTCTCAAATGTATTTTGGCTACAATAATCTGTTCGTGTCATTGGGGCCACTGCGAGTATAGACTGAGTGTTAACGCACTCAAATATAGTTTTCAGTATTTTCAACTCCAATTGTGTGCCTACTCGCCGGTCCGGGTAACGGGTCTTTGTTTACTAGTGTTATCAAACAAATCATTTTCATTAGGATTATTTGTTTTAGAACTGAACCATTACAAAAGAAATTTCCATTAATACACTTATAAAACAGAAACATCTTTAAAATATATTCTAAACGTTGTAATACATCATCATAAAAGGGGAAAAAAACATTTATTTTCCTTCTACAATTTAAGGATTAGGTCAATATTTTACTTACTTCGGAAACAAGTTAAGACAGTTAAAACTACAAGGATTAAATGCATTCTAGGTCTAACTTCACTCATGTCCTGTTTGAAATCATTGTTTATTTTAATGAATCACACAAGTTATTTCTGAAAAAAGGAAATTGGTGAAAAAATAGTGAATGTTTTGTTCTTAAATATCTTATTAAATATTTAAACTAAAAAAACAGAAAAATATTTAGTAAAGTTTTATTAATTTCTAGTAAAAAAAATAAACTCAAGGTGTGTTCATACATTCAGCATCGAACAGGAAAAAAATATAAAAATTTATTAAGTTAAAGTGTGTAAGGATTTAATAAAAAGAAACGTTATTTCTTATTGTCGGTAGTTAGTAATAAGATGAGATATCTGTTATGGTAAGGGGTTAGTAATTAGATACGATATCTCCTTTGATAAGGGGTTAATAATAAGATACGGTATCTCTTATGGTACTAAATTTCAGTGAGAAATACGCAGACATTATCATAGCGATTAAATATTTACAAATACTAAGATCATTACACTTATTCTACTCATTATATAAATAGAAATTACGAACTTTACTAAATTAAAAAAAAAAAGTGTTTAATACACATATATGTGAATGTGTGTGTGTGTTTGTGTTTGAAAAAAATCATAAAAAGGTTCATAATACTATTTCATTACCTGTCACCACCAGAAAGCCACGTCGTATGCTTTACCGATCTTCAGAATTACATTTGATTTGTTTGTGTGTGGAAATCCCAATCGGATATCTGAGTCCAACACAGACACACCCGTCTCGCGCTATTGAAGGAAAGGATTAATTTCACGCATGACATGTCAGTGATAGAATGGTGCACAGTGAAATGGAAGTGGTGACCTATAACTGCTTACAAAACAAGTCTAAATTTACATATAGCAAATCTTACAGCCATACATTTGTTTTGAAGGATAATTTTATCTCCTTACAGTCATTAGCAATATTCATGCTTTATATTTTAATATATTTTTGTCATGGATACATTTTTAGTGGAGGCGTTTAAAACTCTAAAACTTTTGTCAAGTTTTACTTTACCATCCATTGTTATTTTTTTATATTTAACACAGTAATGTTAAGATTTAATCATTTAAAATAAACACCACTAAATGCATATAGTTTTAGAGTTGGAGTAATTTTTGTTTTAATCAAGAATTCATATGATTATAACGAAAACACTCTGTAAAGAATTAATAATTAAATAATATAACAATATTTTTGGAAGAAATGGATAACCAATAATTTCATTGCTAAACTTTGGAGCTACCAGATAATGTCTTATTTTTCAAATGCATTAATGACGTATCCTCCATGATATGCAGATTAATCTGATATTCAAGTTTTATTGACTGACGGATTTGTTGTGTGTTGGATGTACCTGTCAGGTCGAAACAAACAATTATACACATTTAATTAATTAACAAACAAACACAGTATGTTTGAAAATAAAGAGAATTAAAAAATGTTGTTTATTTTAACATTTGAAAATTTTTTTACCGACAAAATGACAATAATCAAAATATTTACCAATTCAATAGTATTTTTGTACACTTGATGAATTCAGGATAAATATTAGGTAAATACATATCTTTTATTATACTCTATGTGTTTATCATTGATGCATTATGAATTTACGTACTAACTCCAAATTCGTTGCATTTGATAGATGATATCCACTCATAAATCAGTTTTGACCTGTTTTTTTAGTGAGAAAATTCAAATTTCTCACACACATTTCCCACCACAAGACTCTAGTTTGATACATTTTAGTCCGTAAATTAACGTCTAACCGGTTAACAAAGAAAGTTACATTTTATTATTTTTACACAGACTATTGATGCGGATGGAGAATACCATTTCAAAAAGAGACTAGAATCCAGCGTCGATGTGCACGATAGGGGAACTATTTATAGTCAGATTAATGTAAAGTTCGCAACAACACAAAATATTAGAAATAATAATAAATAAAAAAATAGCTTTTAAAAATGCACAATAGCCCCAATTGTAAATGTCAAGATAGGATAGAGTTCAGGTCGGCGCATATGTTTGAAAAGATGTGTGCATGTTATAAAACGAAACTTGTGGCGCTCTGTTAGTGAACAGCTGCAAGTGACGTGCAACGCATAGATTAGGTACGTTCATATTGCATTCGTCCAGGCATGGATATCTAGATATAACACCAGGATAGACAACCAAACAAAATTTCATTCTAGCTGTGTACGGTTTAGGCTGACGCAAGGATTAAAGCCCAACAGACGGCATACAATAAAATGTGACTTTTTATGTCTAGTATAATATTTTTATTTAAAAAAATGCTTTCTAAATACTTTCTACTAAAAAATAATTGTCAATTTTTATTTTAACAACAATTTCTCGTAAATAAAACAACGCTATCAGTTGGCACCGAACGCCATTTTGATTTGTTTACGTTTTGTCAGTCAATTCGATTCTGATTATTTAGAGGAAAATAAACTTGATTCAAGTGACAAAGATGAAACTTGGGAGCTCATTACTTCTTCAGATGACTTTGAAGCTAAAAATATTAGTTTTAATTTAAGTTTTCAACACTTCCAAACTCACATGTGTAAGTATTGAACCAACATGCTTTGACTTTGTCTTAATGATCTTTATGTTTATTTATTTATTCATTTATTTATTCTTTAGAACTTAAAATGTGGGAATAGTTATAAAATAAGAGAAAAGTATAAAGATTTATATTTTATTATATAAAGGTTTATGTATAAATATTATTTATTTAGTTCTCTACCGCTAGAATTACTGTTACTGTTTTATTTTTGTGTTATTGCCAATCAGCAGATTTTCGTAAACACAAAAAAAAAACAACTGAAGTTTACATAATATTTACATATCTGTATTGATGATATTTTGGTTTCATCATTATAAAATAATTAATTGTAGCTCGATAAATAAGCTGAATTTTTTTTTTATTTATGGTTTTCTTTACATATTTTTTTTATCCCCCAGATCATATGGCATGATGATATGACTGAATTGAATGACACATTACCAGAACCACCAAAGAATTTTCTACCTGAGAGGGATCCAGGCATTCAACAACTCGGAGGAGCTAAAACAAGGGAAGACATTACGAAATTCTGCAATGCAGTGGCATTTTAAAAACTTTATTTTACTTTGGACTTTAGTAATTCATATTTGTGACTAATAATAGCAATGCCAGACATTATGGACCTACAAAACCTTGTGTTTACCAAGGCTGGTTTGATCTTACACCAGATGAATTCTACAGATTCTGTGGACTTATCATGTATGCTGGACTTGTTCAAGCACAGAACATTGACCGCTTCTGGTCAACTAAATCACTATACAATGGACTTTGGGCCAGAGCTTTTATGTTTCGTGATAGATTGAAATCTATAATGAGCTTTCTAAAGGTGTCTAATCCTCAAACTGAAGACAAAACCAACAAGTTATGTAAAGTACATTTTTTCTTTAACTTTATTAGATTGTAATGTATAAAATTGTTTCAGCCTTACCAAGATATATCAATAGATTAAAGAATGATAAGAAATAAAGGTAGATATATTTTTAGGCAGTACATAAGGGATAAGCCGACTAAGTGGTGAATGAAGTTATGGGTATTAGCTGATTCTCTTTCTAGGTATACTTATGATTTTCATTTATACATGTATTTAGGTAAACAGGATAATGGGCCTTTTGGATTGGCATATGGGGTGGTAATGAAATTAATTAAATCTTTAGCTAAAGAGGGGTATAAATTATTAGTCGATAATTTTTATACTACTATACAATTGTCTAAAGATCTATGGAATTTAGGGGTAGGAGCATGTGGAACTATTCTTAGGACATGTAAAGGTATTCCCCAATCTTTGAAAAATATAAAAGACTTTGAAAAAAAATCTAAAAGAGGGGATATGAGATGAGTTAGAAAGGGAGTTATTGACAGTACGATGGAGGGACAATAAAACTGTTTCGGTTATGTCCACTATGCATAATGCAAATGGATTTGGAACACTTAAATGACAGACTAAGTAAATGGGAAATTTTAGGAATTTACTGTTGACCAACCAACCATAATACAGGATTACAATAAATATATGGGGGGTGTAGATAAGAGTGACCAGTTGATAATAAATATAATGTTCTATGAAAAATTATCATAAGCTGGTATAATAGTTACACTAATCTTGTAAAATATTTTTAGCAAAGTTATAAAACATACTGAAATTGAGCTTTGTTGTTATCAATAGACATTAGAATGTTAGTTTTTATAACTTAGATTTATATTTTTGAATTTTTCTTGTTGCATGGTCAATGTTGATCCCAGCAGATTTTTGGTCCTTTTACTGTTAAAACACATAATTTTTAGAAATTTTTAAATATCTTTTGTATCTGATTATAATGTCTTCAAAAATATCCTACACACAGAAAATTGAATGTAGTTTAATAAAAAGTAACTTTTATTGAAATGAATCATAATGAATTTTTTTTTCTTCTTTGTGTTTTTGAATTGTTTAATTTATTTATTTTTGTTTATTTTTTTCATCTAAACTTTTTAAAAATAATAAAATACTTGCATAATAATATCACTTTGAAACATATATTGTTAAAAAGCCCTTTCAATTTACTACATTTTCATATATATACTATAATAACATAATTTTTAAAATAAAAGCTTTAGTCGATAAAAAATTTAAAGACATTGACGAATTAAGATTGATAAAGCTGGATGTTTTTTTTAACAATGTCAACAGAGGAGGGCTATTGAAGCCATCTGAGTACACCTTCTCTACTTGCCTACTAAATTGGAAAGTATTCAATTCATTGAAAAGATCAGCAAGTAGTCTGAAACTATTTCTAGGACAAACAAATAAAAAAAAATTGTTTAAATTGTTGATAGAGTAACAATTGATGAGTCATTGCTGATTGAAGAAATTATTTTTTTATTTCAATCATAATTTAAAAGAACTTATTTATGTTAAATTTTTTAATTGTTCGTCTAAAAATTATGTTAAGCAATTGAATGAGACCATTCATGAAAAAACGAAAAATAATTAAATTGACAAAATAAAGATTTTAAATTAAAAAATTTGTTATTAAAAGTTTTCAAACTTTAATTGCGTTTGTGTTTATTTCATAAAAATATAAGTACCAAATATACAAAACTGCTATTAAACATGAAGACTAACGCTAAACACTTGATAGTGTGTCAGCCTAAACCGTATTTTTTTAAATATTGGTTGTCCTTCCTGATGCTATATCTAGATTTCCATGGTCCATGCCATGTAACCGGCTTATTCACATACATGATGTTTCATGTGTGTGTGCTTATTTTGCATAGTCTTATTTCATGTAACCGGTGGAGTACATGATATTGTTTGTAACATGTAGGCCCTGAATTGAATGTAACCTGTCCCAATAGTACTTGGTCAGCGTGAGTTGCCCTGCCTGAAGTGCACCTTAACAGCCCTGACACATAGCCGTTCTGGAGGGATCTTAGACCTAGACGGCACAGGCTTGAGAGATCACTGGACAGCATAATGCGTACAAAAAATATATATGTTATAATATAGTCTACTTATTGTATGTTAATACTATTTGAGCCATATGCCAGTTTCTATAATATATGTTGTATTAATTTAACTGGGTGGGTGATGGAAAATTGTCACATAAATGTAATATTTTCTGGTTAGTAATTTATATGTGGTATTAAAGTTATTTGTTTGATTATCAAGAGTTATTGATTTGTATATGTCATATAAATATATATATATATATATATATATATATATATATATATATAAATATTAATGTGTATGTTAAACCTTCGGGGACCTGGGTGAACCTCTCGCCAATGTACCCCTAGACCACAAGTTTTTCCTAATGGGTTTTGACAGTAAACACTGTTTTGGAAACTAAATTAATGATAAATACCCTGACTGGTAACGGTGTTGTCCTTTGATATAATTAGTTTCTTTACATTACATACACATTACATATATATATATATATATATATATATATATATATATATATATATATATGGCTAGCTGATTATTGCTATGTGGAGGGATTAGGATCATTTATCAATACTAAATGGAACAAAAAATTTAATTTAAAAAATCGTTTTTAAAGTACTAAATCTTAACGTGATACAAATAATAACATAGATATGGATGGCTAAAAAATTGCAATGTATTAGCCGTTAGGAAATAGCAATTTACGACATGAAATTATTACATTTTCGAAATATTTAGCTTTAAAGATGTCTCCAAACTTAGGTCATTGAATTATAGAACTAAGTTACTTGTCAAATATTGTGATATTTGTGTGCATGCTCAATTTACTAACAGGGTTAATGAATATTATCGTGAAACACGTGGGTGTGCAAATGTGTGACGGGAATCTACGGCTAATTCACATTGTATGTCTGGATTTGATAAACGGTATGCATGTTGAGAGACATGATGCCGTTAAGAGAACAGATCTATACCAGCACGCCCACACAATGAACTCCACCTTACTTTTGGTGAGTTCCCACGACATAGCCTGGCATGGTCTTTTTATAAACGGGACCATGCTGTGGTTAAGACTCTCAATATGCAGTGAAGACACAGAAGACAGAGGAGTACACACAACGATAGACACAAAGGAAAGAATAGTACACGAAGAGTGAGACACAAAGGATGCTTTAGTACACGCAGAGAGAGAGAGACACATATGATAGAAAAGTACACGCAGAGGCACAAAGGAGAGAAATGTACAGCAGAGAGAGACACAAAAGAGAGAAATGTACAGCAGAGAGAGAGGCGCAAAGGAGAGAAATGTTCAGCAGAGAGAGAGACTCAAAGGAGAGAAATGTACAGCAGAGAGAAACACAAAGGAGAGAAATGTACAGCAGAGAGAGGCACAAAGGTGAGAAATGTACAGCAGAGAGAGAGAGACACAAAGGCGAGAGATGTACCGCAGAGAGACACAAAGGAGAGAAATGTACAGCAGAGAGAGACACAAAAAGGAGAGAAATGTACAGCAGAGAGAGACACAAAGGAGAGAAATGTACAGCAGGGAGAGGCACAAAGGAGAGAAATGTACAGCAGATAGAGAGACACAAAGGAGAGAAATGTACAGCAGAGAGAGAGACACAAAGGAGAGAAATGTACAGCAGAGAGAGACACAAAGGAGAGAAATGTACAGCCGAGAGAGAGAGACACTAAAGAGAGAAATGTACAGCAGAGAGAGGCACAAAGGAGAGAAATGTACAGCAGAGAGAAACACAAAGGAGAGAAATGTACAGCAGAGAGAGGCACAAAGGTGAGAAATGTACAGCAGAGAGAGAGACACTAAGGAGAGAAATGTACATCAGAGAGAGAGACACATAGGAGAGAAATGTACAGCAGAGAGAGGCACAAAAGTGAGAAATGTACAGCAGAGAGAGAGACACAAAGGAGAGAAATGTACAGCAGAGAGACACAAAGGTGAGAAATGTACAGCGGAGAGAGAAACACAAAAGAGAGAAATGTACAGCAGAGAGAGACACACAAAGGAGAGAAATGTACAGCAGAGAGAGACACACAAAGGAGAGAAATGTACAGCAGAGAGAGGCACAAAGGTGAGAAATGTACAGCGGAGAGAGAAACACAAAAGAGAGAAATGTACAGCAGAGAGAGAGACACAAAGGAGAGAAATGTACAGCAGAGAGAGACACACAAAGGAGAGAAATGTACAGCAGGGAGAGGCACAAAGGAGAGAAATGTTCAGCAGATAGAGAGACACAAAGGAGAGAAATGTACAGCAGAGAGAGACACAAAGGAGAGAAATGTACAGTGGAGAGAGACACAAAGGAGAGAAATGTACAGCGGAGAGAGGCACAAAGGAGAGAAATGTACAGCGGAGAGAGACACAAAAGAGAGAAATGTACAGCAGAGAGAGACACAAAGGAGAGAAATGTACAGCAGAGAGAGGCCCAAAGGAGAGAAATGTTCAGCAGAGAGAGAGACTCAAAGGAGAGAAATGTACAGCAGAGAGAAACACAAAGAGAGAAATGTACAGCAGAGAGAGACACAAAGGAGAGAAATGTACAGCGGAGAGAGAAACACAAAAGAGAGAAATGTACAGCAGAGAGAGACACAAAGGAGAGAAATGTACAGCGGAGAGAGGCCCAAAGGAGAGAAATGTTCAGCAGAGAGAGAGACTCAAAGGAGAGAAATGTACAGCAGAGAGAAACACAAAGAGAGAAATGTACAGCAGAGAGAGACACAAAGGAGAGAAATGTACAGCGGAGAGAGGCCCAAAGGAGAGAAATGTACAGCAGAGAGAGAAAGACAAAGGAGAGAAATGTACAGCAGAGAGAGGCGCAAAGGAGAGAAATTTACAGCAGAGAGAGAGACACAAAGGAGAGAAATGTACAGCAGAGAGAGGCACAAAAGTGAGAAATGTACAGCAGAGAGAGAGACACAAAGGAGAGAAATGTACAGTAGAGAGAGACACACAAAGGAGAGAAATGTACAGCAGAGAGAGGCACAAAGGTGAGAAATGTACAGCGGAGAGAGAAACACAAAAGAGAGAAATGTACAGCAGAGAGAGACACAAAGGAGAGAAATGTACAGCGGAGAGAGGCCCAAAGGAGAGAAATGTTCAGCAGAGAGAGAGACTCAAAGGAGAGAAATGTACAGCAGAGAGAAACACAAAGAGAGAAATGTACAGCAGAGAGAGACACAAAGGAGAGAAATGTACAGCGGAGAGAGGCCCAAAGGAGAGAAATGTACAGCAGAAAGAGAAAGACAAAGGAGAGAAATGTACAGCAGAGAGAGGCACAAAGGAGAGAAATTTACAGCAGAGAGAGAGACACAAAGGAGAGAAATGTACAGCGGAGAGAGGCCCAAAGGAGAGAAATGTACAGCGGAGAGAGAAACACAAAAGAGAGAAATGTACAGCAGAGAGAGACACAAAGGAGAGAAATGTACAGCGGAGAGAGGCCCAAAGGAGAGAAATGTTCAGCAGAGAGAGAGACTCAAAGGAGAGAAATGTACAGCAGAGAGAAACACAAAGAGAGAAATGTACAGCAGAGAGAGACACAAAGGAGAGAAATGTACAGCGGAGAGAGGCCCAAAGGAGAGAAATGTACAGCAGAGAGAGAAAGACAAAGGAGAGAAATGTACAGCAGAGAGAGGCGCAAAGGAGAGAAATTTACAGCAGAGAGAGAGGCGCAAAGGAGAGAAATGTTCAGCAGAGAGAGAGACTCAAATGAGAGAAATGTACAGCAGAGAGAAACACAAAGGAGAGAAATGTACAGCAGAGAGAGAGACACAAAGGCGAGAGATGTACCGCAGAGAGACACAAAGGAGAGAAATGTACAGCAGAGAGAGACACAAAAAGGAGAGAAATGTACAGCAGAGAGAGACACAAAGGAGAGAAATGTACAGCAGGGAGAGGCACAAAGGAGAGAAATGTACAGCAGATAGAGAGACACAAAGGAGAGAAATGTACAGCAGAGAGAGAGACACAAAGGAGAGAAATGTACAGCAGAGAGAGACACAAAGGAGAGAAATGTACAGCCGAGAGAGAGAGACACTAAAGAGAGAAATGTACAGCAGAGAGAGGCACAAAGGAGAGAAATGTACAGCAGAGAGAAACACAAAGGAGAGAAATGTACAGCAGAGAGAGGCACAAAGGTGAGAAATGTACAGCAGAGAGAGAGACACTAAGGAGAGAAATGTACATCAGAGAGAGAGACACATAGGAGAGAAATGTACAGCAGAGAGAGGCACAAAAGTGAGAAATGTACAGCAGAGAGAGAGACACAAAGGAGAGAAATGTACAGCAGAGAGACACAAAGGTGAGAAATGTACAGCGGAGAGAGACACACAAAAGAGAGAAATGTACAGCAGAGAGAGACACACAAAGGAGAGAAATGTACAGCAGAGAGAGAGACACACAAAGGAGAGAAATGTACAGCAGAGAGAGGCACAAAGGTGAGAAATGTACAGCGGAGAGAGAAACACAAAAGAGAGAAATGTACAGCAGAGAGAGAGACACAAAGGAGAGAAATGTACAGCAGAGAGAGACACACAAAGGAGAGAAATGTACAGCAGGGAGAGGCACAAAGGAGAGAAATGTTCAGCAGATAGAGAGACACAAAGGAGAGAAATGTACAGCAGAGAGAGACACAAAGGAGAGAAATGTACAGTGGAGAGAGACACAAAGGAGAGAAATGTACAGCGGAGAGAGGCACAAAGGAGAGAAATGTACAGCGGAGAGAGACACAAAAGAGAGAAATGTACAGCAGAGAGAGACACAAAGGAGAGAAATGTACAGCAGAGAGAGGCCCAAAGGAGAGAAATGTTCAGCAGAGAGAGAGACTCAAAGGAGAGAAATGTACAGCAGAGAGAAACACAAAGAGAGAAATGTACAGCAGAGAGAGACACAAAGGAGAGAAATGTACAGCGGAGAGAGAAACACAAAAGAGAGAAATGTACAGCAGAGAGAGACACAAAGGAGAGAAATGTACAGCGGAGAGAGGCCCAAAGGAGAGAAATGTTCAGCAGAGAGAGAGACTCAAAGGAGAGAAATGTACAGCAGAGAGAAACACAAAGAGAGAAATGTACAAGCAGAGAGAGACACAAAGGAGAGAAATGTACAGCGGAGAGAGGCCCAAAGGAGAGAAATGTACAGCAGAGAGAAAAGACAAAGGAGAGAAATGTACAGCAGAGAGAGGCGCAAAGGAGAGAAATTTACAGCAGAGAGAGAGACACAAAGGAGAGAAATGTACAGCAGAGAGAGGCACAAAAGTGAGAAATGTACAGCAGAGAGAGAGACACAAAGGAGAGAAATGTACAGCAGAGAGAGACACACAAAGGAGAGAAATGTACAGCAGAGAGAGGCACAAAGGTGAGAAATGTACAGCGGAGAGAGAAACACAAAAGAGAGAAATGTACAGCAGAGAGAGACACAAAGGAGAGAAATGTACAGCGGAGAGAGGCCCAAAGGAGAGAAATGTTCAGCAGAGAGAGAGACTCAAAGGAGAGAAATGTACAGCAGAGAGAAACACAAAGAGAGAAATGTACAGCAGAGAGAGACACAAAGGAGAGAAATGTACAGCGGAGAGAGGCCCAAAGGAGAGAAATGTACAGCAGAAAGAGAAAGACAAAGGAGAGAAATGTACAGCAGAGAGGCACAAAGGAGAGAAATTTACAGCAGAGAGAGACACAAAGGAGAGAAATGTACAGCAGAGAGAGGCACAAAAGTGAGAAATGTACAGCAGAGAGAGAGACACAAAGGAGAGATATGTACAGCAGAGAGACACAAAGGAGAGAAATGTACAGCAGAGAGAGAGAGACACTAAGGAGAGAAATGTACAGCAGAGAGAGGCACAAAGGAGAGAAAAGTACAGCAGATAGAAACACAAAGGAGAGAAATGTACAGCAGAGAGAGACACAAAGGAGAGAAATGTACAGCGGAGAGAGGCCCAAAGGAGAGAAATGTACAGCAGAGAGAGAAAGACAAAGGAGAGAAATGTACAGCAGAGAGAGGCACAAAGGAGAGAAATTTACAGCAGAGAGAGAGACACAAAGGAGAGAAATGTACAGCAGAGAGAGGCACAAAAGTGAGAAATGTACAGCAGAGAGAGAGACACAAAGGAGAGATATGTACAGCAGAGAGACACAAAGGAGAGAAATGTACAGCAGAGAGAGAGAGACATTAAGGAGAGAAATGTACAGCAGAGAGAGGCACAAAGGAGAGAAATGTACAGCAGAGAGAAACACAAAGGAGAGAAATGTACAGCAGAGAGAGGCACAAAGGTGAGAAATGTACAGCAAAGAGAGGCACAAAGGAGAGAAATGTACAGCAGAGAGAGAGACACAAAGGAGAGAAATGTACAGCAGAGAGAGGCACAAAAGTGAGAAATGTACAGCAGAGAGAGAGACACAAAGGAGAGAAATGTACAGCAGAGAGACACAAAGGTGAGAAATGTACAGCGGAGAGAGAAACACAAAGGAGAGAAATGTACAGCAGAGAGAGACACACAAAGGAGAGAAATGTACAGCAGAGAGAGACACACAAAGGAGAGAAATGTACAGCAGAGAGAGGCACAAAGGTGAGAAATGTACAGCAGAGAGAGAAACACAAAAGAGAGAAATGTACAGCAGAGAGAGACACAAAGGAGAGAAATGTACAGCAGAGAGAGACACACAAAGGAGAGAAATGTACAGCAGGGAGAGGCACAAAGGAGAGAAATGTTCAGCAGATAGAGAGACACAAAGGAGAGAAATGTACAGCAGAGAGAGACACAAAGGAGAGAAAAGTACAGTGGAGAGAGACACAAAGGTGAGAAATGTACAGCGGAGAGAGGCACAAAGGAGAGAAATGTACAGCGGAGAGAGACACAAAAGAGAGAAATGTACAGCAGAGAGAGACACAAAGGAGAGAAATGTACAGCAGAGAGAGAGACACTAAGGAGAGAAATGTACATCAGAGAGAGAGACACATAGGAGAGAAATGTACAGCAGAGAGAGGCACAAAAGTGAGAAATGTACAGCAGAGAGAGAGACACAAAGGAGAGAAATGTACAGCAGAGAGACACAAAGGTGAGAAATGTACAGCGAAGAGAGAAACACAAAAGAGAGAAATGTACAGCAGAGAGAGACACACAAAGGAGAGAAATGTACAGCAGAGAGAGACACACAAAGGAGAGAAATGTACAGCAGAGAGAGGCACAAAGGTGAGAAATGTACAGCGGAGAGAGAAACACAAAAGAGAGAAATGTACAGCAGAGAGAGAGACACAAAGGAGAGAAATGTACAGCAGAGAGAGACACACAAAGGAGAGAAATGTACAGCAGGGAGAGGCACAAAGGAGAGAAATGTTCAGCAGATAGAGAGACACAAAGGAGAGAAATGTACAGCAGAGAGAGACACAAAGGAGAGAAATGTACAGTGGAGAGAGACACAAAGGAGAGAAATGTACAGCGGAGAGAGGCACAAAGGAGAGAAATGTACAGCGGAGAGAGACACAAAAGAGAGAAATGTACAGCAGAGAGAGACACAAAGGAGAGAAATGTACAGCAGAGAGAGAGACACTAAGGAGAGAAATGTACAGCAGAGAGAGAGACACACAAAGGAGAGAAATGTACAGCAGAGAGAGACACACAAAGGAGAGAAATGTACAGCAGAGAGAGGCACAAAGGTGAGAAATGTACAGCGGAGAGAGAAACACAAAAGAGAGAAATGTACAGCAGAGAGAGACACAAAGGAGAGAAATGTACAGCGGAGAGAGGCCCAAAGGAGAGAAATGTTCAGCAGAGAGAGAGACTCAAAGGAGAGAAATGTACAGCAGAGAGAAACACAAAGAAGAGAAATGTACAGCAGAGAGAGACACAAAGGAGAGAAATGTACAGCGGAGAGAGGCCCAAAGGAGAGAAATGTACAGCAGAGAGAGAAAGACAAAGGAGAGAAATGTACAGCAGAGAGAGGCGCAAAGGAGAGAAATTTACAGCAGAGAGAGAGACACAAAGGAGAGAAATGTACAGCAGAGAGAGGCACAAAAGTGAGAAATGTACAGCAGAGAGAGAGACACAAAGGAGAGAAATGTACAGCAGAGAGAGACACACAAAGGAGAGAAATGTACAGCAGTGAGAGGCACAAAGGTGAGAAATGTACAGCGGAGAGAGAAACACAAAAGAGAGAAATGTACAGCAGAGAGAGACACAAAGGAGAGAAATGTACAGCGGAGAGAGGCCCAAAGGAGAGAAATGTTCAGCAGAGAGAGAGACTCAAAGGAGAGAAATGTACAGCAGAGAGAAACACAAAGAGAGAAATGTACAGCAGAGAGAGACACAAAGAAGAGAAATGTACAGCGGAGAGAGGCCCAAAGGAGAGAAATGTACAGCAGAGAGAGAAAGACAAAGGAGAGAAATGTACAGCAGAGAGAGGCACAAAGGAGAGAAATTTACAGCAGAGAGAGAGACACAAAGGAGAGAAATGTACAGCAGAGAGAGGCACAAAAGTGAGAAATGTACAGCAGAGAGAGAGACACAAAGGAGAGAAATGTACAGCAGAGAGAGAGACACTAAGGAGAGAAATGTACAGCAGAGAGAGAGACACACAATGGAGAGAAATGTACAGCAGAGAGAGACACACAAAGGAGAGAAATGTACAGCAGAGAGAGGCACAAAGGTGAGAAATGTACAGCGGAGAGAGAAACACAAAAGAGAGAAATGTACAGCAGAGAGAGACACAAAGGAGAGAAATGTACAGCGGAGAGAGGCCCAAAGGAGAGAAATGTTCAGCAGAGAGAGAGACTCAAAGGAGAGAAATGTACAGCAGAGAGAAACACAAAGAAGAGAAATGTACAGCAGAGAGAGACACAAAGGAGAGAAATGTACAGCGGAGAGAGGCCCAAAGGAGAGAAATGTACAGCAGAGAGAGAAAGACAAAGGAGAGAAATGTACAGCAGAGAGAGGCGCAAAGGAGAGAAATTTACAGCAGAGAGAGAGACACAAAGGAGAGAAATGTACAGCAGAGAGAGGCACAAAAGTGAGAAATGTACAGCAGAGAGAGAGACACAAAGGAGAGAAATGTACAGCAGAGAGAGACACACAAAGGAGAGAAATGTACAGCAGTGAGAGGCACAAAGGTGAGAAATGTACAGCGGAGAGAGAAACACAAAAGAGAGAAATGTACAGCAGAGAGAGACACAAAGGAGAGAAATGTACAGCGGAGAGAGGCCCAAAGGAGAGAAATGTTCAGCAGAGAGAGAGACTCAAAGGAGAGAAATGTACAGCAGAGAGAAACACAAAGAGAGAAATGTACAGCAGAGAGAGACACAAAGGAGAGAAATGTACAGCGGAGAGAGGCCCAAAGGAGAGAAATGTACAGCAGAGAGAGAAAGACAAAGGAGAGAAATGTACAGCAGAGAGAGGCACAAAGGAGAGAAATTTACAGCAGAGAGAGAGACACAAAGGAGAGAAATGTACAGCAGAGAGAGGCACAAAAGTGAGAAATGTACAGCAGAGAGAGAGACACAAAGGAGAGATATGTACAGCAGAGAGACACAAAGGAGAGAAATGTACAGCAGAGAGAGAGAGACACTAAGGAGAGAAATGTACAGCAGAGAGAGGCACAAAGGAGAGAAAAGTACAGCAGATAGAAACACAAAGGAGAGAAATGTACAGCAGAGAGAGACACAAAGGAGAGAAATGTACAGCGGAGAGAGGCCCAAAGGAGAGAAATGTACAGCAGAGAGAGAAAGACAAAGGAGAGAAATGTACAGCAGAGAGAGGCACAAAGGAGAGAAATTTACAGCAGAGAGAGAGACACAAAGGAGAGAAATGTACAGCAGAGAGAGGCACAAAAGTGAGAAATGTACAGCAGAGAGAGAGACACAAAGGAGAGATATGTACAGCAGAGAGACACAAAGGAGAGAAATGTACAGCAGAGAGAGAGAGACATTAAGGAGAGAAATGTACAGCAGAGAGAGGCACAAAGGAGAGAAATGTACAGCAGAGAGAAACACAAAGGAGAGAAATGTACAGCAGAGAGAGGCACAAAGGTGAGAAATGTACAGCAAAGAGAGGCACAAAGGAGAGAAATGTACAGCAGAGAGAGAGAGACACTAAGGAGAGAAATGTACATCAGAGAGAGAGACACAAAGGAGAGAAATGTACAGCAGAGAGAGGCACAAAAGTGAGAAATGTACAGCAGAGAGAGAGACACAAAGGAGAGAAATGTACAGCAGAGAGACACAAAGGTGAGAAATGTACAGCGGAGAGAGAAACACAAAAGAGAGAAATGTACAGCAGAGAGAGACACACAAAGGAGAGAAATGTACAGCAGAGAGAGACACACAAAGGAGAGAAATGTACAGCAGAGAGAGGCACAAAGGTGAGAAATGTACAGCAGAGAGAGAAACACAAAAGAGAGAAATGTACAGCAGAGAGAGACACAAAGGAGAGAAATGTACAGCAGAGAGAGACACACAAAGGAGAGAAATGTACAGCAGGGAGAGGCACAAAGGAGAGAAATGTTCAGCAGATAGAGAGACACAAAGGAGAGAAATGTACAGCAGAGAGAGACACAAAGGAGAGAAATGTACAGTGGAGAGAGACACAAAGGTGAGAAATGTACAGCGGAGAGAGGCACAAAGGAGAGAAATGTACAGCGGAGAGAGACACAAAAGAGAGAAATGTACAGCAGAGAGAGACACAAAGGAGAGAAATGTACAGCAGAGAGAGAGACACTAAGGAGAGAAATGTACAGCAGAGAGAGAGACTCAAAGGAGAGAAATGTACAGCAGAGAGAGACACACAAAGGAGAGAAATGTACAGCAGAGAGAGGCACAAAGGTGAGAAATGTACAGCGGAGAGAGAAACACAAAAGAGAGAAATGTACAGCAGAGAGAGACACACAAAGGAGAGAAATGTACAGCAGAGAGAGAAACACAAAGGAGAGAAATGTACAGCAGAGAGAGAGAAACAAAGGAGAGAGATGTATAGCAGAGAGAGGCACAAAGGTGAGAAATGTACAGCGGAGAGAGAAACACAAAAGAGAGAAATGTACAGCAGAGAGAGACACAAAGGAGAGAAATGTACAGCGGAGAGAGGCCCAAAGGAGAGAAATGTTCAGCAGAGAGAGAGATTCAAAGGAGAGAAATGTACAGCAGAGAGAAACACAAAGAGAGAAATGTACAGCAGAGAGAGACACAAAGGAGAGAAATGTACAGCGGAGAGAGGCCCAAAGGAGAGAAATGTACAGCAGAGAGAGAAAGACAAAGGAGAGAAATGTACAGCAGAGAGAGGCGCAAAGGAGAGAAATTTACAGCAGAGAGAGAGACACAAAGGAGAGAAATGTACAGCAGAGAGAGGCACAAAAGTGAGAAATGTACAGCAGAGAGAGAGACACAAAGGAGAGAAATGTACAGCAGAGAGAGACACACAAAGGAGAGAAATGTACAGCAGAGAGAGGCACAAAGGTGAGAAATGTACAGCGGAGAGAGAAACACAAAAGAGAGAAATGTACAGCAGAGAGAGACACAAAGGAGAGAAATGTACAGCGGAGAGAGGCCCAAAGGAGAGAAATGTTCAGCAGAGAGAGAGACTCAAAGGAGAGAAATGTACAGCAGAGAGAAACACAAAGAGAGAAATGTACAGCAGAGAGAGACACAAAGGAGAGAAATGTACAGCGGAGAGAGGCCCAAAGGAGAGAAATGTACAGCAGAGAGAGAAAGACAAAGGAGAGAAATGTACAGCAGAGAGAGGCACAAAGGAGAGAAATTTACAGCAGAGAGAGAGACACAAAGGAGAGAAATGTACAGCAGAGAGAGGCACAAAAGTGAGAAATGTACAGCAGAGAGAGAGACACAAAGGAGAGATATGTACAGCAGAGAGACACAAAGGAGAGAAATGTACAGCAGAGAGAGAGAGACACTAAGGAGAGAAATGTACAGCAGAGAGAGGCACAAAGGAGAGAAAAGTACAGCAGATAGAAACACAAAGGAGAGAAATGTACAGCAGAGAGAGACACAAAGGAGAGAAATGTACAGCGGAGAGAGGCCCAAAGGAGAGAAATGTACAGCAGAGAGAGAAAGACAAAGGAGAGAAATGTACAGCAGAGAGAGGCACAAAGGAGAGAAATTTACAGCAGAGAGAGAGACACAAAGGAGAGAAATGTACAGCAGAGAGAGGCACAAAGTGAGAAATGTACAGCAGAGAGAGAGACACAAAGGAGAGATATGTACAGCAGAGAGACACAAAGGAGAGAAATGTACAGCAGAGAGAGAGAGACAATAAGGAGAGAAATGTACAGCAGAGAGAGGCACAAAGGAGAGAAATGTACAGCAGAGAGAAACACAAAGGAGAGAAATGTACATCAGAGAGAGGCACAAAGGTGAGAAATGTACAGCAAAGAGAGGCACAAAGGAGAGAAATGTACAGCAGAGAGAGAGAGACACTAAGGAGAGAAATGTACATCAGAGAGAGAGACACAAAGGAGAGAAATGTACAGCAGAGAGAGGTACAAAAGTGAGAAATGTACAGCAGAGAGAGAGACACAAAGGAGAGAAATGTACAGCAGAGAGACACAAAGGTGAGAAATGTACAGCGGAGAGAGAAACACAAAAGAGAGAAATGTACAGCAGAGAGAGACACACAAAGGAGAGAAATGTACAGCAGAGAGAGACACACAAAGGAGAGAAATGTACAGCAGAGAGAGGCACAAAGGTGAGAAATGTACAGCAGAGAGAGAAACACAAAAGAGAGAAATGTACAGCAGAGAGAGACACAAAGGAGAGAAATGTACAGCAGAGAGAGACACACAAAGGAGAGAAATGTACAGCAGGGAGAGGCACAAAGGAGAGAAATGTTCAGCAGATAGAGAGACACAAAGGAGAGAAATGTACAGCAGAGAGAGACACAAAGGAGAGAAATGTACAGTGGAGAGAGACACAAAGTGAGAAATGTACAGCGGAGAGAGGCACAAAGGAGAGAAATGTACAGCGGAGAGAGACACAAAAGAGAGAAATGTACAGCAGAGAGAGACACAAAGGAGAGAAATGTACAGCAGAGAGAGAGACACTAAGGAGAGAAATGTACAGCAGAGAGAGAGACTCAAAGGAGAGAAATGTACAGCAGAGAGAGACACACAAAGGAGAGAAATGTACAGCAGAGAGAGGCACAAAGGTGAGAAATGTACAGCGGAGAGAGAAACACAAAAGAGAGAAATGTACAGCAGAGAGAGACACACAAAGGAGAGAAATGTACAGCAGAGAGAGAAACACAAAGGAGAGAAATGTACAGCAGAGAGAGAGAAACAAAGGAGAGAGATGTATAGCAGAAAGAGGCACAAAGGAGAGAAATGTACAGCAGAGAGAGAGAGACTCAAAGGAGAGAAATGTACAGCAGAGAGAGACACAAAGGAGACATATGTACAGCAGAGAGACACAAATGAGAGAAATGTACAGCAGAGAGAGACAAAAAGGATAGAAATGTACAGCAGAGAGAGACACACAAAGGAGAGAAATGTACAGCAGGGAGAGGCACAAAGGAGAGAAATGTACAGCAGATGAAGAGACACAAAGGAGAGAAATGTACAGCAGAGAGTAACACAAAGGAGAGAAATGTACAGTGGAGAGAGACACAAAGGAGAGAAATGTACAGCGGAGAGAGGCACAAAGGAGAGAAATGTACAGCGGAGAGAGACACAAAAGAGAGAAATGTACAGCAGAGAGAGACACAAAGGAGAGAAATGTACAGCAGAGAGAGAGACACTAAGGAGAGAAATGTACAGCAGAGAGAGAGACACACACAAAGGAGAGAAATGTACAGCAGAGAGAGACACAAAGGAGAGAAATGTACAGCAGAGAGAGAGACACTAAGGAGAGAAATGTACAGCAGAGAGAGACAAAAAGGATAGAAATGTACAGCAGAGAGAGACAGACAAAGGAGAGAAATGTACAGCAGAGAGAGGCACAAAGGAGAGAAATGTACAGCAGATAGAGAGACACAAAGGAGAGAAATGTACAGCAGAGAGAGACACAAAGGAGAGAAATGTACAGCAGAGAGAGAGAGACACTAAGGAGAGAAATGTACAGCAGAGAGATACACAAAGGAGAGAAATGTACAGCAGAGAGAGAGACACTAAGGAGAGAAATGTTCAGTAGAGAGACACAAAGGAGAGAAATGTACATCAGAGAGAGGCACAAAGGAGAGAGATGTTTAGCAGAAAGAGACACAAAAGTGAGAAATGTGCAGCAGAGAGAGACACACAAAGGAGAGAAATGTACAGCAGAGACACAAAGGAGAGAAATGTTCAGTAGAGAGACACAAAGGAGAGAAATGTACAGCAGAGAGAGACACAAAGGAGAGAAATGTACAGCGGAGAGAGGCCCAAAGGAGAGAAATGTTCAGCAGAGAGAGAGACTCAAAGGAGAGAAATGTACAGCAGAGAGAAACACAAAGAGAGAAATGTACAGCAGAGAGAGACACAAAGGAGAGAAATGTACAGCGGAGAGAGGCCCGAAGGAGAGAAATGTACAGCAGAGAGAGAAAGACAAAGGAGAGAAATGTACAGCAGAGAGAGGCACAAAGGAGAGAAATTTACAGCAGAGAGAGAGACACAAAGGAGAGAAATGTACAGCAGAGAGAGGCACAAAAGTGAGAAATGTACAGCAGAGAGAGAGACACAAAGGAGAGATATGTACAGCAGAGAGACACAAAGGAGAGAAATGTACAGCAGAGAGAGAGAGACATTAAGGAGAGAAATGTACAGCAGAGAGAGGCACAAAGGAGAGAAATGTACAGCAGATAGAAACACAAAGGAGAGAAATGTACAGCAGAGAGAGACACAAAGGAGAGAAATGTACAGCGGAGAGAGGCCCAAAGGAGAGAAATGTACAGCAGAGAGAGAAAGACAAAGGAGAGAAATGTACAGCAGAGAGAGGCACAAAGGAGAGAAATTTACAGCAGAGAGAGAGAGACACAAAGGAGAGAAATGTACAGCAGAGAGAGGCACAAAAGTGAGAAATGTACAGCAGAGAGAGACACAAAGGAGAGAAATGTACAGCAGAGAGAGAGAGACACTAAGGAGAGAAATGTACAGCAGAGAGAGAGACTCAAAGGAGAGAAATGTACAGCAGAGAGAGACACACAAAGGAGAGAAATGTACAGCAGAGAGAGGCACAAAGGTGAGAAATGTACAGCGGAGAGAGAAACACAAAAGAGAGAAATGTACAGAGAGAGAGACACACAAAGGAGAGAAATGTACAGCAGAGAGAGAAACACAAAGGAGAGAAATGTACAGCAGAGAGAGAGAAACAAAGGAGAGAGATGTATAGCAGAAAGAGGCACAAAGGAGAGAAATGTACAGCAGAGAGAGAGAGACTCAAAGGAGAGAAATGTACAGCAGAGAGAGACACAAAGGAGAGATATGTACAGCAGAGAGACACAAATGAGAGAAATGTACAGCAGAGAGAGACAAAAAGGATAGAAATGTACAGCAGAGAGAGACACACAAAGGAGAGAAATGTACAGCAGGGAGAGGCACAAAGGAGAGAAATGTACAGCAGATGAAGAGACACAAAGGAGAGAAATGTACAGCAGAGAGTAACACAAAGGAGAGAAATGTACAGTGGAGAGAGACACAAAGGAGAGAAATGTACAGCGGAGAGAGGCACAAAGGAGAGAAATGTACAGCGGAGAGAGACACAAAAGTGAGAAATGTACAGCAGTGAGAGACACAAAGGAGAGATATGTACAGCAGAGAGACACAAAGGAGAGAAATGTACAGCAGAGAGAGAGACACACACAAAGGAGAGAAATTTACAGCAGAGAGAGACACACAAAGGAGAGAAATGTACAGCAGAGAGAGGCACAAAGGTGAGAAATGTACAGCGGAGAGAGAAACACAAAAGAGAGAAATGTACAGCAGAGAGAGACACACAAAGGAGAGAAATGTACAGCAGAGACACAAAGGAGAGAAATGTACAGCAGAGAGAGACAAAAAGGATAGAAATGTACAGCAGAGAGAGACACACAAAGGAGAGAAATGTACAGCAGGGAGAGGCACAAAGGAGAGAAATGTACAGCAGATAGAGAGACACAAAGGAGAGAAATGTACAGCAGAGAGAGAGACACAAAGGAGAGAAATGTACAGCAGAGAGAGACACAAAGGAGAGAAATGTACAGCAGAGAGAGAGAGAGACACTAAGGAGAGAAATGTACAGCAGAGAGATACACAAAGGAGAGAAATGTACAGCAGAGAGAGAGACACTAAGGAGAGAAATGTTCAGTAGAGAGACACAAAGGAGAGAAATGTACATCAGAGAGAGGCACAAAGGAGAGAGATGTTTAGCAGAAAGAGACACAAAAGTGAGAAATGTGCAGCAGAGAGAGACACACAAAGGAGAGAAATGTACAGCAGAGACACAAAGGAGAGAAATGTTCAGTTGAGAGACACAAAGGAGAGAAATGTACAGCAGAGAGAGACACAAAGGAGAGAAATGTACAGCGGAGAGAGGCCCAAAGGAGAGAAATGTTCAGCAGAGAGAGAGACTCAAAGGAGAGAAATGTACAGCAGAGAGAAACACAAAGAGAGAAATGTACAGCAGAGAGAGACACAAAGGAGAGAAATGTACAGCGGAGAGAGGCCCAAAGGAGAGAAATGTACAGCAGAGAGAGAAAGACAAAGGAGAGAAATGTACAGCAGAGAGAGGCACAAAGGAGAGAAATTTACAGCAGAGAGAGAGACACAAAGGAGAGAAATGTACAGCAGAGAGAGGCACAAAAGTGAGAAATGTACAGCAGAGAGAGAGACACAAAGGAGAGATATGTACAGCAGAGAGACACAAAGGAGAGAAATGTACAGCAGAGAGAGAGACATTAAGGAGAGAAATGTACAGCAGAGAGAGGCACAAAGGAGAGAAATGTACAGCAGATAGAAACACAAAGGAGAGAAATGTACAGCAGAGAGAGACACAAAGGAGAGAAATGTACAGCGGAGAGAGGCCCAAAGGAGAGAAATGTACAGCAGAGAGAGAAAGACAAAGGAGAGAAATGTACAGCAGAGAGAGGCACAAAGGAGAGAAATTTACAGCAGAGAGAGAGACACAAAGGAGAGAAATGTACAGCAGAGAGAGGCACAAAAGTGAGAAATGTACAGCAGAGAGAGAGACACAAAGGAGAGATATGTACAGCAGAGAGACACAAAGGAGAGAAATGTACAGCAGAGAGAGAGAGACATTAAGGAGAGAAATGTACAGCAGAGAGAGGCACAAAGGAGAGAAATGTACAGCAGAGAGAAACACAAAGGAGAGAAATGTACAGCAGAGAGAGGCACAAAGGTGAGAAATGTACAGCAAAGAGAGGCACAAAGGAGAGAAATGTACAGCAGAGAGAGAGAGACACTAAGGAGAGAAATGTACATCAGAGAGAGAGACACAAAGGAGAGAAATGTACAGCAGAGAGAGGCACAAAAGTGAGAAATGTACAGCAGAGAGAGAGACTCAAAGGAGAGAAATGTACAGCAGAGAGACACAAAGGTGAGAAATGTACAGCGGAGAGAGAAACACAAAAGAGAGAAATGTACAGCAGAGAGAGACACACAAAGGAGAGAAATGTACAGCAGAGAGAGACACACAAAGGAGAGAAATGTACAGCAGAGAGAGGCACAAAGGTGAGAAATGTACAGCAGAGAGAGAAACACAAAAGAGAGAAATGTACAGCAGAGAGACACAAAGGAGAGAAATGTACAGCAGAGAGAGACACACAAAGGAGAGAAATGTACAGCAGGGAGAGGCACAAAGGAGAGAAATGTTCAGCAGATAGAGAGACACAAAGGAGAGAAATGTACAGCAGAGAGAAACACAAAGGAGAGAAATGTACAGTGGAGAGAGACACAAAGGTGAGAAATGTACAGCGGAGAGAGGCACAAAGGAGAGAAATGTACAGCGGAGAGAGACACAAAAGAGAGAAATGTACAGCAGAGAGAGACACAAAGGAGAGAAATGTACAGCAGAGAGAGAGACACTAAGGAGAGAAATGTACAGCAGAGAGAGAGACTCAAAGGAGAGAAATGTACAGCAGAGAGAGACACACAAAGGAAAGAAATGTACAGCAGAGAGAGGCACAAAGGTGAGAAATGTACAGCGGAGAGAGAAACACAAAAGAGAGAAATGTACAGCAGAGAGAGACACACAAAGGAGAGAAATGTACAGCAGAGAGAGAAACACAAAGGAGAGAAATGTACAGCAGAGAGAGAGAAACAAAGGAGAGAGATGTATAGCAGAAAGAGGCACAAAGGAGAGAAATGTACAGCAGAGAGAGAGAGAGACTCAAAGGAGAGAAATGTACAGCAGAGAGAGACACAAAGGAGAGATATGTACAGCAGAGAGACACAAAGGAGAGAAATGTACAGCAGAGAGAGACAAAAAGGATAGAAATGTACAGCAGAGAGAGACACACAAAGGAGAGAAATGTACAGCAGGGAGAGGCACAAAGGAGAGAAATGTACAGCAGATAGAGAGAACAAAGGAGAGAAATGTACAGCAGAGAGTAACACAAAGGAGAGAAATGTACAGTGGAGAGAGACACAAAGGAGAGAAATGTACAGCGGAGAGAGACACAAAAGAGAGAAATGTACAGCAGAGAGAGACACAAAGGAGAGAAATGTACAGCAGAGAGAGAGACACTAAGGAGAGAAATGTACAGCAGAGAGAGAGACACACACAAAGGAGAGAAATGTACAGCAGAGAGAGACACACAAAGGAGAGAAATGTACAGCAGAGAGAGGCACAAAGGTGAGAAATGTACAGCGGAGAGAGAAACACAAAAGAGAGAAATGTACAGCAGAGAGAGAGACACAAAGGAGAGAAATGTACAGCAGAGACACAAAGGAGAGAAATGTACAGCAGAGAGAGAAACACAAAGGAGAGAAATGTACAGCAGAGAGAGAGAAACAAAGGAGAGAGATGTATAGCAGAAAGAGGCACAAAGGAGAGAAAAGTACAGCAGAGAGAGAGACTCAAAGGAGAGAAATGTACAGCAGAGAGAGACACAAAGGAGAGATATGTACAGCAGAGAGACACAAAGGAGAGAAACGTACAGCAGAGAGAGACAAAAAGGATAGAAATGTACAGCAGAGAGAGACACACAAAGGAGAGAAATGTACAGCAGGGAGAGGCACAAAGGAGAGAAATGTACAGCAGATAGAGAGACACAAAGGAGAGAAATGTACAGCAGAGAGAGAGACACAAAGGAGAGAAATGTACAGCAGAGAGAGACACAAAGGAGAGAAATGTACAGCAGAGAGAGAGAGACACTAAGGAGAGAAATGTACAGCAGAGAGAGACACAAAGGAGAGAAATGTACAGCAGAGAGAGAGACACTAAGGAGAGAAATGTTCAGTAGAGAGACACAAAGGAGAGAAATGTACATCAGAGAGAGGCACAAAGGAGAGAGATGTATAGCAGAAAGAGACACAAAAGTGAGAAATGTGCAGCAGAGAGAGAAACACAAAGGAGAGAAATGTACAGCAGAGAGAGAGAAACAAAGGAGAGAGATGTATAGCAGAAAGAGGCACAAAGAAGAGAAATGTACAGCAGAGAGAGAGACTCAAAGGAGAGAAATGTACAGCAGAGAGAGACACAAAGGAGAGAAATGTACAGCAGAGAGAGGCACAAAGGTGAGAAATGTACAGCAGAGATAGACATAAATGAGAGAAATGTACAGCAGAGAGACAGACACAAAGGAGAGAAAAGTACAGCAGAGAGAGGCACAAAGGAGAGAGATGTATAGCAGAAAGAGACACAAAAGTGAGAAATGTACAGCAGAGAGAGAGACACAGAGGAAAGAAATGCACAGCAGAGAGAGAGACACACAAAGGAGAGAAATGTACAGCAGAGAGAGACACAAAGGAGAGAAATGTACAGCAGAGAGAGGCACAAAGGAGAGAAATGTACAGCAGAGAGAGGCACAAAGGTGAGAAATGTACAGCAGAGAGAGAGACATAAAGGAGAGAAATGTACAGCAGAGAGACACAAAGGAGAGAAATGTACATCAGAGAGAGAGACACAAAGGAGAGAAATGTACAGCAGAGAGAGGCACAAAAGTGAGAAATGTACAGCAAAGAGAGGCACAAAGGAGAGAAATGTACAGCAGAGAGAGAGAGAGACACTAAGGAGAGAAATGTACATCAGAGAGAGAGACACAAAGGAGAGAAATGTACAGCAGAGAGAAACACAAAAGAGAGAAATGTACAGCAGAGAGAGACACACAAAGGAGAGAAATGTACAGCAGAGAGAGACACACAAAGGAGAGAAATGTACAGCAGAGAGAGGCACAAAAAGGAGAGAAATGTACAGCAGAGACATACAAAGGAGAGAAATGTACAGCAGAGAGAGGCACACAAAGGAGAGAAATGTACAGCAGAGAGAGACACAAAGGAGAGAAATGTACAGCGGAGAGAGGCCCAAAGGAGAGAAATGTTCAGCAGAGAGAGAGACTCAAAGGAGAGAAATGTACAGCAGAGAGAAACACAAAGGAGAGAAATGTACAGCAGAGAGACACACAAAGGAGAGAAATGTACAGCAGGGAGAGGCACAAAGGAGAGAAATGTACAGCAGATGAAGAGACACAAAGGAGAGAAATGTACAGCAGAGAGTAACACAAAGGAGAGAAATGTACAGTGGAGAGAGACACAAAGGAGAGAAATGTACAGCGGAGAGAGGCACAAAGGAGAGAAATGTACAGCGGAGAGAGACACAAAAGAGAGAAATGTACAGCAGAGAGAGACACAAAGGAGAGAAATGTACAGCAGAGAGAGAGACACTAAGGAGAGAAATGTACAGCAGAGAGAGAGACACACACAAAGGAGAGAAATGTACAGCAGAGAGAGACACAAAGGAGAGAAATGTACAGCAGAGAGAGAGACACTAAGGAGAGAAATGTACAGCAGAGAGAGACAAAAAGGATAGAAATGTACAGCAGAGAGAGACAGACAAAGGAGAGAAATGTACAGCAGAGAGAGGCACAAAGGAGAGAAATGTACAGCAGATAGAGAGACACAAAGGAGAGAAATGTACAGCAGAGAGAGACACAAAGGAGAGAAATGTACAGCAGAGAGAGAGAGACACTAAGGAGAGAAATGTACAGCAGAGAGATACACAAAGGAGAGAAATGTACAGCAGAGAGAGAGACACTAAGGAGAGAAATGTTCAGTAGAGAGACACAAAGGAGAGAAATGTACATCAGAGAGAGGCACAAAGGAGAGAGATGTTTAGCAGAAAGAGACACAAAAGTGAGAAATGTGCAGCAGAGAGAGACACACAAAGGAGAGAAATGTACAGCAGAGACACAAAGGAGAGAAATGTTCAGTAGAGAGACACAAAGGAGAGAAATGTACAGCAGAGAGAGAGAGACATTAAGGAGAGAAATGTACAGCAGAGAGAGGCACAAAGGAGAGAAATGTACAGCAGATAGAAACACAAAGGAGAGAAATGTACAGCAGAGAGAGACACAAAGGAGAGAAATGTACAGCGGAGAGAGGCCCAAAGGAGAGAAATGTACAGCAGAGAGAGAAAGACAAAGGAGAGAAATGTACAGCAGAGAGAGGCACAAAGGAGAGAAATTTACAGCAGAGAGAGAGAGACACAAAGGAGAGAAATGTACAGCAGAGAGAGGCACAAAAGTGAGAAATGTACAGCAGAGAGAGACACAAAGGAGAGAAATGTACAGCAGAGAGAGAGAGACACTAAGGAGAGAAATGTACAGCAGAGAGAGAGACTCAAAGGAGAGAAATGTACAGCAGAGAGAGACACACAAAGGAGAGAAATGTACAGCAGAGAGAGGCACAAAGGTGAGAAATGTACAGCGGAGAGAGAAACACAAAAGAGAGAAATGTACAGAGAGAGAGACACACAAAGGAGAGAAATGTACAGCAGAGAGAGAAACACAAAGGAGAGAAATGTACAGCAGAGAGAGAGAAACAAAGGAGAGAGATGTATAGCAGAAAGAGGCACAAAGGAGAGAAATGTACAGCAGAGAGAGAGAGACTCAAAGGAGAGAAATGTACAGCAGAGAGAGACACAAAGGAGAGATATGTACAGCAGAGAGACACAAATGAGAGAAATGTACAGCAGAGAGAGACAAAAAGGATAGAAATGTACAGCAGAGAGAGACACACAAAGGAGAGAAATGTACAGCAGGGAGAGGCACAAAGGAGAGAAATGTACAGCAGATGAAGAGACACAAAGGAGAGAAATGTACAGCAGAGAGTAACACAAAGGAGAGAAATGTACAGTGGAGAGAGACACAAAGGAGAGAAATGTACAGCGGAGAGAGGCACAAAGGAGAGAAATGTACAGCGGAGAGAGACACAAAGTGAGAAATGTACAGCAGTGAGAGACACAAAGGAGAGATATGTACAGCAGAGAGACACAAAGGAGAGAAATGTACAGCAGAGAGAGAGACACACACAAAGGAGAGAAATTTACAGCAGAGAGAGACACACAAAGGAGAGAAATGTACAGCAGAGAGAGGCACAAAGGTGAGAAATGTACAGCGGAGAGAGAAACACAAAAGAGAGAAATGTACAGCAGAGAGAGACACACAAAGGAGAGAAATGTACAGCAGAGACACAAAGGAGAGAAATGTACAGCAGAGAGAGACAAAAAGGATAGAAATGTACAGCAGAGAGAGACACACAAAGGAGAGAAATGTACAGCAGGGAGAGGCACAAAGGAGAGAAATGTACAGCAGATAGAGAGACACAAAGGAGAGAAATGTACAGCAGAGAGAGAGACACAAAGGAGAGAAATGTACAGCAGAGAGAGACACAAAGGAGAGAAATGTACAGCAGAGAGAGAGAGAGACACTAAGGAGAGAAATGTACAGCAGAGAGATACACAAAGGAGAGAAATGTACAGCAGAGAGAGAGACACTAAGGAGAGAAATGTTCAGTAGAGAGACACAAAGGAGAGAAATGTACATCAGAGAGAGGCACAAAGGAGAGAGATGTTTAGCAGAAAGAGACACAAAAGTGAGAAATGTGCAGCAGAGAGAGACACACAAAGGAGAGAAATGTACAGCAGAGACACAAAGGAGAGAAATGTTCAGTTGAGAGACACAAAGGGAGAGAAATGTACAGCAGAGAGAGACACAAAGGAGAGAAATGTACAGCGGAGAGAGGCCCAAAGGAGAGAAATGTTCAGCAGAGAGAGAGACTCAAAGGAGAGAAATGTACAGCAGAGAGAAACACAAAGAGAGAAATGTACAGCAGAGAGAGACACAAAGGAGAGAAATGTACAGCGGAGAGAGGCCCAAAGGAGAGAAATGTACAGCAGAGAGAGAAAGACAAAGGAGAGAAATGTACAGCAGAGAGAGGCACAAAGGAGAGAAATTTACAGCAGAGAGAGAGACACAAAGGAGAGAAATGTACAGCAGAGAGAGGCACAAAAGTGAGAAATGTACAGCAGAGAGAGAGACACAAAGGAGAGATATGTACAGCAGAGAGACACAAAGGAGAGAAATGTACAGCAGAGAGAGAGAGACATTAAGGAGAGAAATGTACAGCAGAGAGAGGCACAAAAGGAGAGAAATGTACAGCAGATAGAAACACAAAAGGAGAGAAATGTACAGCAGAGAGAGATACAAAGGAGAGAAATGTACAGCGGAGAGAGGCCAAAAGGAGAGAAATGTACAGCAGAGAGAGAAAGACAAAGGAGAGAAATGTACAGCAGAGAGAGGCACAAAGGAGAGAAATTTACAGCAGAGAGAGAGACACAAAGGAGAGAAATGTACAGCAGAGAGAGAAAAAGTGAGAAATGTACAGAGAGAGACACAAAGGAGAGAGTACAGGTGAGAGACACAAAAGGAGAGAAATGTACAGCAGAGAGAGAGAGACATTAAGGAGAGAAATGTACAGCAGAGAGGGCACAAAAGGAGAGAAATGTACAACAGAGAGAAACACAAAGGAGAGAAATGTACAGCAGAGAGAGGCACAAAGGTGAGAAATGTGTACAGCAAAGAGAGGCACAAAGGGAGAGAAATGTACAGCAGAGAGAGAGAGAGACATCTAAGGAGAGAAATGTACATCAGAGAGAGAGACACAAAGGAGAGAAATGTACAGCAGAGAGAGGCACAAAAGTGAGAAATGTACAGCAGAGAGAGAGACTCAAAGGAGAGAAATGTACAGCAGAGAGAGACACAAAGGTGAGATGTACAGCGGAGAGAGAAACACAAAAGAGAGAAATGTACAGCAGAGAGAGACACACAAAGGAGAGAAATGTACAGCAGAGAGAGACACACAAAGGAGAGAAATGTACAGCAGAGAGAGAGGCACAAAGGTGAGAAATGTACAGCAGAGAGAGAAACACAAAAGAGAGAAATGTACAGCAGAGAGACACAAAGGAGAGAAATGTACAGCAGAGAGAGACACACAAAGGAGAGAAATGTACAGCAGGGAGAGGCACAAAGGAGAGAAATGTTCAGCAGATAGGAGAGACACAAAGGAGAGAGAAATGTACAGCAGAGAGAAACACAAAAGAGAGAAATGTACAGTGGAGAGAGACACAAAGGTGAGAAATGTACAGCTGGAGAGAGGCACAAAGGAGAGAAATGTAGAGAGAGACACAAAAGAGAGAAATGTACAGCAGAGAGAGACACAAAAGGAGAGAAATGTACAGCAGAGAGAGAGACACTAAGGAGAGAAATGTACAGCAGAGAGAGAGACTCAAAGGAGAGAAATGTACAGCAGAGAGAGACACACAAGGGAAAGAGAAATGTACAGCAGAGAGAGGCACAAAAAAGGTGAGAAATGTACAGCGGAGAGAGAGAAACACAAAAAGAGAGAAATGTACAGCAGAGAGAGACACACAAGGAGAGAGAAATGTACAGCAGAGAGAGAAACACAAAGGAGAGAAATGTACAGCAGAGAGAGAGAAACAAAGGAGAGAGATGTATAGCAGAAAGAGGCACAAAGGGAGAGAAATGTACAGTACAGAGAGAGAGAGAGACTCAAAGGAGAGAAATGTACAGCAGAGAGAGACACAAAGGAGAGATATGTACAGCAGAGAGACACAAAGGAGAGAAATGTACAGCAGAGAGAGACAAAAAGGATAGAAATGTACAGCAGAGAGAGACACACAGGAGAGAAATGTACAGCAGGGAGAGGCACAAAGGAGAGAAATGTACAGCAGATAGAGAGAACATGAAGGAGAGAAATGTACAGCAAGAGTAACACAAGAGGAGAGAAATGTACAGTGGAGAGAGACACAAAAGAGAGAAATGTACAGCGGAGAGACACAAAAAGAGAGAAATGTACAGCAGAGAGAGACACAAAGGAAGAAATGTACAGCAGAGAGAGAGACACTAAGGAGAGAAATGTACAGCAGAGAGAGACACACACAAAGGAGAGAAATGTACAGCAGAGAGAGACACACAAAGGAGAGAAATGTACAGCAGAGAGAGGCACAAAGGTGAGAAATGTACAGCGGAGAAGAGAAACACAAAAGAGAGAAATGTACAGCAGAGAGAGAGACACAAAGGAGAGAAATGTACAAAGCAGAGACACAAAGAGAGAAATGTACAGCAGAGAGAGAAACACAAAGGAGAGAAATGTACAGCAGAGAGAGAGAAACAAAGGAGAGAGATGTATAGCAGAAAGAGGCACAAAAGGAGAGAAAAGTACAGCAGAGAGAGAGACTCAAAGGAGAGAAATGTACAGCAGAGAGAGACACAAAGGAGAGATATACAGCAGAGAGACAAAAGGAGAGAAATGTACAGCAGAGAGAGACAAAAAGGATAGAAATGTACAGCAGAGAGAGACACACAAAGGAGAGAAATGTACAGCAGGGAGACAAAGGGAGAGAAATGTACAGCAGATAGAGAGACACAAAGGAGAGAAATGTACAGCAGAGAGAGAGACACAAAGGAGAGAAATGTACAGCAGAGAGAGACACAAAGGAGAGAAATGTACAGCAGAGAGAGAGAGAGACACTAAGGAGAGAAATGTACAGCAGAGAGAGACACAAAGGAGAGAAATGTACAGCAGAGAGAGAGACACTATGAGAGAAATGTTCAGTAGAGAGACACAAAGGAGAGAAATGTACATCAGAGAGAGGCACAAAGGAGAGAGATGTATAGCAGAAAGAGACACAAAAGTGAGAAATGTGCAGCAGAGAGAGAAACACAAAGGAGAGAAATGTACAGCAGAGAGAGAGAAACAAAGGAGAGAGATGTATAGCAGAAAGAGGCACAAAGAGAGAAATGTACAGCAGAGAGAGAGACTCAAAGGAGAGAAATGTACAGCAGAGAGAGACACAAAGGAGAGAAATGTACAGCAGAGAGAGGCACAAAGGTGAGAAATGTACAGCAGAGATAGACATAAATGAGAGAAATGTACAGCAGAGAGACAGACACAAAGGAGAGAAAAGTACAGCAGAGAGAGGCACAAAGGAGAGAGATGTATAGCAGAAAGAGACACAAAAGTGAGAAATGTACAGCAGAGAGAGAGAGACACAGAGGAAAGAAATGCACAGCAGAGAGAGAGCACACAAAGGAGAGAAATGTACAGCAGAGAGAGACACAAAGGAGAGAAATGTACAGCAGAGAGAGGCACAAAGGAGAGAAATGTACAGCAGAGAGAGGCACAAAGGTGAGAAATGTACAGCAGAGAGAGAGACATAAAGGAGAGAAATGTACAGCAGAGAGACACAAAGGAGAGAAATGTACATCAGAGAGAGAGACACAAAGGAGAGAAATGTACAGCAGAGAGAGGCACAAAAGTGAGAAATGTACAGCAAAGAGAGGCACAAAGGAGAGAAATGTACAGCAGAGAGAGAGAGACACTAAGGAGAGAAATGTACATCAGAGAGAGAGAGACACAAAGGAGAGAAATGTACAGCAGAGAGAAACACAAAGAGAGAAATGTACAGCAGAGAGAGACACACAAAGGAGAGAAATGTACAGCAGAGAGAGACACACAAAGGAGAGAAATGTACAGCAGAGAGAGGCACAAAAGGAGAGAAATGTACAGCAGAGACATACAAAGGAGAGAAATGTACAGCAGAGAGAGGCACACAAAGGAGAGAAATGTACAGCAGAGAGACACAAAGGAGAGAAATGTACAGCGGAGAGAGAGCCACAAAGGAGAGAAATGTTCAGCAGAGAGAGACTCAAAGGAGAGAAATGTACAGCAGAGAGAAACACAAAGGAGAGAAAATGTACAGCAGAGAGAGACACAAAAGGAGAGAAATGTACAGCGGAGAGAGGCCCAAAGGAGAGAAATGTACAGCAGAGAGAGAAACAAACGAGAGAAATGTACAGCAGAGAGAGGCACAAAGGAGAGAAATTTACAGCAGAGAGAGACACAAAGGAGAGAAATGTACCTCAGAGAGAGAGACACAAAGGAGAGAAATGTACAGCAGAGAGGCACAAAAGAGAAATGTACAGCAGAGAGAGAGACACAAAGGAGAGATATGTACAGCAGAGAGACACACAAAGGAGAGAAATGTACAGCAGAGAGAGACAAAAAGGAGAGAAATGTACAGCAGAGAGAGGCACACAAAGGAGAGAAATGTACAGCAGGGAGAGGCACAAAGGAGAGAAATGTACAGCAGATAGAGAGACACGATGGAGAGAAATGTACAGCAGAGAGAGACACAAAGGAGAGAAATGTACAACAGAGAGAGACACAAAGGAGAGAAATGTACAGCAGAGAGAGAGACACTAAGGAGAGAAATGTACAGCAGAGAGAGGCACAAAGGAGAGAAATGTACAGCAGAGAGAAACACAAAGGAGAGAAATGTACAGCAGAGAGAGGCACAAAGGTGAGAAATGTACAGCAAAGAGAGGCACAAAGGAGAGAAATGTACAGCAGAGAGAGAGACACTAAGGAGAGAAATGTACATCAGAGAGAGAGACACAAAGGAGAGAAATGTACAGCAGAGAGAAACACAAAAGAGAGAAATGTACAGCAGAGAGAGAGAAACAAAGGAGAGAGATGTATAGCAGAAAGAGGCACAAAGAAGAGAAATGTACAGCAGAGAGAGAGACTCAAAGGAGAGAAATGTACAGCAGAGAGAGACACAAAGGAGAGAAATGTACAGCAGAGAGAGGCACAAAGGTGAGAAATGTACAGCAGAGATAGACATAAATGAGAGAAATGTACAGCAGAGAGACAGACACAAAGGAGAGAAAAGTACAGCAGAGAGAGGCACAAAGGAGAGAGATGTATAGCAGAAAGAGACACAAAAGTGAGAAATGTACAGCAGAGAGAGAGACACAGAGGAAAGAAATGCACAGCAGAGAGAGAGACACACAAAGGAGAGAAATGTACAGCAGAGAGAGACACAAAGGAGAGAAATGTACAGCAGAGAGAGGCACAAAGGAGAGAAATGTACAGCAGAGAGAGGCACAAAGGTGAGAAATGTACAGCAGAGAGAGAGACATAAAGGAGAGAAATGTACAGCAGAGAGACACAAAGGAGAGAAATGTACATCAGAGAGAGAGACACAAAGGAGAGAAATGTACAGCAGAGAGAGGCACAAAGGTGAGAAATGTACAGCAATGAGAGGCACAAAGGAGAGAAATGTACAGCAGAGAGAAACACAAAGGAGAGAAATGTACAGCAGAGAGAGACACAAAGGAGAGAAATGTACAGCGGAGAGAGGCCCAAAGGAGAGAAATGTACAGCAGAGAGAGAAACAAACGAGAGAAATGTACAGCAGAGAGAGGCACAAAGGAGAGAAATTTACAGCAGAGAGAGACACAAAGGAGAGAAATGTACCTCAGAGAGAGAGACACAAAGGAGAGAAATGTACAGCAGAGAGAGGCACAAAAGTGAGAAATGTACAGCAGAGAGAGAGACACAAAGGAGAGATATGTACAGCAGAGAGACACAAAGGAGAGAAATGTACAGCAGAGAGAGACAAAAAGGAGAGAAATGTACAGCAGAGAGAGGCACACAAAGGAGAGAAATGTACAGCAGGGAGAGGCACAAAGGAGAGAAATGTACAGCAGATAGAGAGACACGATGGAGAGAAATGTACAGCAGAGAGAGAGACACAAAGGAGAGAAATGTACAACAGAGAGAGACACAAAGGAGAGAAATGTACAGCAGAGAGAGAGAGACACTAAGGAGAGAAATGTACAGCAGAGAGAGGCACAAAGGAGAGAAATGTACAGCAGAGAGAAACACAAAGGAGAGAAATGTACAGCAGAGAGAGGCACAAAGGTTAGAAATGTACAGCAAAGAGAGGCACAAAGGAGAGAAATGTACAGCAGAGAGAGAGAGACACTAAGGAGAGAAATGTACATCAGAGAGAGAGACACAAAGGAGAGAAATGTACAGCAGAGAGAAACACAAAAGAGAGAAATGTACAGCAGAGAGAGAGAAACAAAGGAGAGAGATGTATAGCAGAAAGAGGCACAAAGAAGAGAAATGTACAGCAGAGAGAGAGACTCAAAGGAGAGAAATGTACAGCAGAGAGAGACACAAAGGAGAGAAATGTACAGCAGAGAGAGGCACAAAGGTGAGAAATGTACAGCAGAGATAGACATAAATGAGAGAAATGTACAGCAGAGAGACAGACACAAAGGAGAGAAAAGTACAGCAGAGAGAGGCACAAAGGAGAGAGATGTATAGCAGAAAGAGACACAAAAGTGAGAAATGTACAGCAGAGAGAGAGACACAGAGGAAAGAAATGCACAGCAGAGAGAGAGACACACAAAGGAGAGAAATGTACAGCAGAGAGAGACACAAAGGAGAGAAATGTACAGCAGAGAGAGGCACAAAGGAGAGAAATGTACAGCAGAGAGAGGCACAAAGGTGAGAAATGTACAGCAGAGAGAGAGACATAAAGGAGAGAAATGTACAGCAGAGAGACACAAAGGAGAGAAATGTACATCAGAGAGAGAGACACAAAGGAGAGAAATGTACAGCAGAGAGAGGCACAAAGGTGAGAAATGTACAGCAATGAGAGGCACAAAGGAGAGAAATGTACAGCAGAGAGAGAGAGAGACACTAAGGAGAGGAATGTACAGCAGAGAGAAACACAAAGGAGAGAAATGTACAGCAGAGAGAGGCACAAAGGTGAGAAATGTACAGCAAAGAGAGGCACAAAGGAGAGAAATGTACAGCAGAGAGAGAGAGAGACACTAAGGAGAGAAATGTACATCAGAGAGAGAGACGCAAAGGAGAGAAATGTACAGCAGAGAGAGGCACAAAAGTGAGAAATGTACAGCAAAGAGAGGCACAAAGGAGAGAAATGTACAGCAGAGAGAGAGAGACACTAAGGAGAGAAATGTACATCAGAGAGAGAGACACAAAGGAGAGAAATGTACAGCAGAGAGAAACACAAAAGAGAGAAATGTACAGCAGAGAGAGACACACAAAGGAGAGAAATGTACAGCAGAGAGAGACACACAAAGGAGAGAAATGTACAGCAGAGAGAGGCACAAAAAGGAGAGAAATGTACAGCAGAGACATACAAAGGAGAGAAATGTACAGCAGAGAGAGGCACACAAAGGAGAGAAATGTACAGCAGAGAGAGACACAAAGGAGAGAAATGTACAGCGGAGAGAGGCCCAAAGGAGAGAAATGTTCAGCAGAGAGAGAGACTCAAAGGAGAGAAATGTACAGCAGAGAGAAACACAAAGGAGAGAAATGTACAGCAGAGAGAGACACAAAGGAGAGAAATGTACAGCGGAGAGAGGCCCAAAGGAGAGAAATGTACAGCAGAGAGAGAAACAAACGAGAGAAATGTACAGCAGAGAGAGGCACAAAGGAGAGAAATTTACAGCAGAGAGAGACACAAAGGAGAGAAATGTACCTCAGAGAGAGAGACACAAAGGAGAGAAATGTACAGCAGAGAGAGGCACAAAAGTGAGAAATGTACAGCAGAGAGAGAGACACAAAGGAGAGATATGTACAGCAGAGAGACACAAAGGAGAGAAATGTACAGCAGAGAGAGACAAAAAGGAGAGAAATGTACAGCAGAGAGAGGCACACAAAGGAGAGAAATGTACAGCAGGGAGAGGCACAAAGGAGAGAAATGTACAGCAGATAGAGAGACACGATGGAGAGAAATGTACAGCAGAGAGAGAGACACAAAGGAGAGAAATGTACAACAGAGAGAGACACAAAGGAGAGAAATGTACAGCAGAGAGAGAGAGACACTAAGGAGAGAAATGTACAGCAGAGAGAGGCACAAAGGAGAAAAATGTACAGCAGAGAGAAACACAAAGGAGAGAAATGTACAGCAGAGAGAGGCACAAAGGTGAGAAATGTACAGCAAAGAGAGGCACAAAGGAGAGAAATGTACAGCAGAGAGAGAGAGACACTAAGGAGAGAAATGTACATCAGAGAGAGAGACACAAAGGAGAGAAATGTACAGCAGAGAGAAACACAAAAGAGAGAAATGTACAGCAGAGAGAGACACACAAAGGAGAGAAATGTACAGCAGAGAGAGACACACAAAGGAGAGAAATGTACAGGGGAGAGAGGCACAAATATGAGAAATCTACAGCGGAGAGAGAAACAGAAAAGAGAGAAATGTACAGCAGAGAGAGAGACACAAAGGAGAGAAATGTACAGCAGAGAGAGACACAAAGGAGAGAAATGTACAGCAGAGAGAGAGACACTAAGGAGAGAAATGTTCAGTAGAGAGACACAAAGGCGAGAAATGTACATCAGAGAGAGGCACAAAGGAGAGAGATGTTTAGCAGAAAGAGACACAAAAGTGAGAAATGTGCAGCAGAGAGAGACACACAAAGGAGAGAAATGTACAGCAGAGACACAAAGGAGAGAAATGTTCAGTAGAGAGACACAAAGGAGAGAAATGTACATCAGAGAGAGGCACAAAGGAGAGAGATGTATAGCAGAAAGAGACACAAAAGTGAGAAATGTGCAGCAGAGAGAGAAACACAAAGGAGAGAAATGTACAGCAGAGAGAGAGAAACAAAGGAGAGAGATGTATAGCAGAAAGAGGCACAAAGGAGAGAAATGTACAGCAGAGAGAGAGACTCAAAGGAGAGAAATGTACAGCAGAGAGAGACACAAAGGAGAGAAATGTACAGCAGAGAGAGGCACAAAGGTGAGAAATGTACAGCAGAGATAGACATAAATGAGAGAAATGTACAGCAGAGAGACACAAAGGAGAGAAATGTACATCAGAGAGAGAGACACAAAGGAGAGAAATGTTCAGCAGGGAGAGGCACAAAGGAGAGAGATGTATAGCAGAAAGAGACACAAAAGTGAGAAATGTACAGCAGAGAGAGAGACACAGAGGAAAGAAATGCACAGCAGAGAGAGACACACAAAGGAGAGAAATGTACAGCAGAGAGAGACACAAAGGAGAGAAATGTACAGCAGAGAGAGACACAAAGGAGAGAAATGTACATCAGAGAGAGAGACACAAAGGAGAGAAATGTACAGCAGAGAGAGGCACAAAAGTGAGAAATGTACAGCAGAGAGAGAGACACAAAGGAGAGATATGTACAGCAGAGAGACACAAAGGAGAGAAATGTACAGCAGAGAGAGACAAAAAGGAGAGAAATGTACAGCAGAGAGAGGCACACAAAGGAGAGAAATGTACAGCAGGGAGAGGCACAAAGGAGAGAAAAGTACAGCAGATAGAGAGACACAAAGGAGAGAAATGTACAGCAGAGAGAGAGACACAAAGGAGAGAAATGTACAACAGAGAGAGACACAAAGGAGAGAAATGTACAGCAGAGAGAGAGAGACACTAAGGAGAGAAATGTACAGCAGAGAGAGGCACAAAGGAGAGAAATGTACAGCAGAGAGAAACACAAAGGAGAGAAATGTACAGCAGAGAGAGGCACAAAGGTGAGAAATGTACAGCAAAGAGAGGCACAAAGGAGAGAAATGTACAGCAGAGAGAGAAAGACACTAAGGAGAGAAATGTACATCAGAGAGAGAGACACAAAGGAGAGAAATGTACAGCAGAGAGAAACACAAAAGAGAGAAATGTACAGCAGAGAGAGACACACAAAGGAGAGAAATGTACAGCAGAGAGAGACACACAAAGGAGAGAAATGTACAGCATAGAGAGGCACAAATATGAGAAATGTACAGCGGAGAGAGAAACACAAAAGAGAGAAATGTACAGCAGAGAGAGAGACACAAAGGAGAGAAATGTACAGCAGAGAGAGACACAAAGGAGAGAAATGTACAGCAGAGAGAGAGACACTAAGGAGAGAAATGTTCAGTAGAGAGACACAAAGGAGAGAAATGTACATCAGAGAGAGGCACAAAGGAGAGAGATGTTTAGCAGAAAGAGACACAAAAGTGAGAAATGTGCAGCAGAGAGAGACACACAAAGGAGAGAAATGTACAGCAGAGACACAAAGGAGAGAAATGTTCAGTAGAGAGACACAAAGGAGAGAAATGTACATCAGAGAGAGGCACAAAGGAGAGAGATGTATAGCAGAAAGAGACACAAAAGTGAGAAATGTGCAGCAGAGAGAGAAACACAAAGGAGAGAAATGTACAGCAGAGAGAGAGAAACAAAGGAGAGAGATGTATAGCAGAAAGAGGCACAAAGGAGAGAAATGTACAGCAGAGAGAGAGACTCAAAGGAGAGAAATGTACAGCAGAGAGAGACGCAAAGGAGAGAAATGTACAGCAGAGAGAGGCACAAAGGTGAGAAATGTACAGCAGAGATAGACATAAATGAGAGAAATGTACAGCAGAGAGACACAAAGGAGAGAAATGTACATCAGAGAGAGAGACACAAAGGAGAGAAATGTTCAGCAGAGAGAGGCACAAAGAAGAGAGATGTATAGCAGAAAGAGACACAAAGGTGAGAAATGTACAGCAGAGAGAGAGACATAAAGGAGAGAAATGTACAGCAGAGAGACACAGAGGAAAGAAATGCACAGCAGAGAGAGAGACACACAAAGGAGAGAAATGTACAGCAGAGAGAGACACAAAGGAGAGAAATGTACAGCAGAGAGAGGCACAAAGGAGAGAAATGTACAGCAGAGAGAGGCACAAAGGTGAGAAATGTACAGCAGAGAGAGAGACATAAAGGAGAGAAATGTACAGCAGAGAGACACAAAGGAGAGAAATGTACATCAGAGAGAGAGACACAAAGGAGAGAAATGTACAGCAGAGAGAGGCACAAAGGTGAGAAATGTACAGCAAAGAGAGGCACAAAGGAGAGAAATGTACAGCAGAGAGAGAGAGACACTAAGGAGAGGAATGTACAGCAGAGAGAAACACAAAGGAGAGAAATGTACAGCAGAGAGAGGCACAAAGGTGAGAAACGTACAGCAAAGAGAGGCACAAAGGAGAGAAGTGTACAGCAGAGAGAGAGAGACACTAAGGAGAGAAATGTACATCAGAGGGAGAGACGCAAAGGAGAGAAATGTACAGCAGAGAGAGGCACAAAAGTGAGAAATGTACAGCAGAGAGATAGACACAAAGGAGAGAAATGTACAGCAGAGAGAGACACAAAAAGGAGAGAAATGTACAGCAGAGACATACAAAGGAGAGAAATGTACAGCAGAGAGAGGCACACAAAGGAGAGAAATGTACAGCAGAGAGAGACACAAAGGAGAGAAATGTACAGCGGAGAGAGGCCCAAAGGAGAGAAATGTTCAGCAGAGAGAGAGAGACTCAAAGGAGAGAAATGTACAGCAGAGAGAAACACAAAGGAGAGAAATGTACAGCAGAGAGAGACACAAAGGAGAGAAATGTACAGCGGAGAGAGGCCCAAAGGAGAGAAATGTACAGCAGAGAGAGAAACAAAGGAGAGAAATGTACAGCAGAGAGAGGCACAAAGGAGAGAAATTTACAGCAGAGAGAGACACAAAGGAGAGAAATGTACATCAGAGAGAGAGACACAAAGGAGAGAAATGTACAGCAGAGAGAGGCACAAAAGTGAGAAATGTACAGCAGAGAGAGACACACAAAGGAGAGATATGTACAGCAGAGAGACACAAAGGAGAGAAATGTACAGCAGAGAGAGACAAAAAGGAGAGAAATGTACAGCAGAGAGAGGCACGCAAAGGAGAGAAATGTACAGCAGGGAGAGGCACAAAGGAGAGAAATGTACAGCAGATAGAGAGACACAAAGGAGAGAAATGTACAGCAGAGAGAGAGACACAAAGGAGAGAAATGTACAACAGAGAGAGACACAAAGGAGAGAAATGTACAGCAGAGAGAGACACTAAGGAGAGAAATGTACAGCAGAGAGAGGCACAAAGGAGAGAAATGTACAGCAGAGAGAAACACAAAGGAGAGAAATGTACAGCAGAGAGAGGCACAAAGGTGAGAAATGTACAGCAAAGAGAGGCACAAAGGAGAGAAATGTACAGCAGAGAGAGAGAGACACTAAGGAGAGAAATGTACATCAGAGAGAGAGACACAAAGGAGAGAAATGTACAGCAGAGAGATGCACAAAAGTGAGAAATGTACAGCAGAGAGAGAGACACAAAGGAGAGAAATGTACAGCAGAGATAGACATAAATGAGAGAAATGTACAGCAGAGAGACACAAAGGAGAGAAATGTACATCAGAGAGAGAGACACAAAGGAGAGAAATGTTCAGCAGAGAGAGGCACAAAGGAGAGAGATGTATAGCAGAAAGAGACACAAAAGTGAGAAATGTACAGCAGAGAGAGAGACACAGAGGAAAGAAATGCACAGCAGAGAGAGAGACACACAAAGGAGAGAAATGTACAGCAGAGAGAGACACAAAGGAGAGAAATGTACAGCAGAGAGAGGCACAAAGGAGAGAAATGTACAGCAGAGAGAGGCACAAAGGTGAGAAATGTACAGCAGAGAGAGAGACATAAAGGAGAGAAATGTACAGCAGAGAGACACAAAGGAGAGAAATGTACATCAGAGAGAGAGACACAAAGGAGAGAAATGTACAGCAGAGAGAGGCACAAAGGTGAGAAATGTACAGCAAAGAGAGGCACAAAGGAGAGAAATGTACAGCAGAGAGAGAGAGACACTAAGGAGAGGAATGTACAGCAGAGAGAAACACAAAGGAGAGAAATGTACAGCAGAGAGAGGCACAAAGGTGAGAAATGTACAGCAAAGAGAGGCACAAAGGAGAGAAATGTACAGCAGAGAGAGAGAGACACTAAGGAGAGAAATGTACATCAGAGAGAGAGACGCAAAGGAGAGAAATGTACAGCAGAGAGAGCCACAAAAGTGAGAAATGTACAGCAGAGAGATAGACACAAAGGAGAGAAATGTACAGCAGAGAGAGACACAAAAAGGAGAGAAATGTACAGCAGAGACATACAAAGGAGAGAAATGTACAGCAGAGAGAGGCACACAAAGGAGAGAAATGTACAGCAGAGAGAGACACAAAGGAGAGAAATGTACAGCGGAGAGAGGCCCAAAGGAGAGAAATGTTCAGCAGAGAGAGAGACTCAAAGGAGAGAAATGTACAGCAGAGAGAAACACAAAGGAGAGAAATGTACAGCAGAGAGAGACACAAAGGAGAGAAATGTACAGTGGAGAGAGGCCCAAAGGAGAGAAATGTACAGCAGAGAGAGAAACAAAGGAGAGAAATGTACAGCAGAGAGAGGCACAAAGGAGAGAAATTTACAGCAGAGAGAGACACAAAGGAGAGAAATGTACAGCAGAGAGAGAGACACAAAGGAGAGAAATGTACAGGAGAGAGAGGCACAAAAGTGAGAAATGTACAGCAGAGAGAGAGACACAAAGGAGAGATATGTACAGCAGAGAGACACAAAGGAGAGAAATGTACAGCAGAGAGAGACAAAAAGGAGAGAAATGTACAGCAGAGAGAGGCACACAAAGGAGAGAAATGTACAGCAGGAAGAGGCACAAAGGAGAGAAATGTACAGCAGATAGAGAGACACAAAGGAGAGAAATGTACAGCAGAGAGAGAGACACAAAGGAGAGAAATGTACAACAGAGAGAGACACAAAGGAGAGAAATGTACAGCAGAGAGAGAGAGAGACACTAAGGAGAGAAATGTACAGCAGAGAGAGGCACAAAGGAGAGAAATGTACAGCAGAGAGAAACACAAAGGAGAGAAATGTACAGCAGAGAGAGGCACAAAGGTGAGAAATGTACAGCAAAGAGAGGCACAAAGGAGAGAAATGTACAGCAGAGAGAGAGACACTAAGGAGAGAAATGTACATCAGAGAGAGAGACACAAAGGAGAGAAATGTACAGCAGAGAGATGCACAAAAGTGAGAAATGTACAGCAGAGAGAGAGACACAAAGGAGAGAAATGTACAGCAGAGAGACACAAAGGTGAGAAATGTACAGCGGAGAGAGAAACACAAAAGAGAGAAATGTACAGCAGAGAGAGAGACACAAAGGAGAGAAATGTACAGCAGAGAGAGGCCCAAAGGAGAGAAATGTTCAGCAGAGAGAGAGACTCAAAGGAGAGAAATGTACAGCAGAGAGAAACACAAAGGAGAGAAATGTACAGCAGAGAGAGACACAAAGGAGAGAAATGTACAGTGGAGAGAGGCCCAAAGGAGAGAAATGTACAGCAGAGAGAGAAACAAAGGAGAGAAATGTACAGCAGAGAGAGGCACAAAGGAGAGAAATTTACAGCAGAGAGAGACACAAAGGAGAGAAATGTACATCAGAGAGAGAGACACAAAGGAGAGAAATGTACAGGAGAGAGAGGCACAAAAGTGAGAAATGTACAGCAGAGAGAGAGACACAAAGGAGAGATATGTACAGCAGAGAGACACAAAGGAGAGAAATGTACAGCAGAGAGAGACAAAAAGGAGAGAAATGTACAGCAGAGAGAGGCACACAAAGGAGAGAAATGTACAGCAGGAAGAGGCACAAAGGAGAGAAATGTACAGCAGATAGAGAGACACAAAGGAGAGAAATGTACAGCAGAGAGAGAGACACAAAAGGAGAGAAATGTACAACAGAGAGAGAGACACAAAGGAGAGAAATGTACAGCAGAGAGAGAGAGACACTAAGGAGAGAAATGTACAGCAGAGAGAGGCACAAAGGAGAGAAATGTACAGCAGAGAGAAACACAAAGGAGAGAAATGTACAGTAGAGAGAGGCACAAAGGTGAGAAATGTACAGCAAAGAGAGGCACAAAGGAGAGAAATGTACAGCAGAGAGAGAGACACTAAGGAGAGAAATGTACATCAGAGAGAGAGACACAAAGGAGAGAAATGTACAGCAGAGAGATGCACAAAAGTGAGAAATGTACAGCAGAGAGAGAGACACAAAGGAGAGAAATGTACAGCAGAGAGACACAAAGGTGAGAAATGTACAGCGGAGAGAGAAACACAAAAGAGAGAAATGTACAGCAGAGAGAGAGACACAAAGGAGAGAAATGTACAGCGGAGAGAGGCCCAAAGGAGAGAAATGTTCAGCAGAGAGAGAGACTCAAAGGAGAGAAATGTACAGCAGAGAGAAACACAAAGGAGAGAAATGTACAGCAGAGAGAGACACAAAGGAGAGAAATGTACAGTGGAGAGAGGCCCAAAGGAGAGAAATGTACAGCAGAGAGAGAAACAAAGGAGAGAAATGTACAGCAGAGAGAGGCACAAAGGAGAGAAATTTACAGCAGAGAGAGACACAAAGGAGAGAAATGTACATCAGAGAGAGAGACACAAAGGAGAGAAATGTACAGGAGAGAGAGGCACAAAAGTGAGAAATGTACAGCAGAGAGAGAGACACAAAGGAGAGATATGTACAGCAGAGAGACACAAAGGAGAGAAATGTACAGCAGAGAGAGACAAAAAGGAGAGAAATGTACAGCAGAGAGAGGCACACAAAGGAGAGAAATGTACAGCAGGAAGAGGCACAAAGGAGAGAAATGTACAGCAGATAGAGAGACACAAAGGAGAGAAATGTACAGCAGAGAGAGAGACACAAAGGAGAGAAATGTACAACAGAGAGAGACACAAAGGAGAGAAATGTACAGCAGAGAGAGAGAGAGACACTAAGGAGAGAAATGTACAGCAGAGAGAGGCACAAAGGAGAGAGATGTTTAGCAGAAAGAGACACAAAAGTGAGAAATGTGCAGCAGAGAGAGACACACAAAGGAGAGAAATGTACAGCAGAGACACAAAGGAGAGAAATGTTCAGTAGAGAGACACAAAGGAGAGAAATGTACATCAGAGAGAGGCACAAAGGAGAGAGATGTATAGCAGAAAGAGACACAAAAGTGAGAAATGTGCAGCAGAGAGAGAAACACAAAGGAGAGAAATGTACAGCAGAGAGAGAGAAACAAAGGAGAGAGATGTATAGCAGAAAGAGGCACAAAGGAGAGAAATGTACAGCAGAGAGAGAGACTCAAAGGAGAGAAATGTACAGCAGAGAGAGACACAAAGAAGAGAAATGTACAGCAGAGAGAGGCACAAAGGTGAGAAATGTACACTAGAGATAGACATAAATGAGAGAAATGTACAGCAGAGAGACACAAAGGAGAGAAATTTACATCAGAGAGAGAGACACAAAGGAGAGAAATGTACAGCAGAGAGAGGCACAAAGGAGAGAGATGTATAGCAGAAAGAGACACAAAAGTGAGAAATGTACAGCAGAGAGAGAGACACAGAGGAAAGAAATGCACAGCAGAGAGAGAGACACACAAAGGAGAGAAATGTACAGCAGAGAGAGACACAAAGGAGAGAAATGTACAGCAGAGAGAGGCACAAAGGAGAGAAATGTACAGCAGAGAGAGGCACAAAGGTAAGAAATGTACAGCAGAGAGAGAGACATAAAGGAGAGAAATGTACAGCAGAGAGACACAAAGGAGAGAAATGTACATCAGAGAGAGAGACACAAAGGAGAGAAATGTACAGCAGAGAAAGGCACAAAGGTGAGAAATGTACAGCAAAGAGAGGCACAAAGGAGAGAAATGTACAGCAGAGAGAGACACAAAGGAGAGAAATGTACATCAGAGAGAGAGAGACACTAAGGAGAGGAATGTACAGCAGAGAGAAACACAAAGGAGAGAAATGTACAGCAGAGAAAGGCACAAAGGTGAGAAATGTACAGCAAAGAGAGGCACAAAGGAGAGAAATGTACAGCAGAGAGAGAAACAAAGGAGAGAAATGTACAGCAGAGAGAGGCACAAAGGAGAGAAATTTACAGCAGAGAGAGACACAAAGGAGAGAAATGTACATCAGAGAGAGAGACACAAAGGAGAGAAATGTACAGCAGAGAGAGGAACAAAAGTGAGAAATGTACAGCAGAGAGAGAGACACAAAGGAGAGATATGTACAGCAGAGAGACACAAAGGAGAGAAATGTACAGCAGAGAGAGACAAAAAGGAGAGAAATGTACAACAGAGAGAGGCACACAAAGGAGAGAAATGTACAGCAGGGAGAGCCACAAAGTAGAGAAATGTACAGCAGATAGAGAGACACAAAGGAGAGAAATGTACAGCAGAGAGAGAGACACAAAGGAGAGAAATGTACAACAGAGAGAGACACAATGGAGAGAAATGTACAGCAGAGAGAGAGAGACACTAAGGGGAGAAATGTACAGCAGAGAGAGGCACAAAGGAGAGAAATGTACAGCAGAGAGAAACACAAAGGAGAGAAATGTACAGCAGAGAGAGGCACAAAGGTGAGAAATGTACAGCAAAGAGAGGCACAAAGGAGAGAAATGTACAGCAGAGAGAGAGAGACACTAAGGAGAGAAATGTACATCAGAGAGAGAGACACAAAGGAGAGAAATGTACAGCAGAGAGATGCACAAAAGTGAGAAATGTACAGCAGAGAGAGAGACACAAAGGAGAGAAATGTACAGCAGAGAGACACAAAGGTGAGAAATGTACAGCGGAGAGAGAAACACAAAAGAGAGAAATGTACAGCAGAGAGAGACACACAAAGGATAGAAATGTGTACAGCAGAGAGAGACACACAAAGGAGAGAAATGTACAGCAGAGAGAGGCACAAATATGAGAAATGTACAGCGGAGAGAGAAACACAAAAGAGAGAAATGTACAGCAGAGAGAGAGACACAAAGGAGAGAAATGTACAGCAGAGAGAGACACAAAGGAGAGAAATGTACAGCAGAGAGAGAGACACTAAGGAGAGAAATGTTCAGTAGAGAGACACAAAGGAGAGAAATGTACATCAGAGAAATGTACAGCAGAGAGATGTTTAGCAGAAAGAGACACAAAAATGAGAAATGTGCAGCAGAGAGAGACACACAAAGGAGAGAAATGTACAGCAGAGACACAAAGGAGAGAAATGTTCAGTAGAGAGACACAAAGGAGAGAAATGTAAATCAGAGAGAGGCACAAAGGAGAGAGATGTATAGCAGAAAGAGACACAAAAGTGAGAAATGTGCAGCAGAGAGAGAAACACAAAGGAGAGAAATGTACAGCAGAGAGAGAGAAACAAAGGAGAGAGATGTATAGCAGAAAGAGGCACAAAGGAGAGAAATGTACAGCAGAGAGAGAGACTCAAAGGAGAGAAATGTACAGCAGAGAGAGACACAAAGGAGAGAAATGTACAGCAGAGAGAGGCACAAAGGTGAGAAATGTACAGCAGAGATAGACATAAATGAGAGAAATGTACAGCAGAGAGACACAAAGGAGAGAAATGTACATCAGAGAGAGAGACACAAAGGAGAGAAATGTACAGCAGAGAGAGGCACAAAGGAGAGAGATGTATAGCAGAAAGAGACACAAAAGTGAGAAATGTACAGCAGAGAGAGAGACACAGAGGAAAGAAATGCACAGCAGAGAGAGAGACACACAAAGGAGAGAAATGTACAGCAGAGAGAGACACAAAGGAGAGAAATGTACAGCAGAGAGAGGCACAAAGGAGAGAAATGTACAGCAGAGAGAGGCACAAAGGTGAGAAATGTACAGCAGAGAGAGAGACATAAAGGAGAGAAATGTACAGCAGAGAGACACAAAGGAGAGAAATGTACATCAGAGAGAGAGACACAAAGGAGAGAAATGTACAGCAGAGAGAGGCACAAAGGTGAGAAATGTACAGCAAAGAGAGGCACAAAGGAGAGAAATGTACAGCAGATAGAGAGAGACACTAAGGAGAGGAATGTACAGCAGAGAGAAACACAAAGGAGAGAAATGTACAGCAGAGAGAGGCACAAAGGTGAGAAATGTACAGCAAAGAGAGGCACAAAGGAGAGAAATGTACAGCAGAGAGAGAGAGACACTAAGGAGAGAAATGTACATCAGAGAGAGAGACGCAAAGGAGAGAAATGTACAGCAGAGAGAGGCACAAAAGTGAGAAATGTACAGCAGAGAGATAGACACAAAGGAGAGAAATGTACAGCAGAGAGAGACACAAAAAGGAGAGAAATGTACAGCAGAGAAATACAAAGGAGAGAAATGTACAGCAGAGAGAGGCACACAAAGGAGAGAAATGTACAGCAGAGAGAGACACAAAGGAGAGAAATGTACAGCGGAGAGAGGCCCAAAATAGAGAAATGTACAGCAGAGAGAGAGACATAAAGGAGAGAAATGTACAGCAGAGAGACACAAAGGAGAGAAATGTACATCAGAGAGAGAGACACAAAGGAGAGAAATGTACAGCAGAGAAAGGCACAAAGGTGAGAAATGTACAGCAAAGAGAGGCACAAAGGAGAGAAATGTACAGCAGAGAGAGACACAAAGGAGAGAAATGTACATCAGAGAGAGAGAGACACTAAGGAGAGGAATGTACAGCAGAGAGAAACACAAAGGAGAGAAATGTACAGCAGAGAAAGGCACAAAGGTGAGAAATGTACAGCAAAGAGAGGCACAAAGGAGAGAAATGTACAGCAGAGAGAGAAACAAAGGAGAGAAATGTACAGTAGAGAGAGGCACAAAGGAGAGAAATTTACAGCAGAGAGAGACACAAAGGAGAGAAATGTACATCAGAGAGAGAGACACAAAGGAGAGAAATGTACAGCAGAGAGAGGAACAAAAGTGAGAAATGTACAGCAGAGAGAGAGACACAAAGGAGAGATATATACAGCAGAGAGACACAAAGGAGAGAAATGTACAGCAGAGAGAGACAAAAAGGAGAGAAATGTACAACAGAGAGAGGCACACAAAGGAGAGAAATGTACAGCAGGGAGAGGCACAAAGGAGAGAAATGTACAGCAGATAGAGAGACACAAAGGAGAGAAATGTACAGCAGAGAGAGAGACACAAAGGAGAGAAATGTACAACAGAGAGAGACACAAAGGAGAGAAATGTACAGCAGAGAGAGAGAGACACTAAGGGGAGAAATGTACAGCAGAGAGAGGCACAAAGGAGAGAAATGTACAGCAGAGAGAAACACAAAGGAGAGAAATGTACAGCAGAGAGAGGCACAAAGGTGAGAAATGTACAGCAGATAGAGAGACACAAAGGAGAGAAATGTACAGCAGAGAGAGAGACACAAAGGAGAGAAATGTACAACAGAGAGACACAAAGGAGAGAAATGTACAGCAGAGAGAGAGAGACACTAAGGGGAGAAATGTACAGCAGAGAGAGGCACAAAGGAGAGAAATGTACAGCAGAGAGAAACACAAAGGAGAGAAATGTACAGCAGAGAGAGGCACAAAGGTGAGAAATGTACAGCAAAGAGAGGCACAAAGGAGAGAAATGTACAGCAGAGAGAGAGAGACACTAAGGAGAGAAATGTACATCAGAGAGAGAGACACAAAGGAGAGAAATGTACAGCAGAGAGATGCACAAAAGTGAGAAATGTACAGCAGAGAGAGAGACACAAAGGAGAGAAATGTACAGCAGAGAGACACAAAGGTGAGAAATGTACAGCGGAGAGAGAAACACAAAAGAGAGAAATGTACAGCAGAGAGAGACACACAAAGGATAGAAATGTACAGCAGAGAGAGACACACAAAGGAGAGAAATGTACAGCAGAGAGAGGCACAAATATGAGAAATGTACAGCGGAGAGAGAAACACAAAAGAGAGAAATGTACAGCAGAGAGAGAGACACAAAGGAGAGAAATGTACAGCAGAGAGAGACACAAAGGAGAGAAATGTACAGCAGAGAGAGAGACACTAAGGAGAGAAATGTTCAGTAGAGAGACACAAAGGAGAGAAATGTACATCAGAGAAATGTACAGCAGAGAGATGTTTAGCAGAAAGAGACACAAAAGTGAGAAATGTGCAGCAGAGAGAGACACACAAAGGAGAGAAATGTACAGCAGAGACACAAAGGAGAGAAATGTTCAGTAGAGAGACACAAAGGAGAGAAATGTAAATCAGAGAGAGGCACAAAGGAGAGAGATGTATAGCCGAAAGAGACACAAAAGTGAGAAATGTGCAGCAGAGAGAGAAACACAAAGGAGAGAAATGTACAGCAAAGAGAGAGAAACAAAGGAGAGAGATGTATAGCAGAAAGAGGCACAAAGGAGAGAAATGTACAGCAGAGAGAGAGACTCAAAGGAGAGAAATGTACAGCAGAGAGAGACACAAAGGAGAGAAATGTACAGCAGAGAGAGGCACAAAGGTGAGAAATGTACAGCAGAGAGAGGCACAAAGGTGAGAAATGTACAGCAGAGATAGACATAAATGAGAGAAATGTACAGCAGAGAGACACAAAGGAGAGAAATGTACATCAGAGAGAGAGAGACACAAAGGAGAGAAATGTACAGCAGAGAGAGGCACAAAGGAGAGAGATGTATAGCAGAAAGAGACACAAAAGTGAGAAATGTACAGCAGAGAGAGAGACACAGAGGAAAGAAATGCACAGCAGAGAGAGAGACACACAAAGGAGAGAAATGTACAGCAGAGAGAGACACAAAGGAGAGATATGTACAGCAGAGAGAGGCACAAAGGAGAGAAATGTACAGCAGAGAGAGGCACAAAGGTGAGAAATGTACAGCAGAGAGAGAGACATAAAGGAGAGAAATGTACAGCAGAGAGACACAAAGGAGAGAAATGTACATCAGAGAGAGAGACACAAAGGAGAGAAATGTACAGCAGAGAGAGGCACAAAGGTGAGAAATGTACAGCAAAGAGAGGCACAAAGGAGAGAAATGTACAGCAGATAGAGAGAGACACTAAGGAGAGGAATGTACAGCAGAGAGAAACACAAAGGAGAGAAATGTACAGCAGAGAGAGGCACAAAGGTGAGAAATGTACAGCAAAGAGAGGCACAAAGGAGAGAAATGTACAGCAGAGAGAGAGACACTAAGGAGAGAAATGTACATCAGAGAGAGAGACACAAAGGAGAGAAATGTACAGCAGAGAGAGGCACAAAAGTGAGAAATGTACAGCAGAGAGATAGAGACAAAGGAAAGAAATGTACAACAGAGAGACACAAAAAGGAGAGAAATGTACAGCAGAGACATACAAAGGAGAGAAATGTACAGCAGAGAGAGGCACACAAAGGAGAGAAATGTACAGCAGAGAGAGACACAAAGGAGAGAAATGTACAGCGGAGAGAGGCCCAAAATAGAGAAATTTTCAGCAGAGAGAGAGACTCAAAGGAGAGAAATGTACATCAGAGAGAGAGACACAAAGGAGAGAAATGTACAGCAGAGAGAGGCACAAAGGTGAGAAATGTACAGCAAAGAGAGGCACAAAGGAGAGAAATGTACAGCAGATAGAGAGAGACACTAAGGAGAGGAATGTACAGCAGAGAGAAACACAAAGGAGAGAAATGTACAGCAGAGAGAGGCACAAAGGTGAGTAATGTACAGCAAAGAGAGGCACAAAGGAGAGAAATGTACAGCAGAGAGAGAGAGACACTAAGGAGAGAAATGTACATCAGAGAGAGAGACGCAAAGGAGAGAAATGTACAGCAGAGAGAGGCACAAAAGTGAGAAATGTACAGCAGAGAGATAGACACAAAGGAAAGAAATGTACAGCAGAGAGAGGCACACAAAGGAGAGAAATGTACAGCAGAGAGAGACACAAAGGAGAGAAATGTACAGCGGAGAGAGGCCCAAAATAGAGAAATTTTCAGCAGAGAGAGAGACTCAAAGGAGAGAAATGTACAGCAGAGAGAAACACAAAGGAGAGAAATGTGCAGCAGAGAGAGACACAAAGGAGAGAAATGTACAGCGGAGAGAGGCCCAAAGGAGAGAAATGTACAGCAGAGAGAGAAACAAAGGAGAGAAATGTACAGCAGAGAGAGGCACAAAGGAGAGAAATTTACAGCAGAGAGAGACACAAAGGAGAGAAATGTACATCAGAGAGAGAGACACAAAGGAGAGAAATGTACAGCAGAGGGAGGCACAAAAGTGAGAAATGTACAGCAGAGAGAGAGACACAAAGGAGAGATATGTACAGCAGAGAGACACAAAGGAGAGAAATGTACAGCAGAGAGAGACAAAAAGGAGAAAAATGTACAGCAGAGAGAGGCACACAAAGGAGAGAAATGTACAGCAGGGAGAGGCACAAAGGAGAGAAATGTACAGCAGATAGAGAGACACAAAGGAGAGAAATGTACAGCAGAGAGAGAGACACAAAGGAGAGAAATGTACAACAGAGAGAGACACAAAGGAGAGAAATGTACAGCAGAGAGAGAGAGACACTAAGGAGAGAAATGTACAGCAGAGAGAGGCACAAAGGAGAGAAATGTACAGCAGAGAGAAACACAAAGGAGAGAAATGTACAGCAGAGAGAGGCACAAAGGTGAGAAATGTACAGCAAAGAGAGGCACAAAGGAGAGAAATGTACAGCAGAGAGAGAGAGACACTAAGGAGAGAAATGTACAGCAGAGAGAGACACACAAAGGAGAGAAATGTACAGCAGAGAGAGACACACAAAGGAGAGAAATGTACAGCAGAGAGAGGCACAAATATGAGAAATGTACAGCGGAGAGAGAAACACAAAAGAGAGAAATGTACAGCAGAGAGAGAGACACAAAGGAGAGAAATGTACAGCAGGGAGAGGCACAAAGGAGAGAAATGTACAGCAGATAGAGAGACACAAAGGAGAGAAATGTACAGCAGAGAGAGAGACACAAAGGAGAGAAATGTACAACAGAGAGAGACACAAAGGAGAGAAATGTACAGCAGAGAGAGAGAGACACTAAGGAGAGAAATGTACAGCAGAGAGAGGCACAAAGGAGAGAAATGTACAGCAGAGAGAAACACAAAGGAGAGAAATGTACAGCAGAGAGAGGCACAAAGGTGAGAAATGTACAGCAAAGAGAGGCACAAAGGAGAGAAATGTACAGCAGAATGAGAGAGACACTAAGGAGAGAAATGTACATCAGAGAGAGAGACACAAAGGAGAGAAATGTACAGCAGAGAGATGCACAAAAGTGAGAAATGTACAGCAGAGAGAGAGACACAAAGGAGAGAAATGTACAGCAGAGAGACACAAAGGTGAGAAATGTACAGCGGAGAGAGAAACACAAAAGAGAGAAATGTACAGCAGAGAGAGACACACAAAGGAGAGAAATGTACAGCAGAGAGAGACACACAAAGGAGAGAAATGTACAGCAGAGAGAGGCACAAATATGAGAAATGTACAGCGGAGAGAGAAACACAAAAGAGAGAAATGTACAGCAGAGAGAGAGACACAAAGGAGAGAAATGTACAGCAGAGAGAGACACACAAAGGAGAGAAATGTACAGCAGGGAGAGGCACAAAGGAGAGAAATGTTCAGCAGATAGAGAGACACAAAGGAGAGAAATGTACAGCAGAGAGAGACACAAAGGAGAGAAATGTACAGTTGAGAGAGACACAAAGGAGAGAAATGTACAGCGGAAAGAGGCACAAAGGAGAGAAATGTACAGCGGAGAGAGACACAAAAGAGAGAAATGTACAGCAGAGAGAGACACAAAGGAGAGAAATGTACAGCAGAGAGAGAGACACAAAGGAGAGAAATGTACAGCAGGGAGAGGCACAAAGGAGAGAAATGTACAGCAGAGAGAGAGACAAACACAAAGGAGAGAAATGTACAGCAGAGAGAGACACACAAAGGAGAGAAATGTACAGCAGAGAGAGGCACAAAGGTGAGAAATGTACAGCGGAGAGAGAAACACAAAAGAGAGAAATGTACAGCAGAGAGAGACACACAAAGGAGAGAAATGTACAGCAGAGAGAGAAACACAAAGGAGAGAAATGTACAGCAGAGAGAGAGAAACAAAGGAGAGAGATGTATAGCAGAAAGAGGCACAAAGGAGAGAAATGTACAGCAGAGAGAGAGAGACACTAAGGAGAGAAATGTACATCAGAGAGAGAGACGCAAAGGAGAGAAATGTACAGCAGAGAGAGGCACAAAAGTGAGAAATGTACAGCAGAGAGATAGAGACAAAGGAAAGAAATGTACAACAGAGAGAGACACAAAAAGGAGAGAAATGTACAGCAGAGACATACAAAGGAGAGAAATGTACAGCAGAGAGAGGCACACAAAGGAGAGAAATGTACAGCAGAGAGAGACACAAAGGAGAGAAATGTACAGCGGAGAGAGGCCCAAAATAGAGAAATTTTCAGCAGAGAGAGAGACTCAAAGGAGAGAAATGTACATCAGAGAGAGAGACACAAAGGAGAGAAATGTACAGCAGAGAGAGGCACAAAGGTGAGAAATGTACAGCAAAGAGAGGCACAAAGGAGAGAAATGTACAGCAGATAGAGAGAGACACTAAGGAGAGGAATGTACAGCAGAGAGAAACACAAAGGAGAGAAATGTACAGCAGAGAGAGGCACAAAGGTGAGTAATGTACAGCAAAGAGAGGCACAAAGGAGAGAAATGTACAGCAGAGAGAGAGAGACACTAAGGAGAGAAATGTACATCAGAGAGAGAGACGCAAAGGAGAGAAATGTACAGCAGAGAGAGGCACAAAAGTGAGAAATGTACAGCAGAGAGATAGACACAAAGGAAAGAAATGTACAGCAGAGAGAGACACAAAAAGGAGAGAAATGTACAGCAGAGACATACAAAGGAGAGAAATGTACAGCAGAGAGAGGCACACAAAGGAGAGAAATGTACAGCAGAGAGAGACACAAAGGAGAGAAATGTACAGCGGAGAGAGGCCCAAAATAGAGAAATTTTCAGCAGAGAGAGAGAGACTCAAAGGAGAGAAATGTACAGCAGAGAGAAACACAAAGGAGAGAAATGTGCAGCAGAGAGAGACACAAAGGAGAGAAATGTACAGCGGAGAGAGGCCCAAAGGAGAGAAATGTACAGCAGAGAGAGAAACAAAGGAGAGAAATGTACAGCAGAGAGAGTGCACAAAGGAGAGAAATTTACAGCAGAGAGAGACACAAAGGAGAGAAATGTACATCAGAGAGAGAGACACAAAGGAGAGAAATGTACAGCAGAGGGAGGCACAAAAGTGAGAAATGTACAGCAGAGAGAGAGACACAAGGAGGAGAGATATGTACAGCAGAGAGACACAAAGGAGAGAAATGTACAGCAGAGAGAGACAAAAAAGGAGAAAATGTACAGCAGAGAGAGGCACACAAAGGAGAGAAATGTACAGCAGGGAGAGGCACAAAGGAGAGAAATGTACAGCAGATAGAGAGACACAAAGGAGAGAAATGTACAGCAGAGAGAGACACAAAGGAGAGAAATGTACAACAGAGAGAGACACAAAGGAGAGAAATGTACAGCAGAGAGAGAGAGACACTAGGAGAAATGTACAGCAGAGAGGCACAAAGGAGAGAAATGTACAGCCAGAGAGAAACACAAAGGAGAGAAATGTACAGCAGAGAGAGGCACAAAGGTGAGAAATGTACAGCAAAGAGAGGCACAAAGGAGAGAAATGTACAGCAGAGAGAGAGAGACACTAAGGAGAGAAATGTACAGCAGAGAGAGACACACAAAGGAGAGAAATGTACAGCAGAGAGAGACACACAAAGGAGAGAAATGTACAGCAGAGAGAGGCACAAATATGAGAAATGTACAGCGGAGAGAGAAACACAAAAGAGAGAAATGTACAGCAGAGAGAGAGACACAAAGGAGAGAAATGTACAGCAGGGAGAGGCACAAAGGAGAGAAATGTACAGCAGATAGAGAGACACAAAGGAGAGAAATGTACAGCAGAGAGAGACACAAAGGAGAGAAATGTACAACAGAGAGAGACACAAAGGAGAGAAATGTACAGCAGCAGAGAGAGAGACACTAAGGAGAGAAATGTACAGCAGAGAGAGGCACAAAGGAGAGAAATGTACAGCAGAGAGAAACACAAAGGAGAGAAATGTACAGCAGAGAGAGGCACAAAGGTGAGAAATGTACAGCAAAGAGAGGCACAAAGGAGAGAAATGTACAGCAGAATGAGAGAGACACTAAGGAGAGAAATGTACATCAGAGAGAGAGACACAAAGGAGAGAAATGTACAGCAGAGAGATGCACAAAAGTGAGAAATGTACAGCAGAGAGAGAGACACAAAGGAGAGAAATGTACAGCAGAGAGACACAAAGGTGAGAAATGTACAGCGGAGAGAGAAACACAAAAGAGAGAAATGTACAGCAGAGAGAGACACACAAAGGAGAGAAATGTACAGCAGAGAGAGACACACAAAGGAGAGAAATGTACAGCAGAGAGAGGCACAAATATGAGAAATGTACAGCGGAGAGAGAAACACAAAAGAGAGAAATGTACAGCAGAGAGAGACACAAAGGAGAGAAATGTACAGCAGAGAGAGACACACAAAGGAGAGAAATGTACAGCAGGGAGAGGCACAAAGGAGAGAAATGTTCAGCAGATAGAGAGACACAAAGGAGAGAAATGTACAGCAGAGAGAGACACAAAGGAGAGAAATGTACAGTTGAGAGAGACACAAAGGAGAGAAATGTACAGCGGAAAGAGGCACAAAGGAGAGAAATGTACAGCGGAGAGAGACACAAAAGAGAGAAATGTACAGCAGAGAGAGACACAAAGGAGAGAAATGTACAGCAGAGAGAGAGACACAAAGGAGAGAAATGTACAGCAGGGAGAGGCACAAAGGAGAGAAATGTACAGCAGAGAGAGAGACAAACACAAAGGAGAGAAATGTACAGCAGAGAGAGACACACAAAGGAGAGAAATGTACAGCAGAGAGAGGCACAAAGGTGAGAAATGTACAGCGGAGAGAGAAACACAAAAGAGAGAAATGTACAGCAGAGAGAGACACACAAAGGAGAGAAATGTACAGCAGAGAGAGAAACACAAAGGAGAGAAATGTACAGCAGAGAGAGAGAAACAAAGGAGAGAGATGTATAGCAGAAAGAGGCACAAAGGAGAGAAATGTACAGCAGAGAGAGAGACACAAAGAAGAGAAATGTACAGCAGAGAGAGACACAAAGGAGAGATATGTACAGCAGAGAGACACAAAGGAGAGAAATGTACAGCAGAGAGAGACAAAAAGGATAGAAATGTACAGCAGAGAGAGACACACAAAGGAGAGAAATGTACAGCAGGGAGAGGCACAAAGGAGAGAAATGTACAGCAGATAGAGAGACACAAATGAGAGAAATGTACAGCAGAGAGAGAGACACAAAGGAGAGAAATGTACAGTGGAGAGAGACACAAAGGAGAGAAATGTACAGCGGAGAGAGGCACAAAGGAGAGAAATGTACAGCAGAGAGAGACACAAAAGAGAGAAATGTACAGCAGAGAGAGACACAAAGGAGAGAAATGTACAGCAGAGAGAGAGACACTAATGAGAGAAATGTACAGCAGAGAGAGAGAGACACACACAAAGGAGAGAAATGTACAGCAGAGAGAGACACACAAAGGAGAGAAATGTACAGCAGAGAGAGGCACAAAGGTGAGAAATGTACAGAGGAGAGAGAAACACAAAAGAGAGAAATGTACAGCAGAGACACAAACGAGAGAAATGTACAGTGGAGAGAGACACAAAGGAGAGAAATGTACAGCGGAGAGAGGCACAAAGGAGAGAAATGTACAGCGGAGAGAGACACAAAAGAGAGAAATGTACAGCAGAGAGAGACACAAAGGAGAGAAATGTACAGCAGAGAGAGAGACACTAAGGAGAGAAATGTACAGCAGAGAGAGAGACAAACACAAAGGAGAGAAATGTACAGCAGAGAGAGACACACAAAGGAGAGAAATGTACAGCAGAGAGAGGCACAAAGGTGAGAAATGTACAGCGGAGAGAGAAACACAAAAGAGAGAAATGTACAGCAGAGAGAGACACAAAAAGGAGAGAAATGTACAGCAGAGAGAGAAACGCAAAGGAGAGAAATGTACAGCAGAGAGAGAGAAACAAAGGAGAGAGATGTATAGCAGAAAGAGGCACAAAGGAGAGAAATGTACAGCAGAGAGAGAGACACAAAGGAGAGAAATGTACAGCAGAGAGAGACACAAAGGAGAGATATGTACAGCAGAGAGACACAAAGGAGAGAAATGTACAGCAGAGAGAGACAAAAAGGATAGCAATGTACAGCAGAGAGAGACACACAAAGGAGAGAAATGTACAACAGAGAGAGACACAAAGGAGAGAAATGTACAGCAGAGAGAGAGAGACACTAAGGGGAGAAATGTACAGCAGAGAGAGGCACAAAGGAGAGAAATGCACAGCAGAGAGAAACACAAAGGAGAGAAATGTACAGCAGAGAGAGGCACAAAGGTGAGAAATGTACAGCAAAGAGAGGCACAAAGGAGAGAAATGTACAGCAGAGAGAGAGAGACACTAAGGAGAGAAATGTACATCAGAGAGAGAGACACAAAGGAGAGAAATGTACAGCAGAGAGATGCACAAAAGTGAGAAATGTACAGCAGAGAGAGAGACACAAAGGAGAGAAATGTACAGCAGAGAGACACAAAGGTGAGAAATGTACAGCGGAGAGAGAAACACAAAAGAGAGAAATGTACAGCAGAGAGAGACACACAAAGGATAGAAATGTACAGCAGAGAGAGACACACAAAGGAGAGAAATGTACAGCAGAGAGAGGCACAAATATGAGAAATGTACAGCGGAGAGAGAAACACAAAAGAGAGAAATGTACAGCAGAGAGAGAGACACAAAGGAGAGAAATGTACAGCAGAGAGAGACACAAAGGAGAGAAATGTACAGCAGAGAGAGAGACACTAAGGAGAGAAATGTTCAGTAGAGAGACACAAAGGAGAGAAATGTACATCAGAGAAATGTACAGCAGAGAGATGTTATAGCAGAAAGAGACACAAAAGTGAGAAATGTGCAGCAGAGAGAGACACACAAAGGAGAGAAATGTACAGCAGAGACACAAAGGAGAGAAATGTTCAGTAGAGAGACACAAAGGAGAGAAATGTACATCAGAGAGAGGCACAAAGGAGAGAGATGTATAGCAGAAAGAGACACAAAAGTGAGAAATGTACAGCAGAGAGAGAAACACAAAGGAGAGAAATGTACAGCAGAGAGAGAGAGAAACAAAGGAGAGAGATGTATAGCAGAAAGAGGCACAAAGGAGAGAAATGTACAGCAGAGAGAGAGACTCAAAGGAGAGAAATGTACAGCAGAGAGAGACACAAAGGAGAGAAATGTACAGCAGAGAGAGGCACAAAGGTGAGAAATGTACAGCAGAGAGAGAGACATAAAGGAGAGAAATGTACAGCAGAGAGACACAAAGGAGAGAAATGTACATCAGAGAGAGAGACACAAAGGAGAGAAATGTACAGCAGAGAGAGGCACAAAGGTGAGAAATGTACAGCAAAGAGAGGCACAAAGGAGAGAAATGTACAGCAGAGAGAGAGAGACACTAAGGAGAGAAATGTACATCAGAGAGAGAGACACAAAGGAGAGAAATGTACAGCAGAGAGAGGCACAAAAGTGAGAAATGTACAGCATTGAGAGAGACACAAAGGAGAGAAATGTACAGCAGAGAGACACAAAGGTGAGAAATGTACAGCGGAGAGAGAAACACAAAAGAGAGAAATGTACAGCAGAGAGAGAGACACACAAAGGAGAGAAATGTACAGCAGAGAGAGACACACAAAGGAGAGAAATGTACAGCAGAGAGAGGCACAAAGGTGAGAAATGTACAGCGGAGAGAGAAATACAAAAGAGAGAAATGTACAACAGAGAGAGAGACACAAAGGAGAGAAATGTACAGCAGAGAGAGAGACACTAAGGAGAGAAATGTACAGCAGGGAGAGACACAAAGGAGAGAAATGTTCAGCAGATAGAGAGACACAAAGGAGAGAAATGTACAGCAGAGAGAGACACAAAGGAGAGAAATGTACAGTGGTGAGAGACACAAAGGAGAGAAATGTACAGCAGAGAGAGAAAGACAAAGGAGAGAAATGTACAGCAGAGAGAGGCACAAAGGAGAGAAATTTACAGCAGAGAGAGACACAAAGGAGAGAAATGTACATCAGAGAGAGAGACACAAAGGAGAGAAATGTACAGCAGAGAGAGGCACAAAAGTGAGAAATGTACAGCAGAGAGAGAGACACAAAGGAGAGATATGTACAGCAGAGAGACACAAAGGAGAGAAATGTACAGCAGAGAGAGACAAAAAGGAGAGAAATGTACAGCAGAGAGAGACACACAAAGGAGAGAAATGTACAGCAGGGAGAGGCACAAAGGAGAGAAATGTACAGCAGATAGAGAGACACAAAGGAAAGAAATGTACAGCAGAGAGAGAGACACAAAGGAGAGAAATGTACAACAGAGAGAGACACAAAGGAGAGAAATGTACAGCAGAGAAAGAGAGACACTAAGGAGAGAAATGTACAGCAGAGAGAGGCACAAAGGAGAGAAATGTACAGCAGAGAGAAACACAAAGGAGAGAAATGTACAGCAGAGAGAGGCACAAAGGTGAGAAATGTACAGCAAAGAGACTTACAAAGGAGAGAAATGTACAGCAGAGAGAGAGAGACACTAAGGAGAGAAATGTACATCAGAGAGAGAGACACAAAGGAGAGAAATGTACAGCAGAGAGAGGCACAAAAGTGAGAAATGTACAGCAGAGAGAGAGACACAAAGGAGAGAAATGTACAGCAGAGAGAGAGACACAAAGGAGAGAAATGTACAGTGGAGAGAGACACAAAGGAGAGAAATGTACAGCGGAGAGAGACACAAAAGAGAGAAATGTACAGCAGAGAGAGACACAAAGGAGAGAAATGTACAGCAGAGAGAGAAACACAAAAGAGAGAAATGTACAGCAGAGAGAGAGACACAAAGGAGAGAAATGTACAGCAGAGAGAGACACACAAAGGAGAGAAATGTACAGCAGGGAGAGGCACAAAGGAGAGAAATGTTCAGCAGATAGAGAGACACAAAGGAGAGAAATGTACAGCAGAGAGAGAGACACAAAGGAGAGAAATGTACAGTGCAGAGAGACACAAAGGAGAGAAATGTACAGCGGAGAGAGGCACAAAGGAGAGAAATGTACAGCGGAGAGAGACACAAAAGAGAGAAATGTACAGCAGAGAGAGACACAAAGGAGAGAAATGTACAGCAGAGAGAGAGACACTAAGGAGAGAAATGTACAGCAGAGAGAGAGACAGACACAAAGGAGAGAAATGTACAGCAGAGAGAGACACACAAAGGAGAGAAATGTACAGCAGAGAGAGGCACAAAGGTAAGAAAGGTACAGCGGAGAGAGAAACACAAAAGAGAGAAATGTACAGCAGAGAGAGACACACAAAGGAGAGAAATGTACAGCAGAGACACAAAGGAGAGAAATGTACAGCAGAGAGAAACACAAAGGAGAGAGATGTATAGCAGAAAGAGGCACAAAGGAGAGAAATGTACAGCAGAGAGAGAGACTCAAAGGAGAGAAATGTACAGCAGAGAGAGACACAAAGGAGAGATATGTACAGCAGAGAGACACAAAGGAGAGAAATGTACAGCAGAGAGAGACAAAAAGGATAGAAATGTACAGCAGAGAGAGACACACAAAGGAGAGAAATGTACAGCAGGGAGAGGCACAAAGGAGAGAAATGTACAGCAGATAGAGAGACACAAAGGAGAGAAATGTACAGCAGAGAGAGAGACACAAAGGAGAGAAATGTACAGCAGAGAGAGACACAAAGGAGAGAAATGTACAGCAGAGAGAGAGACACTAAGGAGAGAAATGTACAGCAGAGAGAGAGACACTAAGGAGAGAAATGTTCAGTAGAGAGACACAAAGGAGAGAAATGTACATCAGAGAGAGGCACAAAGGAGAGAGATTTATAGCAGAAAGAGACACAAAAGTGAGAAATGTACAGCAGAGAGAGAGACACAAAGGAGAGAAATGTACAGCAGAGAGAGAGACACTAAGGAGAGAAATGTACAGCAGAGAGAGAGACACTAAGGAGAGAAATGTTCAGTAGAGAGACACAAAGGAGAGAAATGTACATCAGAGAGAGAGGCACAAAGGAGAGAGATGTATAGCAGAAAGAGACACAAAAGTGAGAAATGTACAGCAGAGAGAGAAACACAAAGGAGAGAAATGTACAGCAGAGAGAGAGAAACAAAGGAGAGAGATGTATAGCAGAAAGAGGCACAAAGGAGAGAAATGTACAGCAGAGAGAGAGACTCAAAGGAGAGGAATGTACAGCAGAGAGAGACACAAAGGAGAGAAATGTACAGCAGAGAGAGGCACAAAGGTGAGAAATGTACAGCAGAGAGAGAGACACAAAGGAGAGAAATGTACAGCAGAGAGACACAAAGGAGAGAAATGTACATCAGAGAGAGAGACACAAAGGAGAGAAATGTTCAGCAGAGAGAGGCACAAAGGAGAGAGATGTATAGCAGAAAGAGACACAAAAGTGAGAAATGTACAGCAGAGAGAGAGACACAGAGGAGAGAAATGCACAGCAGAGAGAGAGACACACAAAGGAGAGAAATGTACAGCAGAGAGAGACACAAAGGAGAGAAATGTACAGCAGAGAGAGGCACAAATGAGAGAAATGTACAGCAGAGAGAGGCACAAAGGTGAGAAATGTACAGCAGAGAGAGAGACATAAAGGAGAGAAATGTACAGCAGAGAGACACAAAGGAGAGAAATGTACATCAGAGAGAGAGACACAAAGGAGAGAAATGTACAGCAGAGAGAGGCACAAAGGTGAGAAATGTACAGCAAAGAGAGGCACAAAGGAGAGAAATGTACAGCAGAGAGAGAGACACTAAGGAGAGAAATGTACATCAGAGAGAGAGACACAAAGGAGAGAAATGTACAGCAGAGAGAGGCACAAAAGTGAGAAATGTACAGCAGAGAGAGAGACACAAAGGAGAGAAATGTACAGCAGAGAGACACAAAGGTGAGAAATGTACAGCGGAGAGAGAAACACAAAAGAGAGAAATGTACAGCAGAGAGAGACACACAAAGGAGAGAAATGTACAGCAGAGAGAGACACACAAAGGAGAGAAATGTACAGCAGAGAGAGGCACAAAGGTGAGAAAGATACAGCGGAGAGAGAAACACAAAAGAGAGAAATGTACAGCAGAGAGAGACACACAAAGGAGAGAAATGTACAGCAGAGACACAAAGGAGAGAAATGTACAGCAGAGAGAAACACAAAGGAGAGAGATGTATAGCAGAAAGAGGCACAAAGGAGAGAAATGTACAGCAGAGAGAGAGACTCAAAGGAGAGAAATGTACAGCAGAGAGAGACACAAAGGAGAGAAATGTACAGCAGAGAGAGAGACACTAAGGAGAGAAATGTACAGCAGAGAGAGAGACACTAAGGAGAGAAATGTTCAGTAGAGAGACACAAAGGAGAGAAATGTACATCAGAGAGAGGCACAAAGGAGAGAGATTTATAGCAGAAAGAGACACAAAAGTGAGAAATGTACAGCAGAGAGAGAGACACAAAGGAGAGAAATGTACAGCAGAGAGAGACACAAAGGAGAGAAATGTACAGCAGAGAGAGAGACACTAAGGAGAGAAATGTACAGCAGAGAGAGAGACACTAAGGAGAGAAATGTTCAGTAGAGAGACACAAAGGAGAGAAATGTACATCAGAGAGAGGCACAAAGGAGAGAGATGTATAGCAGAAAGAGACACAAAAGTGAGAAATGTACAGCAGAGAGAGAAACACAAAGGAGAGAAATGTACAGCAGAGAGAGAGAAACAAAGGAGAGAGATGTATAGCAGAAAGAGGCACAAAGGAGAGAAATGTACAGCAGAGAGAGAGACTCAAAGGAGAGGAATGTACAGCAGAGAGAGACACAAAGGAGAGAAATGTACAGCAGAGAGAGGCACAAAGGTGAGAAATGTACAGCAGAGAGAGAGACACAAAGGAGAGAAATGTACAGCAGAGAGACACAAAGGAGAGAAATGTACATCAGAGAGAGACACAAAGGAGAGAAATGTTCAGCAGAGAGAGGCACAAAGGAGAGAGATGTATAGCAGAAAGAGACACAAAAGTGAGAAATGTACAGCAGAGAGAGAGACACAGAGGAGAGAAATGCACAGCAGAGAGAGAGACACACAAAGGAGAGAAATGTACAGCAGAGAGAGACACAAAGGAGAGAAATGTACAGCAGAGAGAGGCACAAATGAGAGAAATGTACAGCAGAGAGAGGCACAAAGGTGAGAAATGTACAGCAGAGAGAGAGACATAAAGGAGAGAAATGTACAGCAGAGAGACACAAAGGAGAGAAATGTACATCAGAGAGAGAGACACAAAGGAGAGAAATGTACAGCAGAGAGAGGCACAAAGGTGAGAAATGTACAGCAAAGAGAGGCACAAAGGAGAGAAATGTACAGCAGAGAGAGAGACACTAAGGAGAGAAATGTACATCAGAGAGAGAGACACAAAGGAGAGAAATGTACAGCAGAGAGAGGCACAAAAGTGAGAAATGTACAGCAGAGAGAGAGACACAAAGGAGAGAAATGTACAGCAGAGAGACACAAAGGTGAGAAATGTACAGCGGAGAGAGAAACACAAAAGAGAGAAATGTACAGCAGAGAGAGACACACAAAGGAGAGAAATGTACAGCAGAGAGAGACACACAAAGGAGAGAAATGTACAGCAGAGAGAGGCACAAATGTGAGAAATGTACAGCGGAGAGAGAAACACAAAAGAGAGAAATGTACAGCAGAGAGAGAGACACAAAGGAGAGAAATGTACAGCAGAGAGAGACACACAAAGGAGAGAAATGTACAGCAGGGAGAGGCACAAAGGAGAGAAATGTTCAGCAGATAGAGAGACACAAAGGAGCGAAATGTACAGCAGAGAGAGACACAAAAGAGAGAAATGTACAGCAGAGAGAGACACAAAGGAGAGAAATGTACAGCAGAGAGAGAGACACTAAGAAGAGAAATGTACAGCAGAGAGAGAGAGACACAAAGGAGAGAAATGTACAGCAGAGAGAGACACACAAAGGAGAGAAATGTACAGCAGAGAGGGGCACAAAGGAGAGAAATGTACAGCAGAGAGAGGCACAAAGGAGAGAAATGTACAGCAGAGAGAGGCACAAAGGAGAGAAATGTACAGCAGAGAGAGGCACAAAGGAGAGAAATGTACAACAGAGAGAGGCACAAAGGAGAGAAGTATACAGTATTATTTTCAAAGTAAGCATTCAAATCGTTTAGGGCATTTATCTACACTTGTTCTTTTTTCTGTTTAAGTTTTTGATCTGACATTAATCTATGTTGGATATTTGAAATAATTTTTTATGACTACCATTTTTACATGTTACCAGAGTTAAAACTTTATCGATTAGACATCCGAACAATTGTATGAATGTTTATCTATTAAAAACACTACAGTACTGCTTTGTCAAGATGGGAATAACTAAAGCCCAACAATAGATACTTCATGTGGCTTAGGTGAAGGCCATTTTGCTAGATAAAACATAATGCAGTCTTGATGTCGAGAATTTTTTTTTTATTGTGGCCATTTCACATCTTGAACAATAATTAATTCACATAAAATGCATTGCATTGATATAATTTTACCAAAGATAGATACGAAAATGTTGTGTCTGACAGTGAAGGAAATAATGTGGAGTAATAGGGAGGATTACACTTCTTTAAATAATGTTATATTAGGACATGTTTCACGTAACAATGAAGACAAACAAAAGTACATAATGCTGGGTATGCTGAAAGAAGAGCTTCAAATAGGCTGGATAATTATATACCGACAAGGTGTAGATTGGTCAGATCTATCACCTGGGTGGTCGTGCGGTAAAGTGCATGACTGTCGTCGTGGGAGTCCCTGCTTCGATCTTGGATGAGGACGACTGGATCTTTAAGGTCATGTTTGAATTCTTCGCTATATCTCCCCCGTTGTGACTCCATGGTCATTGCAATATCGACTACGGTGGGAATGAAGAAAAAACCGTCACATTATTGGTTTATAGGATCTAGGAGATTGCATCTCATCCATACAGTGTCTTCACACATCAGCTGCTGTGTCCATAGCAGGGTTCCCGATGTAAACAATGTTATGGACAGATAAATAAATGAATAAATTCATTACAGAATGTTGTTAATATTTACTGGATACGAATAAAAACAAATATAATTTTACATTTTTTTATAATTCGAGCTTTTAACTGCTACAGTTCACGAGACGATGAGGCAGAATATGTTTCACTGTCTGTATATACTGGAAAATGTGAGTATTTAGCGATACTAAGGCAATATTAAGGTGAAGTGTCAGCTTGCTGCCATTGACGTAGTTTTATTGTCTGCTCCATCTAAAAATACCAGTTTAAAATATTTCCACACAGCACATTTACCTGTTTTGGCAAAAATATTAAATGTTGACAAGTTTCTGGATACACGCTTTACTTCCCATGTCTAACTACAAAGTAAAATTCCAAATAAAATCGTGGAAAACAGTTCATTCAAACTCGGCTCATCAAATCAAACTGCTCTGGTCAAACTGAATTATAAGTTTTAATACTATTGTGAAATCATCAAGATACTAAAAATCTGTATATAACAATTTTATATTTCCACAATACAATAATAAATTACTCGAGATGTAAAATTTTGCGTCATCTTGGTTTATTCACAGATTTTATATTATTAACAATCTGACACACATACACACATACGTTGTTAAATTACAACCAATAGAAATATATACTGTACTAAGATACTAAAATTTTAAGTGTAAGGTAGTTGTCTAATGGACTAAAATGTATTTATGTTGGGTTCATGTAATACATTTAAGTTGGGTTTATGTAATACATTTATGTTGGGTTCATGTAATACATTTACATTGGGTTCATGTAATACATTTACGTTGGTTTCATGTAATACATTTATGTTGGGTTCATGCAATACATTTATGTGGGTTCATGTAATACATTTATGTTGGGTTCATGTAATACATTTATGTTGGGTTCATGTAATACATTTACATTGGGTTCATGTAATACATTTACGTTGGTTTCATGTAATACATTTATGTTGGGTTCATGCAATACATTTATGTGGGTTCATGTAATACATTTATGTTGGGTTCATGTAATACATTTATGTTGGGTTCATGTAATACATTTATGTTGGGTTCATGTAATACATTTACATTGCGTTAAATAATTTTAATTTTTATCTACCAATAGTATCCCGACCAAACAAATGGGTTAACATCATGTCATCGCAAGGAGTTTCATGTCTGAAGCTCATGGTCATATATCTTGTATCTGGTAATATTGAACATCTATCTAATCTCGGGTGCTAATCCAATCTATTAAATTGAAAAAAGGATTAAGAATTGATGTTTTGCACTCCGCGGGATTCTCTTTTAGACAAACCTATCCCCACGGGATCCTCGCAAGTTGACAACCAACCACGCGGAATCTCCGTGAATGTTGGACCCATCCCCGCGTGAAACCCGCAAAATCCATCCCCATGCAGCTTTCTATTGCACACACCCAAGAACCAAATTGGCCAGGAAAGTAAGACAATAACTAATGTTGCTGGTCAATGGATTAAATTGT